>JARHVA010006502.1:0-600000 GCA_037957365.1 Torreya grandis | reverse complement strand
AATTTGAAGCTAATAAATATTGCATGATTTTTCCTAAGTTGGCGACTTGGTTTGGCATGTGTGGAAGGTCATTGAGGGTGCCAAAAACCCTAGTGAGTGAACAACTGTTGAATAAATCAGATAATTTTCAGCAAATTTAATTCAAAAATTCACCTACATTCAAGGGGTGAAAAGGTACAATTTTCCTATTTTCAATTCTTGCTCATATTGAGGTGGTTATTGATCAAAGTGATTGCTGAAAATTGCCTCTTTATTTCTTGCACCTTGGCGCCTAGGGTTTGGTAGTGATTTGCATGTATTTGGAGCTTTTATTTCAGCTAGGGTTTGCTGATTTTTCAATTTTCAAAATTCAAAAATTATTCAAATATTGTGGATTTTAGGCAAAACCCTTATTTGGTCTTTTGGCCCAAAATGGGTACATTACACACTGACACTTTCTTTGTTTAATTTTTAATGCAGGGTGCAGTAATAAAGTAGCAGTAGAATGTAGGGATTAAACTTACATCATGTCAAAAAGAGTTATTGCTAAGGAAAACTTATATTGTCTATTCAGTCCAAATTAGACGATATGTAAGAGGGTTCTTGTGATTATAATGTAAATTTTGAAAGGATACAGTGATTTACAGGACGATACTTTGTTTACTGTCTTCTTGTGTGGTCAGAATAAAATGTCTTGGATTTTGAATATCGCAATCAATTTTGTAATAGCATTAGTTACTTATAGTATACAAAAGGTTATGCAAAAAAAAATAGTAGCATAGTAAATAGTTCTTTTCTTAAAAGCATTGTAAACAAAATTCAGGACTAAATTGAACTAATCTTTATGAAAATTGTTAATATTGTTTCAAGCATTTACTCTCTTTTAATATTAATTTTGTTATAATCATATTGTGTTATTGTTGTAGGCTTCGTGATGTAGCTAGCTATGTTCGCACTACTATTGTAGCAAGTTTAGTTAAGATGAATAAACAATTCTAGTATCAAGTCATTAAATGTCTTGCTAGTGGAAAACACTAATATGAAGCTGAAAGGATAAGAACATATGGCTTATTCCTTTTCTCTAAACAAATTTGATATTTAAATTTCATTAGATAAATATACTATTTCTTTGTTGTACGACTATTTGAGATACACTTATGGGAAAAGTTGAGAAATCCTATAACTTTGCTAATAACAATAAGTTATAGGGAGTAGATTTGAGTTAAGAGAAAACGAACTTGAAAATCAAAGAGATTATTTCTTGGAAATTCGTTTGATAAGATGACTAAAGTAGATCAGAAAACCCATGATGTACAAACTCTTCCTATAAGACACAAAGGAGAAACGATGGCTTAAAAGCAAATTTTATGATATGGGATGATAGTGGAATAAACTGCTTACCCATGTCAAAAACTAAGCATTTAAAATAATCAATTTTCTATCCTAAATGTGCACTAATGAGTATCAGTTTCTTTTTACAAACCAGATAAAAATTTATCTGGTTTTCGATCTACTTAAATACCTTAACTGGTAATATGTTGAAAATGAATCCTAATACCTATTTCTTTAGGCTACGAATATTGAAATCAGCAATTAGACAAAAATTTATCCCTCGGAATTTTTTTTCTTGTCCAATTCTGAACGTGTTTGCAGGGAAACATTATCCCATCTCATTTTACCCTATAGAGTTGATATGGAGTCGACATCGAATAAATACCCAGGAGTGGTATTCTCCAAAACCAAGGGTTGTTTCAGTTTTCCTTTACCTTCATATTATCAAAAGAACCTTCCAATAATTTTTATCTAGATGTTTGTTATTTTTAGCAAGACGGTTTCAAAATCAGTTTATTAGGGTTTTCTTGGTAAGGAAGCTTTTTGTCATTAAAACTTGTTTGAAATGCTAGTCAAATTTAGCGTTTCCTTCACAATAGATTTACTTCAATGTCTAAAATGGATTAATTCCAACTTAGAGAATTGGTTTTCATCATCAGCAAAGATTATCATTCTCTCCAAATATTTATTTCAGTGTCGTTTTGAGACCCTTTCATATGGCCGAGGGATGGTCGTGTTTTGTCCCTAATAGAGTGTTTGTGTCTTTATGGTTGATAGAATGTCATGGTAAATGCATTAGATGGTTTTGTTTATTCTCATCTCTAGATCATTCTTATATGTGAGGATGTTGGAACCAAATGGTATCATCCTTGGACACTGATTTAGCTTTAAAGAACCACCAATCTGGCTAGCAAGGGCTATGGATTTTGAAGGATAAAGCAATATGTTGACTACACTCAATGTCGTCTTTTTGAGTTGTTTGAATCCTTTATTGAACGTAGATCAATCACTCTCACAAACCATCATAATTGTTTTTGTTCGTCTCTTAATTCATAAGGGGTTGCTGAGCAATTTTCATTTTGTACTGGTCTTGAAGTGTGTGCGTGACAATCTTTGATAAGAGATTGTAATCCCTGCTATTCTTTTCTTAAGACGCAAGTGGACAATGTTCATTGGTTTAAAAAAAAATGGTGCACTTTTACGTGTAATTGAGTCATGAATTTTAGGCATGACAAGTGTCCTGTAATTCCCTGGTGTGCTTCCAGCAATTGTAGTCTCTCATGCTCCAAGGCTACTCTGTGCAACACACCATCCTTACCTATTTTATACATTATGCCATTGATAACACTGAAAGGTATGGCTCGTGTGATCAGTTGCTTTTTATCTTTTTCGATATAGTGTACAAGAAAAACTCCTTATTCCAAAAAAATGGCTATTGTTGGGTCCAACACACCCCATATTCAAAATATGACATGGGGACCTTGTTACTTTAGCATAGCGATTTTTTATTGGTCTTGCATATGTATGTATACCAAGGTTATATACTTCATGTAATTTCAAAACTCAAAACAAATATACGCTCTTGTATAATTGAATTATCCCTCATTATCCTAAATAGAAGCATTTGCCTTATGCTACACTATTAAGATTTTCGGCTGTATGGTCATGTTTCGTGCGTATTCAATTTAGATTTTAATTTGGATGATCATGCTATTAATTTTAAATGCTTATTTGGCTGCTAAAGCATTTTTATTTCATTCAGAATGATGTTAATCTGCTCTAAGTTTATGTTGAAAATCAAGGTTTATTTACGTTTTATGCTTTACTTGTAGCATATTTCGTTTGGGGTTGAAACTGGTTTTGCACTTCTCGTGTTATGTATGTGTCATTATATGCTTTGCTCAAGTATCATACATGCTTTGATGGATTTTAGTTTTTGACTAACATACCGATTGTTTCCAGTCTCCTTTTGTTTTGTCTTTGTTACCAGAAATCTTTGTTTTGTCTTTGTTTCCTCTCCAATCAAATCTTTTGTTTTGTCTTTGTTACCAGAAATCTTTTGTTTTGTCTTTGTTTCCTCTCCAATCAAATCTTTTCTAACAGCTAAGTCCTTTTAATGTCTTTGATCCCTGAGATTTCTGCACTAGTCACCATCTCAAGAACTCAACACGATGACAGGGTAATACCCAGGAACAGAGAGCAGCGAGAGTCATCCACGTGTCGAAATCCCACTAACCAAGAGGTGACGTCAATAGAGTTCTTTGTACAATCATTGTTAGGCAAGCAGAGCAGTGAGAGCCATACATGTATCGAAATCCTACTAACCCGGAGGTGACATCAGCAGAGTTCCTTGTACGGTCATTATTGGGCGAGCAAAACAACGAGAGTCATCCACGTGTCAAAATCCCACTAACCCGGAGGTGACGTCAGCAAAGTTCCTTGTACAATCATTGTCAACTGAGCGGAGCAGCAAGAGTCATCCAGTATCGAAATCCTGCTAACCCAAAGGTGATGTCAGCAAAGGTACTTGTAGGGTCATTATCAGATGAGCAGAGTAGCGAGAGTCGTCCACGTGTCGAAATGCCACTAACCCAAGAGTAAACAAGCAATATAAAGCTTTGTGCCCCCGAGCCTCAAAATGGTGCCACTTGTCACCATCCTAGGACACTAGAGCCCCGGAGTGATGGTAGTATTGAACCTGGGACCATGCGGCCTGAGGAAAGCCAAGAAGATAGTGAAGGAGAAGCAACAGGAAGCCTAAAAGGTGATAGGTGGTAGACAAGTAAACACACAAGCATTCGCTCAACATCCAACAAGTCTAAATTTGACGGCCAAGGCAAAGACCAAGTGACAGGTAGGTGACGGCTTGTGTCTAATCGAAAGCAAGGATAGTAAGCAGAGGAGAGCAGACAACTGCAAGATCTAAAACCAAACATTTTAGATCACTCAAAATACAAAACTAGTTCAAAAGAACCTGCATCATTGCTCTCATACGCTGATCACAAGAAGGCAGAATGAAAATGGAGATAGTAATCCTTGAAGCACTGGCGAAAATCTAGGTAAAGGAAGAGGCCGAAATTGAGAAGGTTGTTCACAGCTCCAAGGTAGAGTCAACCCAAAGGACAGGGATATCAGTAGGTTTATCAAGAGAATTGAATGCATCTATTTATAGATGGGAGCAATCCATTGTCAAATATTCCTTGGACATCAACATTTACTAAGAAATGATGCATATGAAGGGGTTTTGTTGTCTTGGGAATAAGCATAAACATGTGGAATGGACGAAATTAGAGTAAAGATCTAACGGCTTTATCATTGGCATTGGTTCGCAAAATAAGGTGTCTCCACCTATTCGGAACAATGATCAATTAGTGGAAGAAATTGAATACCAAAGAGTCCCTATTGTTCACGGGAAGATTGTAGTGTTGGAGATCAATCCACTTCCATGTTGGAAGTTGTATCGAAGAATTACTCCAGGATTGGATCCTTATCCTTCCTTGATGTGTTATCACAAAAGACTGATTTATAATCAATTATTCCCTTTAATGTTTGTATCAAGAGCATTTAATTTATGGTTGTACACCGCAGCCATGGACTAACATTATCTATATAAGCAGCATTGTTTGCCATTTTAAAGGGTCGGCAAATTTGATCTCAAAACACTGTTAGAATAACATTATGATTACATCTATTGTTCCTCATTGCTTTTGGATTTTGATTGTCTGCCACGTTTCACACATTTGAATATCAAAACTCTGTTGAGATGGAGCCAAGATTTCACCTGCCCTTCCTACCAGTTATATCATGATGGTTTACCAAAGGTCTTGATTTGAGAAGTAATCTATGTGAGGAATTTTTTTTATATTATTGGTGTGCAAGTAGATATACAATTAGATTGTGCAACAACTAGTTTAATTGGATTTGAGAGCTCATTTTGTTTATCTTGAGGCTTACATTGGTCATAGTGTGCTAATAGCTATAGGCTGGGGCAATTGTTTTCTTTGAATAGAGTTCTAGATTTCATGTTCACATTTTATTCCTTGGAGTCTTGTTCATTGTGGTGTTTCAATTTTTGCAATAGCTAGATTAGATGACCAATGATTAACTGCAAACCACAGTAATCTATTTTCTAAGTATTGGAAAACCTATCTCAATCAAGAGTTTATCTATTTTATGCCCTGCTCTTCCCTCTCTTTTACATTTTTTTAATGAGAAAAGATTTGCTCATTTACACTGTAAATATCCCATTGGTAGAGAAACCAATAGTGAAATCTTGAATATCTAGAAGAAAACATTTGAGCATTATGTGGAAACAATCACGGACTACCCATGCTATAATCTTTTGAAAGTTTCTTGGCTCTTAGATCACCCGCAGATCCTAAAAACAAAGGGACTCTTTTGTTCCATGAGTTGTTGACTGTTTTTTGTTCATCCACACAATTAATTCATAATAGTGTTTGAGTCACAATTTCAGCCTAACAAAAATTGGCGCTAGAAAAAGGCCCTGTCAAGCTCTATATTTCGGATCTTGTAGTCATTCTGAACTCGAACACCTGTAAACTCTTGTAGCTATTGTGTGCTTAAAATCATACTAGAAAGAGATTAGACTTTGTCATCTTGGAGACTTCTTCAAGAGTCACACAGTCTAGAATCAAGTTGGGACAAAGAAGATTAATTGTTTCTCCTCTTCAAGCACATAGACATCCTAGATCTGATTGAGGTAGACCCAAGATATTAGTTTACCTAGCCAAATCATCCCCACAGTCTTTCACCAATAGACCAGTCCAGATGGCTACAGTCTGGCTAGTTGGATCAGCCATAAATGTTTCCAATGATGTGCATGATTTACCCATAAACCCTGAGCGTTATCTTTCGAAGATCACTCCAAACACTAGGACTGCAGAAGAGCACATTACATCATATAAAACATCTTTCAAATTGCTCAATATTGAACATGAGGATGTAGCTTGTAGGTTATTTTCCTTCACCTTGCTTGATCAAGCTTATGACTGGTTCCTTAACCTCCCTGAAAATTCAATCACGAGATGGAATCAATTGAATACTACGTTTTTAGCCCAGTTTGGTTAGGTGGTAGATCCAAGTATGTAATACCAATAATTTGCTTGCATGAAAAGGGAATCTAATGAGCCCATACACAATTTCAATGCATGTTTTCAAAAAATGTATAGGAGGATAACTTATTTGTATAGGTCAAATGCTTGATTAACTTTAAAGATGTTCAAAAATGCCTTAGAATCGTGCACTGCCATTTCATAAGGAGAGATCCAACAGTCACCAACTTGCCTCTTGCATATGCAGAAGCAATCAAAGTGGATAGGCAACTCAATCCTCAAGGACACATGTTGGCTCCCATCCCCAGTGTTCTCCCAAACATGTTGGCACTAAACCTAATCCCGCATGCAAATTAAAATGTGTCATTGCCTCAGCCTCTTCCAATTACAAATCAGTTGCCATTGGCTCATGCTACCCCGAATCAGAATTTAGGATTCCTTAATCCGGCTGGTAGTGAGGCAATGCCTCAGTCTTACCATCGAGTCTTAGTGCTAGTAGTGATCAACATTATGCATAATTCTCTTCAAGATGCAGCCAAACCTGAGGAGATCCAATTTAGAGAATGGTCCAAAGATTGAGCAATTATTTTTTAAATTTGCAAAAACAAATAGGAAGCTTGAGTATTGAAAATTCAGCTCTGAATTTCACTTATCAACGCCATTACAGACCCTTCAATAGAGATGGTAAGCAACTTGAGTCCACATCTAATAAACTGCCCAAGATTAATATCATGGAGATTGCCTTGCCCAATTGGTGTCATGTGCATAACACAACCCAACATGGAGAACGATTGTGTTGAACTTTGTCTAGCCTTTGACATTCTACAAAAATAAATTGATCAATATGAAGTTGTCCTGCATGACCAGAATGCTTCAAGTAATTCTGATGTTTCTACTTCATCAAAGTCTTCTATTACAACCATGGTCTTAGAAACTCTAAATTTTCCTAACATGAGCCTGAAGAAAACACCAATGATATTCAAGCTTTCCAATAGTACTAGAGAGGAAACTATACTCTTACAAGTAGAGCACATCAGCGCTTGACTACCTCAACCCCACCAGACAATCTTACTACAACACCTGACTCTAAGGCTAGAAATGGTCCACCTCCACCAAAATCAAGTGACAATCAACCCTCCACTAACAAAAACAGTTATAACATCATGGAAGACATGCAAAAGATTAAAGCAAACATAACTCTTCATGAAGTAGTCCAAATCACTAAACAAAGGGATTTGCCTTTTAAGTCTCTTACAGACAAAAGTAGTCAGCCTTAACAAAAGAACTCAACCAATACCAATGTTGTAATACATAAGACTAGAGCTAAAGTTCCACCATTCCTACTTACAATCAAAATTTTCGATAAGAATCTTCACAATTGTCTTGTAGATTTTAGTGCATCAGCTAATCTTATGCCCGCAAGAATTTGCACGCAGTTAGGATTGGTTCCCGTGAAATCCGACAAGGTGGTAGTTTAGTTGGACAAGTCTGAATTTAAGGTTGTAGGTGAGTTGTTGAATGTTCATATGCAATTGCAAGCTGAACCAAGATTCCAACACTTTATAGACATATAAGTAGTTGAGATACCAGAAGCATATGGCATACTATTAAGTAGAGATTGGTCAAGATCACTCAATGGCTATATGGCAACTAATTTTTCTAACATGTGGCTACCATGGAGAGGAGTAGCAAATCAAACTAGAAATGACAGAGAGCGACAAATGAAATTACATAATATAATGCAATCAACGAGCAAGTTTATTTCACTTCGATAGACGCAAGTGTCTATACTTTATCAACCAAACCAGCAAAGTAGAAAAGCTTTGATCATGATCAGAATCCAGGAATGTGGTCACTTTATTTGGATGGAGCACGATCCAAGCAAGGAGTCAGTGCTAGTATTGTCCTCATTGATCCCAACAGTAAGAAACATGTTGCAGCTTTTAGATTACAATTTCCTTGTACTAACAACATGACAAAGTATGAAGCTTTGGTCTCGGGTCTGCAGTTTGCAATTAGGGATAATGTCTATCAATTAAGAGTCCTTAGTGATTTTCAATTGGTTGTCAACCAGGTGCATAACAAATTTCAATTCAAGCTTTCTTATTTAAAAAAATACAAACATCGTGCTTGGAACTTTATTGAATCATTTAATGTTTTTAACATTTTAGTCATCCCTAGATCTGAAAATGCAATGGTTGATTCATTAGTTGTCTCAACTACTAACCTCACACCATTAGACAAAACTGACTTTCAAAAGTTTCCAATAGAATTGATCTCTTGTCCTTTTGTACCTGATAATGTTAAATACTTCCAAGTTTTTGATGATAATAAGCAAATTCTTGATTTCTTATATAACTCCAATGCTTTTGATACACGAGTGATTGACGAAAAAGAAAGACTTGATTTTGAAGAACAACAATACAGTTTGATGGAGTACTTCAGCTGAAAGATAATCATATTCCGAAAAGGATGTTGTTACTTGAGAGATTGTATAACCTGGACAGCATAGCAATTAGATCAGGAAAGGAGTTTCAATTGAGTCAAGAGTCACGAATTCTCAACATGAGAACTACAGACAAGCCTAAAAACATGGTGGTTGGCCCTGAATGCAGCAATGAAAAGATGCAAACATTGAAGAAGATGTTGCGCTATCAAGATGTCATAGCATGGAGCTACAAGGCCCTGAAGGTGTTCAACCCTCAAGTTATGACACAACATTCCCCTGAAACCTGCTCAGAGACCCTTTAGGCAACGTCAAAGGCCACCAATCCGATCTTAGAAACACTCATTGTGAAATAAATCCAGAAGATGTTATCAATTGTCATTATCTTCCTGGAGGGCCATTCAACTTGGGTGGCAAACCTAGTACATATCAGGGAGAAAAATGGAGAAATCTGCCTTTGTGTAGTTTTTAGACATCTCAATTGTGCATCAGATAAAGACAACTACCCCTTGCCTTTACTCGATAAAGTCATTCAACAAGTCAGTGGTTCAAAGATGATGTCTTTTGCAATTCTCAGGATACAACCAAATCTTAGTAGACAAGGCAGATAGAGCTAAAACAACATTCACCACTAAATGGGACACCTACAAATTAAAAAAAAAATGCCATTTGGTTTTCTTAATGTTGGTGCTATAGTTCAACGAGCTATGAACACTGCTTTCAAAGGCCTAATTGGTAAGTGCATAGTAGTATACATGGGTGACTTGATTGTATTCTCCAAATGCAGATCAGAGCATTTCAGTCATCTAGAGAATGTCTTTGAATGCTCTAGGAGGTTTGGCATATCTCTTAATCCAAAAAAATGTGTTTTCTATGCAACTCAAGGTAAGCTTCTAGGTCACATTATCACCAAAGAAGGTATGTCAATTGACTCTGAACAAACTAATGTTATTTCAAAAATTCAGCTACCAAACGGTAGAAAAAAGCTGAAATCATTTTTTGGCAAGATCAATTTTGTATGAAAATTTATTTTTAGTTTCACTAAAATCACTAAACCTCTGAATGCTATGTAAAAACAAGAAACTAAGATAGAGTGGGATACTTCTTCGAAGGAGTTTCAAGAGATCAAAGATGCAATTATGAAAGCACCTATATTGGTCAACCCAAATTATGCTAAAGATTTCTATCTTTATTCTTTAGCTTCTGATCACACAATTGCAGCGATGTTGACACAAAGATTCGAAGACGGAGAGCACCCCATAGCTTTTATAAGCACATATTTGAAAGAAGTTAAACTGAAATACCTTGCTTTGGATAAACAAGCCTACGCATTGGCGAAGGCAGTCCAAAGTTTTATCATTATATATTGAGAAACAAGGTACACGCCATAGTTCCAAACCCTGCAGTCAAGCAAATGCTAGGACAAAATGAGCTAGGTGAGAGAAGAAGACAATGGGTTGCTAAACTTCAAGAATATGACATCGAAGTGAACCCTGCAAAATTGGTACACGGTCAAGTTTCGTCTAAGCTATTTCAGAAGTAGATCCCAGCATCTCCATTGTAGAAGTAGATCAAACTGAAGTTCAATTTGGTCCATGGTATGATTCAATTGTTCATTATCTGCTTTATGAAAATCCACCAGCCCATTTTGATAGAATACAGAGAAGAGCACTGACATTGAAAGCTACACACCACATGTTGCAAATAGGAGTTTTGTACCACAAGGATCATAAAGGGATTTACTTGAGATGTTTATCTAAAAATGAAGCACAAGAAGTGACGAATTCATTTCATGATAAGCTGGGAAGTGGTCATCTTTTTGGTAATGTCACAACACAATTTTTAGAGCCAGTTACTATTGGCCAACGTTAGTCAAAAATGCTTATATGCATGTGAGTACTTGTCATTCATGTCAGAGCTTTGCTAAGAGGGAGATTTATGCTCCTATGTTGTTGCAACCAATAATAGAGGAACGTCCCCTTGTCCAATGGGGATTAGACTTCATTGGAGTCATTAATCCCAACTCATCAATTGGTCACAAGTTCATTTTCACTGCAACAGACTATTGTACAAGGTGGACTGAAGCTAAAGTGACAAGGAACAACATAACTGAAAAAGTTATTGCATTTTTGGAAGAACAGATTGTAACTCGATTTGGGACTCTTTTGTCACTTGTCTGTGACAATGGACCTGCTTTTCAATCAACAGAGATGATTGAATGGGCTTATCATAATGGAATTACACTGAAATTCTCTTCAAACTATTATCCCCAAGGAAATGGTTTGGTAGAGTCTACCAATAAGAATTTGTTAAATGCCATGAAGAAAGCAATAGACCAAAACCCCCGCAATTGGCATGTGTTCCTTAAATATGCTCTATGGGCTAACAAAATAAGGCACAAACAAAGTTTGAACAGTTCCCCATTCTTGCTTGTCTACGGAGTAGAGCCAAATTTTCGAATGCAACTCAAGAAGCCAAAAGTTCATACAAGAGTACATAAAGGCAGATCTAGAAAGTCAATCCAGATTATTGGATCTGATCAAATTAGAAGATAAATGGGATGAAGCTCTACAATGTCTTAGTAAATCTCAACATGTTGTGAAGAGATGGCTTGACAAGAAAGTACAAGTGAAAACTTATCGCATTTCAGATTTAGTCTTGTTATGGGACAAAGCACATGATAGAAAGGGTCAACGTGCTAAATTCAGTCCTTTGTGGATTGGTCCTTACGTAGAAAGGGTCAGCATGCTAAGCTCTACAATGGCTTAGTAAATCTCAAGATGTTGTGAAGAGATGGTTTGACAAGAAAGCACAAGCGAAAACTTTTCGCATTTCAGATTTGGTCTTGTTATGTGACAAAGCACATGATAGAAAGGGTCAGCATGCTAAATTCAGTCCTTTGTGGATTGGTCCTTATCAAGTATATGAGCTTTTAAGACAGAATGCATTCAAATTGAAAGATCTCTAGCACAAAGAGTTGCTACCACCGATTAATGGACAATACTTGAAGCAGTACTTTCATGGCTACTCCGTCCAACATCGTGTTCGAGTAAAGATATTTGGGTTCCTCTATGTATATATTTTGTACATAGTTTTTTGTTTCTTGGTTTGTGCGTTTGCTTTAGTGTTTTTTTGTTTTAGCTTAGTTTGCTTTTATGGTTTGTTTCATGTGTTGTGGTTTTCCCTTTCTCATTGGTTTAAGCTATTTTGCATATTTTGATCCTTTGCTAGCTTATAATGTCTTTTCAAATGGTTATTAGAGTTGTTCATATGATTGGCATGAGAAGTCAATTCCTGAAAGAGTAGTCTTGACATTCTTGCATTTCCCTTGCTACATCTTGTTTCTTTCTTTTCATGAGGACTAGACAATCAACATGAAAAGAAAATCAAATCTTAAAAGAATAGAGAACAGTGTTCTAGATAGCACTATGCCAGAGCAATGTGATGTCCTTATGTTCCCATAGGCAAGGAACTTCAAATGGTGGACAATAAAGTATGAGAGTTTTCAGTTATTTACAAATTAGAATATCAATCATCTTTGAATGGTTACATGGGCTATTGCAATTTTCTTTGTGCATTTCCAGAATTTGAAGGCATGTGATTCAAAACAGAACATGTGAAGTTTAGAAATGTTTCATTTTCTTGTTGAAGCCATCAAATTGCACTTAATTTAACAATTAGAAGGAAAATGCAAACATTGAATTGATTTAGCTTTGTCTTAATAATTATGAATTTTCTGAGTCTATCATTATCCCCATGGATTGGTCCCCAACTCTCAATGGACTAAACAATGAAATCTTTTCAAAAGAAATTGAACAGAATGCAAAATCCAAATTCTTTCCTTGAAAGGGTGATTCAAGCAATCTCCATCACAAGGTTTTCAGCCTGGTTGACAATGGAGCAAGGCCATGAGTGGGACCAGGGGTATCTCAGTCAAGACTATAGATGCCTAACTGGCAATAGAGCGATGCCCATGCCATTTCCCCTCCCCCAAACCAAACATCTAAATTGTCCTCAGAAATTATGATTCTTTTAGACAAGTTTAAATTTCCTTACATGAATGCAAGTGCCATAAAAGAATCAATCACTTTTAATGCACACTAGGCAAATTTGAAACTTAGTATGTCACATATTAAGACAGACTTTAGTGCTTTCATTTTTTATTTTTGTCTGAAGAAGTTGTTTGTGATTTTGTGTTTCTTGTGGCGTTTGATGTTTTGCAGTCTAGGTTCTGAACTCTGAGCAACAATCTCTCCGTGGAAGTTGCCATTTATTGGGTCCAAACCGCTCCAAATTCAAAATCTCACATGGGGGCCCTCTTACTTTAACAGGGCAATTTTATTTTCTTGGTCTTGCATATGTATGCATACCAGGGTTATATACTTCATGTAATTTCAAAAGTCAAGACAAATATGAGCTCTGTTATAATCGAATTATCCCTCATTATCCTAGCTAGAATCATTTGCCTTGTGTTATACTATCGAGTTTTTCGGCTATATGGCAGTAATGTTTCATGCGTATTCAATTCAGATTCTAATCTGGATGATCATGCTATTAATATGAAATGCTTATTTAATTATTAAAGCATTTTTATTTCATTCAGAATGATGTTAATTTGCTCTAAGTTTTTGTTGAAAATCAAGTTTTATTTACATTTTGGGCTTTACTTAGAGCAGATTTTGTTTTGGGTTGAAACTGGTTTTGTACTTCTCACGTTAAATTTGTGTCGTTATATGCTTTGCTCAGGTGTTATTCACGCTTTTATGGATTTTGGTTTTGACTAACATATTGATTGTTTCCTAAGTCTACTTTTGCTTTGTCTTTGTTCATAGAAAAGGAAATCCTAAGCAATCAAATCTTTTCAGACGGCTAAGTCCTTATAATGTTTTTCCAAACCCCAAGATTGCACCACTGGTCACCACCCTGAGAACCCGACACGATGACAGGGTAATGCCCAGGAGCAGTGGAGAGTCGTCCACATGTTGAAATCACGCTAACCAAGAGGCGACATCAACAGAGTTTCCTATACAGTCATTGCCGACGAGCGGAGCTGCGAGAGTCGTCCGCATGTCGAAATCTTGTTAACCCAAAGGTGACGTTAGCAGAGTTCCTTTTACAGTCATTGTAGGCGAGCAGAACAACGAGAGTCATCCACGTGTTGAAATCTTGCTAACTAGCAATGTAATGTGCCCATGAGCCTCGAGATTGTTCCACTTGTCAACATCCAAAGAGCCCAGAGCCCTAGAGCAATGGTAGTATTGAACTAGGGACCACGTGGTCTTGGGAAAGCCATGAAGGTAGTGAAGGAAAAGTAGCGGAAAGCTGAAAATGTGACAACTGGTAGATAAGCGTCTCAGACACACAAGCATCCCCTCAGCATACAACGAGTCTAAATTTGACGACTAAGGTAAAGACCAAGAGACAGCCAAGTGACAGCTTGTGTTCGATTGAAATCAAAGACAGTAAGGAGAGGAGAGAATGTGACTACAAGATATAAACCCGAACACTTTAGATCATTCAGAATACAAAATCAGTTGAAAATAACCTGCATCATTGGTCTCATAAGCTGATCACCAAAAGGTGTTGAGCACAAGGTATTACTAAGAGGGGGGATGAATCAGTAATAGATATCTTTTACACTTTTTACATAAACAATTATTCCACTTAAGATATGCAATATAATCAAATCACAACTCACACAACACCAAGTAATAGTGACACAAGTTCTATACGTGGAAACCCTTTCGGAAGAAAACCATGGAGAAATAGATCTCAATATAAATATTTGTAGGCACCAACCTACTGGAGTACCAACCCCAATACAATTTTGTAAGCATCAACTTACAGGAGCACCAATTCCTCTGCCAAGCACCAACTTAGCGAGTCTTTGTGAGCACCAACTCACAAGAGCACCAACCCCTTTGGACGAAATAACACTTATATCTCTGACTTGTTGCTTACACAACAAATGATAGGACTTTGCTTCTTCACTCTTTTAAATCCGATCAATTAAAAATATAGCTTTGTTGCTATATGCCTTTATACTTTTCTTATGCTTCTTTGTTCAACAGCCACTTTTCTTCTCAAATATTTCTGCTCTTCTTTATTTAATTCGCCATTTGGATCTACCTTTGAAAAGCCTCCCTTTGCTGCTTTTTATAGGCTTCTAATACCTATTCACAAGTGATACATCCCTTCATAAAGTTGTTCGCTACCCAAAGGTCATGTCCCTTTCTTTTGCTTAGTCAGCCATGCTTTTAAATGCCTCGAGACTCACACTGATTCCTTGCTCCTAGTCAGCCAGGATTTAGGGACTTGTACTTGTTCAAAATCTGCCTTAGTTGATTTGATTTATGCATGGATACTCGTGCCATACTTAGCCTCCTTGATGACAAATTAAATACATTTAATTTGCTGGAAAATACATTGTCTTCATGCCTACAATACAACAATATTAATGCCTCTTAAATCCACATTTAATCAAGATTAAATGCCTCATTTTTATGTTGGTTTGTCCTTGGCTAATTATCGTTGATTCATGCACGAATATAACCGTTAATTTTGGCCTTGATTAAATTAACTATTTGATCATATAATTTAATCTATTAGTTTATATCTTGCCATCAACCTTAATCATGTTGTTGTGTTGTTGTTCCTTTGACATCAATGACAATATTTCCAACAATCTCCCCCTTTGTCATTGATAGCAACCACATACTAAAACTGCTCCCCCTTGCTCCACTGTCTCTTATGTCTAAATCTTTCTTTGTTGTAGCTCACCCTTTCTATGACATCCTCTTTCTGTACTTCTCCCTCTTTGATATCAATGGCAAAAGGTCTATCCAAGAGCTAGTACTTAGCTTCCCCTCAGCTGATGCTTCCCTTTAGTGGCAAGAAGCAAAAGAAATTACTCCCAACTTCTCATGTAGGTACTCAAATGTGTCCTTCAGAAGTACCTTCGTGAAAATATCTGCTATCTACTCTATTGTATTAATATATACCAGCTTGACTTGCTGATCTGCAACTTGATCTCTCAAGAAATGGTATCTGATTGGAATATGTTTCGTTCTAGAGTGCATCACCGGATTCTTCGAAATACTGATGGTACTAGTGTTGTCACAGTATATGGAGATAGGTTGATCATACTTCACCTTGATAGCTTCCAGACTCTTCTTCATCCAAAGCACCTGAGTGCAACATAGAATTGCCACTATATACCCTGCCTCTGTTGTGGATAGTGAAACTGAATTCTGTTTCTTGCTTAGCCAAGATACTAAGCTATCATCAACGAAAAATGCACCTCCACTTGTACTCTTCCTGTCATCTAGGCAACCTGCCCAATTTGAGTCTGTATATGCCACTAAAGTGAAATCTCTCCTTATAGGATACCATAATCCATAGTCCAGGGTCCCCTTTATATATCTGAATATCCTCTTCACAACTTGTACATGAGTTTCCTTGGGGGTTGCTTGATATCGTGCCACCATGCCTATCGCCTGCATGATATCCGACCTAGAAGCCATCAGATACAGAAGACTAGCAATCATTGATCTATAGAGAGATTGATTTACATCTGGTTATTCCTCATCCTTATTTATCTCGTTTCCTGTGGCCATTGGTGTGCTAATAGGTGCACAGTGCTCAAAACCAAACTTCTTCAACATTTCCTTGGCATACTTGGTTTGAGAAATGAAGATTTCGTTATTGGATTTAGAGATTTGTAATCCAAGAAAAAAAGATAACTCTCCAAGCATGGACATCTCAACCTCCTTTTGCATGTCTTCAACAAATCCCTTCGTCGACTTCTCACTATCTCCTCCGAATATTATGTCATCAACATAGAGAACAACTATCAACTGATGCTCACCTTTAGTTTTGATATATAAGTTGTCAACAAAACCTCTTTTAAAACCTTGATCTTGCAAATCTTTGTCAAGTCTCACATACCAAGCTCTTGGGGCTTGCTTCAAGCCATACAAGGCTTTCTTCAATCTGCAAACATATCTACTGTCATCTGAAAGGAGAAATCCTTCAGGCTGCTCAATATATACTTCCTCTTTTTAGTTTGTCGTTCGGGAACACAGACTTCACATCCATCTGATATACTTTGAAATTTCTAAATACCGCATAGGCAAGAAACATTCTGATTGCTTCTAACCTGGCTATTGGAGCAAAAGTTTCTTCAAAGTCAATTCCTTCGCTCTGAGCATACCCCTTGCACACTAATCTCGCTTTGTTCCGAGTCACTTGACCATCCTCATTCAATTTGTTTCTATACACCCATTTTGTGTCGATCACATTCTGATTTTTTGGTCTTGGCACTAACTCCCAAGTTTCATTCTTTTCAATCTGGTCCAGCTCCTCTTCAATTGCTTTCACCCAATGTTCATCATGACTAGCTTCTAAAAAGTTTTTGGGCTGAATTTTAGATAATAATGAAAAATTTACTTGTTCAGGATGACTTACCACCCTTCTTCTGGTTTGTACCCTAGTATTTAAATTTCCAATAATCTGGTTCTCGGCATGATTTTTTTGGATGAATTGGGATGGAGCTTTGGTGTCTTGTCACTCATCTTCATCCATCTTTTCGATTTCAATGTCTTCTTCAATAATGTCCACGACTTCTAATGGATCGCTTGCTTTCTGAACTCCAGCTTCATCTACTCTGACACTAGCACTTTCTACCATCTTTTGAGTCCTCTGTTAAAGCATTTATATGCTTTACTCTTGGAAGAATATCCAAGGAATATTCCTTCATCTACTCTCGAGTCAAATTTTCCCAAGTCTTCTTCATTCTCTTGATAAAACATCTGCTACCAAATACTTTGAAGTAACTGACAGAAGTTGGTCTCCCCTTCCATAGCTCATACGGAATCTTGTCACTGTTGACTCTAACTGGTCCTCTATTCAAGATATGTACTGTAGTGTGTACTGCCTCTCTCCAATATTTATCTGGCATCTTGGATTCGTTCAGTGTCGTTCTTGTCATTTATTGAATTGTCCTATTTTTTCGTTCTACAACCCCGTTCTGCAGTGGGGTTCTGGCAGCTAAGTAATGTCTTTTTATTCCATGTTCTTCACAATACTCAATGAATTCACTAGACATGAACTCTCCTCCTCGGTCAGACCTTAAGCATTTGATTTTCAAGCTAGTTTCATTTTCAACCAAAGCTTTAAATGCTTTGAAATTGTTGAATGCTTCAAATTTTTCTTTCAAGAATGTCACCCATGTCATTCGAGTATAATCATCAATTAACAACATAAAATACCTCTCACCTTGAGTACTCTATGTTCTGGTGGGTCCACATAGATCGGTGTGAACGAGCTCTAGCATCTTGCTGGTAAAATACTCCTTTGCTCTAAAACGTGCTCTGGTCTGCTTTTCGTGCTGACATTGTTTACAAAGCGTGCTTGAGGGCTTTGTAATTTTTGGAATGTCTCTTGCTGCCTACTTCTTGCTAATATTCATAAGGTTGTTAAAGTTTATATGACCCATTCTTCTATGCCAAAGCCAACTTTCTTCAACTAACTTTAACAACATTTCTCTCCTTTGACATCCACCAGCATGTATAAGTTGTTACCTGTCCTGTCAGCATCTCCAATCAATTCATCTATCTCTCTTTCTGATTTCAAATCCTTCTGTGAAGAACTTGAGTGTGTATCCTTGGTCACACATTTGGCTCACACTTAAAAGATTATGCTTACGTCCTTTTACATATAATACATTTTTGGTTTTAGTTTTACCATTATCCAAGCTAAGCATACCTTTTCCCGCAATTTTGGTTGTGGTGTTATCTCCAAATTTCATTGTACCTCCATTGATCTTCTTTAGTGAGATAAACTTGTTTTTATCTCTTGTCATATGTCTTGAACAACTGCTATCAATGAACCATGGCTGTCCCTCATCTCTTGCATGAAGTGTTGTCTAGATGATCATGGAATCTTCAACTTGCTTCTGCTTCCATGTATTCATTTGATCCCTCTTCTTTATGATTTGAGCCTTGAATCTTTGATCCTTCTTCATTGATTCGAACACACTCCTACAATAGCGAGCTATGTGTCCATAATTGTTACACTTGTAACATACAATAGCTTCTTCATCAAACCCTAATAAGGGAGTAAATGGGGTTGTAGCTTCTATTTAAAGCTCTATGAGTTACCTTGTCTCCGTCCCTGAAATCATTATCCCTAGCTCTCTTCCTGCAATCTAGCTTCTTGTGACCAAAATGGTTACAATAATAGCAATAACCATAAAAGTAATTACCAAACCTAGTTTGATTGGTGTATCTTGGAACATGTGGTATTTTGTAGTTTTGTTCTCTTCTGCCTTCTTTGTCGGAGTTGGTCTTCGTGTTCTTGGCTTCAGTATCGTTCTTAGTCTTTTCTATAATTACTTTTACCGGAGGCTCTGTGGAAGCTGTAGCCTTTTCTTTCTCCTTTTCATATCCAATACCTGTCTTGTTTGACAGTGATCTTTGACTTCCCAAAATTTCATTTAATACTTGAGTACTTTTCTCATATTTCAATTCATAAACTACTTTATTACTCACCTTTTCAAGATCTCTTTTTAAAAAAGCAATCTCAAATTCATACCTTTTACAATCTTCGCTTTTTTCCTTTAATTGATTTATTAGATCTTCTTCAACTTTCTTAGCTTTTTCAATCTAAGCCTGTAGATCAGCAATCATCTTGTTTAATTCTTTTAGGCCTTGTGCCAATCTAGCTTCTGAGTCCTAACTCTCCTTTTCACATTTCTCGATTTGAAGTTTCTGTCTCAAATTCCTTTTCTTGAGAAACTTTATCTCCCATAAGGCACAGCTAACATCTTCTTCTTCTTCTTCTTCTTCTTCTTCTTCTTCTTCTATATTGCTCTTGCTTGTAAAGGCATCTTCTTCTATGGCCATGAATAAAATCTCTATATTATCGTTGTCTGAGTCACTGACTCCACTTTCTTTCGAAAGAGCTAAGATTACTCTTAGAGTATAGACTCTTCTTTTGTTTCTCGAACTTCTTCTTATCCTTGCTATGCTTGAAATTCTTCTTGTACTTGGATTTACTTTCTTTGTCATCGCTATTATCCTTTTCAGGACACTTAGCTACAAAATGACCTATCTTACCACAATTAAAGGATTTGAATGGTGACTTACTTGTGTACTTGCCCGAGCCTTTCTTCAGCTTGAGAATGAATAAGGCTTCCTTTTCGTCCTCTTCATCACTTGAGCTATCACTCGATTCTGGCTCCTTGCCTTTCTCCTTCCATGATGCTTTGAAGGTTGCTTCCTTTTTAGATGGTCTCTCTGATTTTGTCCTCATTTCATAAGCAGTGAGGATTCCATGTAGCTCGTCCATCTGTAGCTTGTCAAGATCTCTCATTTCCTCTCCAGCAAAGACCTTCGCATCAAATCTTAGTGGTAAAGACCTTAGCAACCTTTGGACTATGGTAGACTCCTCTACCTTTTCTCCAAGTCCTCGAATCAAATTCACAATTTCATCAACTCGGAGAAGATAACTTGCAATGTTCTCTTCTTCTTTCATTTTGAGACTCTCAAATTGTCCCCTGTGAGTCTGAAGTTTGGCTTGTCTAACCTTGCCATCACCCTGATAGATGGTCTTAAGCTTCTCCCAAATCTCATGTGCTGACTTACATTGCATAACTTTTACAAACTTAGATTCAGAAAGACTACACAGAATAGTGTTCATTGCCTTAACGTTGTTTTCGCTAGCCTTCTTTCTAGCAGGATTTGTTGGTGGTGTTTGTGGCTCTGTGTATCCATTTACAACAAATTGCCAAATGTCAAACCCAAGGGCCATCAGATATGTCCTCATTCTTATGCTCCAGAAAGCATAATCGGTGTCGTTAAACAATGGTGCCTTATTTGCGGAAAAACCTTCCTAACCTTGTGAACCAGCCATGTGTGCTTTGTCTAATCTACCTTCTAGCGATTAAACTATATTTGAAGCAACCCGCTCCGATACCAATTGTTAAGCACAGGGTATTACTGAGAGGGGGGGTGAATCAGTAACAGATATCTTTTACACTTTTTACATAAACAATTATTCCACTTAAGATGTGCAATATAATCAAATCACAACTCACACAACACAAAGTAATAGTGACACAAGATTTATATGTGGAAACCCTTTCGGGAGAAAACCATAGAGAAATAGATCTCAATATAAATATTTGTAGGCACCAACCTACTGGAGCACCAACCCCAATACAATTTTGTAAGCATCAACTTACGGGAGCACCAACTCCTCTGCCAAGCACCAACTCAACGAATCTTCGTGAGCACCAACTCACAGGGGCACCAACCCCTTTGAACAAAGGCACCAAATCCCTGGACGAAATAACATTTCTATCTCTGACTTGTTGCTTATGCAACAGATGATAGGACTTTGCTTCTTCACTCTTTTAGATCCGATCAATTAAAAATATAGCTTTGCTGCTATATGCCGTTATACTTTGCTTATGCTTCTTTGTTTCAACAGCCACTTTTCTTCTCAAATATTTCTGCTCTTCTTTATTTAATTCACCATTTGTATCTACCTTTGAAAATCCTACCTTTGCTGCCTTCTATAGGCTTCTAATAATTCACAAGGGATACACCCCTTCATAAAGCTGTTAGCTGCCCAAAGGTCATGTCCCTTTCTTTTGCTTAGTCAGCCATGCTTTAAAATGCCTCAAGACTCACACTCATTCCTTGCTCCTAGTTGGCCAGGATTTAGGGACTTTTACTTTTTCAAAATCTGCCTTAGTTGCTTTGATTTATGCATGGATACTTATGCCATACTTAGCCTCCTTGATGACAAATTAAATACATTTAATTTGCAGGAAAATACATTGTCTTCATGCCTACAATACCGCGATATTAATGCCTCTTAAATCCACATTTAATCAAGATTAAATGCCTCCCTTTTATGCTGGTTTGTCCTTGGCTAATTATCGTTGATTCATGCACGAATATGACTGTTAATTTTGGCCTTGATTAAATTAAATATTTGATCATTTAATTCAATCCATTCGTTTATATCTTGCCATCAACCTTAATCATGTTGTTGTGTTGTTGTTCCTTTGACATCAATGACAATATTTCCAACAGAAGGCAGAATGAAAATGGAGATGGTAATGCCCGAAGCAGTGGCAAAGATGTAGGTAAAGGAAGAGGCCGAAATTGAGAAGGTTGTTCACAGCTCCAAAGTAGAGTCAACCCAAAGGATAGGGATATCAGTAGGTTTATCAAGAGAATTTAATGCATCTATTTATAGATGGGAGCAATCCATTGTCTGACATTCCCTAGGCATCAACTTTTAATCAGAAATTACACATATGGAAGGGGTTGTGTTGTCTTGGGAATAAGCATAAACATGTGGAATGGATGAAGCTAGAGTAAAGATCCAACGGCTTTATCATTGGGGATTGGTTGGCAATGAGGTGTCTCCCCCTGTTTGGATCAATGATCAATTAGTGGAAGAAATTGAATACCAGAGAGTCCATATTGTTCATAGGAAGATTGGAGTGCATTGGAGATGAATCCACTTCCATGCTGGAAGTTGTACCTAAGAATTATTCCATCATTGGATCCTTATCCTTCCTTGATGTGTTATCACAGAAGACTGATTTCTAATCAATTATTCCCTTTAATGTTTGTATCAAGAGCATTTATTTATGGTTGTACAACAAGCCATGATGGACTAACATTGTCTATATAAGCAGCATTGTTTTCTATTGTAAAGGGTTGGCAAATTTGATCTCAAAACACTGTCAGAATAACGTCATGATTACGTCTACTGTTCCTCTTGCTTTTGGATTTTGATTGTTTGCCAAGATTGACACATTTGAGTATCAAAACTCTGTTGAGATGGAAGGATTTTACGTACACTTCCTACTAGTTTTGTCTTGATGGTTTGTTAAAGGTCTTGATTTGAGAATGTTTTATGTTATTATTGGTGTGCAAGTGGATATACAATTAGAATGTGCAGCATCTAGTTTGATTAGATTTAAGATCTCATTTTGTTTATCTTGAGACCTACATTGGCCATGGTGTGCAAATAGCTATAGGGTAGTGCAATTGCTTTCTTTGAATAGAGTTCTAGATTTCATGTTCACATTTTATTCCTTGGAGTCTTGCTCATTATGGTGTTTCAATTTGTGCAATAGCTAGATTAGATGCCCAACAATTAACTGCAGACCATAGTAATCTAACTTCTGAGTATTGGAAGAAATATCTCAATTAAACGTTTATCTCATTTCTGCCCTACTCTTCCCTCTCTTTTATATTTTTTTAATTAGAAGAAATTTACCCATTTACATTGTAAATAGCTCATTGATAGAGAAACCAATGGTGAGATCTTAAATATCTAGAAAAAAACATTTAAACATTCGGTGGAAACAATCACAGCCTACCCATGCTATAATCTTTTGTTAGTTTCTTGGCCCTTGGATCACCAGTAGATCCTAAAAACAAGGGGACTCTTTTGTCCCATGAGTTGTTGACTACTATTTGTTCATTCACACAGTTAATTCATAATAGTATTTAAGTGAGCCACAATTTCAGCCTAACAACTATGTCCTCCATATTCTATGGATTCGCAAAGACTGAGTAAGTGTGCATCTGGTGACTCTTGCAATTCTTTTGGGTCCTCAGCATTCTTTATTCGGCTAAGATGATCTGGTCCCACATTCTCTCTTCCTAGTTTCACATTGATGTTAAACTGAAGTTCTTGGAATAATATTAGCCACCTGGGTATCCTTCTGTTTAGCATAGGCTTATTCACTAGGTAGCACAGAGCCTGGTGATCTATAAAGAGTTCAAATGGTGTTGCTAAGAGATAGTACCTGAATTTCTGAAGCGCAAACACCATAGCCAAGGCATCCCACTCTGTTGAATTGCAATTCCTCTCTGCTGCTGACAATTTTCCGCTTGTGAAGTGAATGAGATGATCCAAACCTCCATCTTTTGGTTGAGCCAATACAGCTCCTACTGCAGTTCATGAAGCATCTACATGCACATGAAATGGCTTACTCCAATCAGAGAACACCAATATAGGAGTTGTTACCAACCTCTATTTCAAATCCACAAAAGATGTTTGACACTCATTAGTCCACTCTATCTTCGTATCTTTGCGTAACAATCTCTCCATTGTCGCATTTATAGTTGTGTACCCTTTGATGAACTTACGACAATACCATGTATGTCCGAGGAAGGATCTCACTTCGATAGAGCTTGTAGGAGGTGGCACTCATAATGACTGCGATTTTAGCTTGATCAACCAAAACACCATCGTTGCACACTATGTGACCTAAGAGAACAAATGGTGTAAAGAAAATGCACTTTTTCAAATTCAATGCGATGCATAGAGCTCGGCATTATTCTAACATGAGCCTCAACTTGGATAGGTTTTCTTTAAATAAGGAGAATATAGCCCAATCATCAAGATAGACTTCCTAAAATCATGGATGAATTCTTTGAACACAATTACCACAGCCCTAGAAAAAATAACAGGGGCATTCTTCAAACCAAATAACATTGCCTTGTATGCAAAGGAGCCCCACTCTGTTGCATAGGTGGTTTTAGCCTGATCTTCGGCTACGATCAATATTTGGTGATAGCCATTGAAGCCATCTATGACGAAATCAATTTCGTGCCCTGCAACTCATTCCAGAACTTCGTCTGTAAAGGGAATTGGAAATGGGTCATTAATGCAGACATCATTCAATGGCCTATAGTCCCCACAGACTCTTATTTCTCCTGAATTTTTTGGTTGGACCACCATTGGACTTACCCATTCTTCATTTTCTACTAGATAGATAATCCCTACTTGCATGCGGTCAATTTCAGCCTTGACTTTAAGTTTCATATTGGAATTTAGCCTATATGGACGCTTCTTAATAGGCCGTGCATACTCTTTGAGTTCTATGTATATCTCTCCCAGTAAAGGATCTACACCCTTGACTTCTTAAAACTTTGTTGTGAACACATCTTGATAGTCTCGCAACAATTGTTGACCTTATGATATTTCTTGTTGTGTCCAATAGTCACCCAAAGTCACAAGCTTTGGCATATTGCCTACCAACTTTTTTAGTTCTTGATATATCTTGTTGGACCCACTTTGCATACAGTCTCGCAATGTCCTCTACCCTTATTGTTCCTGAAAGTTTAAATTTTGTAGTGGTGCATTTGTAGTTTGCTCTACAATTTTAGCTTTTGGTTCCTCTACTTCTCGCTCAACTTCGAAGAAACCCTTCAAGTCCAACTCATCGTTATCACTAGATTCTGTTTGTTATCCGTCGTCTATGATTTTATTGCATGGTTGCACCCAAAATTGCTCTTTCTGCTTACTGACCTTGTCATTTTTTATAGTTATATTCAAATCTCTAGGTGCTTCTTCCTGCAAAGTATAGTTCGTTGTAGTGCTTAGATTATCTTCTCTCCCATGACAAAAATATTTTCAAATTTTGAAGACCCTTTTGCACTAGGGGATTCTCATCCTCAAAGACAAAGGTTAGAATAAAATCCTGGTGAACTTGTAGCAAATTTTTAGTTTTTGTCTTCATTCCTAGTACATGTACCATACTGTTGGAAGAAGTGCTAGAGTATACTTGAATACATGTACCCAATCTTTGGGTTCTACACCCTATGAAGACCATCCATCGACACATTTACGAATAAGCATTTCGGGATATTGTCATTCCAAGAAAAATGGCCATTGACTCATGATCGCAAGTGCCATTTGAAATCGAGCTCGTAGCAATTCGCAAACATCCTCCAGTGCAACTGATTTGCCCTATGTACTGCCCACCATGTCACAGCTCGGCCTTTAAAGCATAATTCAGCGCATTGACTCGTTGATCTACATTTCAAACATGTTGCTCCATTCTATAAATAAATTGGCCCAAGTCCCCGATTGCAAAGTATTGAAGTAATCGTTGCTCTATAACAAAAACCATTCTCATTGGTCTCACCTCATGGTCTCCTCTCACCCAATTCCGCATATGGGTATTTGAATCACCGCTTACTAAAGACGCAACTTCCCAAGGTTGAGCACCTTCTTGAATTAGTTTGATGTAATTCATGTTTGTCACACCCACTTGATATATCAAATCTACTTCGGACTTTGTTGGTGATTGCACAGATAGAGACTTGCATTCCCCTATATGGAACTGTGGAACTTGTTGTTTTGTTATCACAGGTCTAGATGAGGACTGCTTTGAAGGCCGAAATGGTTCTATCTTTTGATGGAAAAAGTTGAACTCTACAGCTCGGAGTGCATTGTGCTTAGACTTTGTGTCAATTTTAAACTAGTTGTTGTCCCCATATTCATAGGGTGAGTCAAGTTCTTTAGGAATGATGTAAGCCCTGCTTTCAACTTTATTCATAAGTATAATGATAATCTTATCCCCTTGGTGTGCCTCCAGCTAATTATACATTGTGCTGATGGTCATCTGCCCATCGTATGCTCACTTATTGCCGATCAACACAGGGTACTGCATTTCATCAGTCTTCATATCTATGAATTTAAAATCACCTCGTAAACTTAACTTAGCAACTTTGATTTCTACATCTACTCGCCCAATAGGTTATACCCTTCCATAGTCTGCGAGACTCATCGTGATTGGGTTGTAACTAAGAGCAAGTTGTCCAAGGGCTTCCCATGTCAACTGAGGGATCATATTTATTGTACTTCCAAAGTCGAATACAACATTTAGAACTTCATACCCTGCTATCTTGATATCCATTTGGGAGTCAATATCCCATGGTTTCTTGGTCTTTACATACCATACCATCTTATTAGTGTGTTGTTGACCTCTTTGTATGCAGTCTAACAAATTATGTAAAAGACTTGTGATGTTATTTGACATATTTTCAGTTTGCAGAATGCTTATCAATTTGAGCATATTTGTCAAAGCAATAACTACTTCATCCTACCTCATGATGAGCACAATTTGACCATACATTTGTGCCTCAATGACTGCAGCATGACTCTCGAACACAATCTAGTGTTGTATATTCTCCAATATCTATGTTGCCTAATACATCAGACCCTTTTCCCTTGTAGGATCAGGATATTTGTCCTACTACACCGTTCTAAAAAGTTGATCTTGCAGCATCTCTAAGGGTGATAATCTTTGTTCTGTGTGCTGATGTCGAGTGACTGTTTGTATATACGCAGGATCCATTGGGTGAAAATTCACCATGTTTATATTTTGCACTGGTTTTTCTTCTCTATTTTTCTAACACCGGACAATCTTTCGTATGATGCCATGGAAATCTACAATATGCACAGTAGACCTATCTTTGTGGATTGGTTTGAAAATTCCGTGCAAAGTGATTTTCCACACATATAACATGTAATAGGTTGTTGACCCTATCTCTCGTTTGGTTTGTGATTACATCCTTGGTATCCACCTTAGTACACACCTCTTATCCCCCTTGTCTTTATTGAAAACCCCAACCATGTTGTTAACCATCATATCCTCCTTGTCACTACAGTGAACCCCACCCCTGTTGCTATTGACCATCATATCCCCCATATGGTCCTTGGGAAGATGGGCCCCATCCTGTTTGTTGTTGTTGAGGCAACACAATGTTCCATGACTATTGACATTGAGGGGATGACGGAGTCCATCATGTTTGGTACTACAGAGACTACAGTGTCCAACGTGTTAAGCCCTGAGGCTCATACTAAGGTGTAAGAACCCCAAATAGGATCTCAAGCAAAATAAATGATTTATTCCTTATGAACTCAAGCAAAACTGAAAATTTACTGAATGCTGCCCAAAAACTCAGCAAAACCCTACCACAAAGATCTCACAATAGTACTCCACAAGTGCTTCAATACATAACAAATAAAAAGCAATACTTATGTACCTTTTTTTGAAGCATAAATCAGGGATGTAACTACTGTAAAATTCTGCTAATAAGTGCTCGTACAGCAATCTTTTTCCTTTGCAAACAGCCTTCGAAACCCTTGAATATTCCTCTCAAAAATTAAGCCAAAAGCCCTAATAAATCTCCAAGCTTCCAAAGAACAAATTCAGCTTGATAAGATCACTTCAAAACTTCACACAAGACGTCCAACTTTAAGGAAAAATATATAAATATTTTTCTAACCTTCTCTTTTCAAATTTGCCCTTAATAATTTATTATTTTACTCCAAACAGGCTAAAATTTAGAAAATTCGTTAACTTTTGAAATACTCAAAATTTTAATGCAAATGATAGCTCAAAATAACCACAAAATTAGCAACTATCAAACAAAAATATTTTCTAAATAATTTCCGAGCGTCAATGAGTCCAAAACTCATCAACCATACCTCACAAATAGTTTGCTCCACTTAGGAAAAATAGTAAAAATTATTAAAACCCTAGGAGAGGGGTTTAATCAACAAAAACCTCCAAAAATGTCTTTTTTCCAGCCCTTATGTGGATCGCTCAAGGTGCAACCAGCCTCCAACCCTTCTAAATAGCTCGATCTAGCCCTCCAAAAGAAATCGCTGCAGCTGAAATGTTAGAAAACCTTCAAATAAATCCTTAAAGTGTAGCACAATTTTCAAAAGATAAGTGGTGTCAATAGACACCATTTATAGAGCATCATAGCTCTTGAAGGGTGACAATCTCCAAGAAACTATGCCAAAGATAATCAAGCTTGACATACTTGACTTCTTTTCCAAATATCCAAATTCACATGATCTTCAAACGAGTCCTTTCCTCTTATATCTTTCTCCCAAGCGTAGCGCCCTATTTGGAGGGAAGAGTTAATTTAAAAATATTGAAAGGAACTCCTTATAATATCACTTTAGGCCTTAAGTGCCCATGACCCTTAAAAGGCCCCAACTTAAGTGGAATTTATAACATAAAGTGTTTTTTCTATTAATTGCTTTTATTTTTAAGTATTTAAAAATACTTTTCGCTTTAGTAATAATATTATTTACTCTTCAAAAAATGGGGACATTGCATAAGGTGAGGTTTGCACCCATCTAAGAGCAATTTGAGTCGCACTTGTCATCTCTACATCTAGGCTTGGGACCCCAAGTTTCGCAATAGGGATCTATTGTGTTGCTAATGTGAAGACATTCTTGGTGATCTCTTCCTTCAAATTTTGTAGGGCTCTGAAATTTTTATCACGATGATTGTGCGACTTGCAAAAATTACAGTATAGACTCTGAGATTGTTTGGGTATATTGTTGTAAGAGATGGCATTTCGCAATCGCATGCCCTACTACAAGGCGGATCTGACAAAACTCTGTTTTGACTTTTGGGCAGTCATTCCTATGGTGCCCCTCTTTTTTGCACTGCATATACCACAATCCTAGCTTGGGCCTATTATTTTCATGCAGCTCATCCATCTTGTGCAAAACAACATCTATTGTTGCACCAACTTTTGCAATCGACTACGGACACTCCTCATCATCCTCTATCTACTCCACCAGGAGCACAGCTACTCGAGCATCTGCCTTGCAAGTGAACTAAGTTTGAGAAATGGAAAAGCTAATCCGAGGTTGCAGACCTTCTACAAACCATGTGGCCTTATTTGCGTCTTGAAATAGAAAACCCAATATGTTCTTTATGTTAGATAACCTACGAATATAATCCATACTGACTCACCTAATTTTTGGCGAATCTCTTTTAGATCTTCTATTGTCTGACTCGTACATTTATTCATTTCAAATTCTCCTATCGGCTGATTTTTGACATCCTAAAAGCTCAATTTGGCAGCATCTCTTTTGTACATGTACTCTAGAGCTCTCTCTGTTAAGGCTCCTATGAACTCGCACTTCTTTCCATCATCCGTAGTTACACCTTTGACCTGCCATTTCATCTCGCAGGTTAACAGGTACCATTTGGTGTCAGTAGACCCATCATATGGTGCCAAAACGACAAAAAAACCTGCAATGAGAGCCATGCTTCCTGCGCTCGCACCTAAAACCATTGGTTGTTATGGACTAGACTTTACCAGCATCTTAAAACTTGTTGGGACCTGAAATCCAGCCTCAATCAATTTCTTCTTATACTACACTTTCTTAATGTCTTCACTATATTCTCCAAATTTATCTGTAAAATAGTCAAACCATGTACTATATTTACTAGCTTCTGCACTTTGTCTTCTACTTTTTGTTGATAAATCAGGTACAGGGGATGTGTACCCTTGAAATGAATGATCCTTGTCTGCGACTCCTTTGTTTGAATTTGAACCTACTTTAATCCTCCGATTTAACATAAATTCTTCAAAATATTGTTCGTTATCTTATCCAAACAATATTCTCTCTTGTAGTTATGATCTAAAACTACCTTCTAACCGATCTAATTACTCGTCTACTCTCTTTCCACTCTCTTCCATCTCCTTTGAATCCTTTTTCTAGTCTTTGTCCATTTTTGCGCCTTCTCCTCTTTCAAACCCTCTCATTTCCTCATCTCGTAATCTCCATAATCTCTAGCTCCTCCTTGGGCTCCCATTTCTTCTTTATTTTCTAAACTCTCTAACCTACTCCTACTAGCAGCTACATTAGGATTGTTCTGTCTACTCCATCTCCTTTGTTGTTGCAGATCTCGCTCTAATCCCATAATTCTCATCTCGTTTTTCTTCTCTGTGTCCTCCATCTTTTGGATTCAGGTTCAAGTTTCTCCTCTCAATTATTCATCATCGCAGACATCCCCATAACACTCGAAGTGACTACTCCATGTTAGCTGGAATAGGCACCATGGCCTTTTCCACAACAAGTAGGTAGTCGCTACAGAAATTTTTGTTGGATGTCTCTTATAAACAAATCATGCACATCTTCAAATGCAATGTACATTTGCACGGCAAACTCAGTGATACATCCGTCAATGGTAGTCTTTAGCCAATGATCTATTGCGCACGTCCAATTAGTGTCCATATTTCGCAACTTTACTTTCTTTTCCTCAGTGCAAACAAAGTGCTTTGTTTCTCTCGACTTGAAACAATAGTACTCAATTCTTGACATTCATGTAGTTAACAACCCAAGCAATTCGCACCAAAAGATTTCTTATATATCGCTATGTATATGCCCACTTATAACCTCTTTCAGAGCTTCTTATTGTCTTTACCTCCTTTTCTGTAAAATTGTGAATTCTCTCATCCAACCATCGCTCCAAATCTCTTTGTCCAGATAACCATCTTAGCATGTTTCAAAGTTCCACACTCATCGCACCATTGTTAGCAGAGGTTCCTGGAAAACCTATCAAAACATGCTAATGTTTGTTTTTGTCCGAAGTAAGAAACAAGTTCATAGCGCAAACAGAAATATAAAACAGGTCGAGTATTTATTCAATTCAGAATTACATGTTTATTCAAAGAAATGCAAACTTGAATTATATAGAACATTCATTATTGTTAAGTAATTAAATAGATGTAAGCAAAACAAAGTATACACTATGCATGGAACCAATACAAAAGAACATTCGGAAAAAACCATCATCTGATCTATATATTATCCTCTATATTTCGAAATTTTTTTCCTTTACAATTAATCAATATATATATATATATATATATATATATATATATATATATTACAAAGCTATGGTGCTTCGCATTCTATCTTTTCAGTTCTAGCTCGAAGGAGTCTTTTCGCATTTTGCAAACTTTTGGAATACATACATAAGCCGAACACAACAAAATGATATATGTTACACAAAATGTTCTATATCGCACACTTGTGTAGTTATACTCTACGATTTTGCAGTCCTAAGTCTACTCCCAACACTTTAAATTTTTTAAGTGTGTTTTTTCTATTTCAGTTTTGTTGTATTTTTTCATTCTCTTTTCTTTCTTTGTTGGGGTTTTAAAAAAATTAAGTTTGCTGTTTTCTCTCTTTTTTTTGGGTTAGAGTTTTCAATTTGTAGTGATTTGTGAGAATGACAACCTCAAGTAGCAAGTCCAAGGACCCTGCCTAGAAGCATGGCACACTAGGTTCGGAGCCAGGAAGAGTGATGCAACTAATTTGATTTTGAGAGAAGCACCATATTTGTATGAATCCCTCGCTAAGATGTGAAGTTGTGCAATCAAGTGGACTCTAAAATTACTCAAGAGATTAATGCCCTTCTCGCTAGTTGCATTAGTCATAAATTCAAATATTGAATTAATAGGCTCTTGTATTGGCCCAAAGATCTAGGCCTCATCCATTGGAGAGAGTTCAAGCCAATTGCATTCACATTGTTTCCTTGTTCCTCACAATAATCCTGGTGCACAACCTTCACACAAAGGTACAACTTGAAACTGGAAGCATCACCATGAAGCGAGGATGGCTACAAAAAAAATTGACATTATAATAGCATACCATTCCATTTGGCAAGAAACCCATATTTGAAGTTACTGGTAAATGCAATGACTTAGTTGGAAATGGTTCAAAGTGCCTAGTGCTCATGATTTGCGTGGGCCCTTGTTGGAAGTAGTAGTGAAAAATATATAAGTGCTAATAGAAGATAAGAAAATAATTTGGTGCAAAAAATACTATAGTATTTTGTTTGATGGGTGCACAGATGGCAAGAATTGCACATTGATAAACTTTCTAGTAGCCAATTGGTGTTCTTGAAGTCAACGGATGTCTCTCGCAAAGTGAAGAATATCAAGACTTTGAGTAATATGTTGAGGGAAACGGTTCTAGAAGTGGATGTTGAGACTGCCATCCAAGTTGTGACTGACAATGTCGTAGAAAGACTTTTTAAGAAGAGATATGTTACCATTGTTAGAGCCCTTACGTCGCTCATTGATTGATCTCTTACTTGAGGAGATTGAAAAACTTGGATGGGTGAAAATTGTGGTTGAAAAAACAATAAATATTACCAAATACATTTACAATCAACCCTGGGTGTTTAACTTGATAAGAGAGCACATCAAAAGAAAGGAGCTTGAGCGATCAAGAGTCACACAATTCATCACAAATTTCATCGCATTGCAACATCACTAACATCTTTTAAGTAGATTGTTGTGGGAACTTGGTGGTTGGGGTTTCCATATTCCAGGAAGGTGAGAGGGGAAAGGTTCATGAAGATAGTTTTAGATAATATGTTTGTGAAGAGCACAATTGAGATCCCCACTGTAACTTACCATTACAAACATGCCAAGCAATAAACTCCATTACTTTTTAAGTTTGTAAAACTTATAAATTTTTAATTCCTAAACTTTCTTTTTATTTGTTGTTATCATTTGAATTAATTGTAATTTTAATTTTCAAAATTCAAACAATTTTTTTTTAAGTGTCAACACCTTTGGTCAGGGTTCTACACTCGATTGATGCTGAAAAAAATCTAATGAATTATCCGTATAAGGCCATGGACAAGTCCAAAGAGGCCATCAAACATTATTATGGGAAAAATAAAAGAAAATATTAACCCATTGGATGCATGATTGGAGATAAAACAAGCAACTCCACCAACACATTAATGCAACAACCTAATACTTGAATCCCAAATATTTATTCTCATAATCTTTTAAGTCTGATGAGGAGGTTATTGATGGCCCCAAGACATGCATAGAGAGGATGATGCTTGACGGAACCCTTGGAAGCACAATTATGGATGAGTTGTATAATTACAAGGGTACGAAGGGGAGGCTCTCTTCTTTAGCTCAATGCATTCAAAGTTGAATGACCCATCAACTAGGTAACATAAATTGAGCCCTTTAATCGTAAATACTCGTATTTAATAAATACAATTTTAATTCACTTACAAAGCTATAAATGTCTTGTTTGCATTTTTATGGTGAGAAGATTATGGTGCAAAAAGGCCAAATTTTCAAAGGCTAACCATCCATATTTTGTGCCATCCTTGTAGCATTTATGGGTGTGAACATATTGGAGCATGTCTAAGGTCATTCAAACGAAAAAGCACAACAAGTTAACCCAATGATGCCTCAATGACCTTTTTTTATGCAATACAATTTTTGTCATCATTTCAAAAGGTGTAGAAGGAGACTCATTATTTGATTGACTTCTTTGAATCATGACATTGATCCATATTTTGGCAAGGTTGTTGAGGACGTGGAGCACTAGTTTGTCGAGGATATTGTAGATTTTGAGAGGGAAGAAACAGAGACATTGAGAGAAGTTGGATTGGATGATGACACGCTTGACAATAAATTTGTTCATAAGGAGGAATATTTACCATCCAATTTGAGGATGACATGATTGATGATTAAATTTATTCATGAAGAGCAATAGTTACCTTCTAGTTCAAGGGCAATTTCAATGGTTGAGGAATGGGAAGAGAGACTTGTAAAATATTTTAAGGATTTTTAATTTTCTATGTTGATAATCAATCATTATATGATATTCTGATGTGCATTGTACTCTTTTTAATCTAAATCTAGTAGAAATTATACTTGTGCATTCTCTAAATCCATTTCTTATGTATTTTAACATTATTTTGCATGTTTCTTAAGTTTATTATATGAATTTATATATTTATTTCATTTGTTGAGTTTTTGTTGTGTCTGAGTTAGAGTCAAAATTTTGAGTTGTTGAGCTTTTGTCAAAGTATGAATTTTAAACTATGGCTAAAACAACCAAAGTAGAACAATAGGGGGTAAACCCTAGCCACAACTCGCATATAAATTTCCAAGCGAGGGTTCATAACATGCATAGAAACAATTGTCTACTACACTTAAATCAATAGGTTCCACTTGTTAAAGTGAAAAGACTCACCCATAGATAAGAGGAACTCTAAGCATTGCATTCCCTATATTCATTGGGAAATATGCTAAATGAAGAAAGAGCACATAAAAAGTTGAAAGGCTTCATCTATATTTTCCCACATGAAGAGGCTCAACTATAGGCCATGGGATCATGTGACTAATGATATTAAAAAACATGAAAATGAGAATGGATACTTATATCCAATGTAGTCCAAACAGAACATCTTTTTTATGATCCTAGAATCCTCAAGGAGAAAATGCAGACTGTAAAGTTTGACCCCAATACTACACAATGGCATAAAATTAGGTAATATCTCTTGGGAACAAAATATTTTTAAAGCAGATTTATGATAACATAGATCATAATATCAGCCGAATCTGACCAATAGCAACATATCAAGAATACTTCCATCAGCCAGGAGACAAGTGCACAATGTACATGCATACACAAAATATTATATCTCAATAAATACTGACAAAACATCAATATATTATTAAAAAAAATAATCAAGAATAATTTTATAGTCTAAAAGCAATTTATGCTATAAGAAATAATGAAGAGTGAGAAGTGAAAATGCATGAATTGCCTCAAAGGAATGCCAGTCTTTGACAAATCTGTTTTAAACAAACAAAATATTAAAATGGTTCAAAAGCTCTAACTTCCACATAGGAGTGCCATTGAAAAAGGGCGATAGATTCTCTCTATTACCTCTTATTTTGTCCAAATTTTACTATTGAATGAACAACATGATAATTGGGCTGAGGCTCAATCTTAATTAATGGCCCATATGCCTTCTGCCATAACAGATTTTGAGGATCAGCCCCTTACTGCTCTCATTTCTGAGGTGGAGCTCAAAAATATTGTTTGCTTGAGACAAGCCCTCGGGGCCAAATGGGCTCCCTCCCCAATTTTTCTATTAATCAAGAAAAAAAAATAACCTATTGGACGTGACTAAAGAATCCTGGAAAAAAGTTGAAGTGCATCGATACCACCACTTTGGTTCTCATTGTGCAAAAAAGTTGAGGCCAACACCCTAAATGCTTCCCACCCTATATCTATGTGTACCGGTGTATAGAATCATCTTAAAGATTTTTTCTTGGTGCCTATGGGCTCTATTGGAAATGGTGCTCGCTCTTGTAAAATCTTCCTTTGTCAAGGGTCACCAAATCACTAACAACGTAATTGTTGTTAAGGAAATAATTTACAAAATTCCACAGTTATTCATTAAATTGCATGTGTCCAATGCCTTTGAACAGCGTAATTGGGAACTTACTCTTAATTTTTCCCAGATTTTTAGTTTTAGCCCACAGTTCATATAGTGTATACCTACTTTCGCCCCTATAGCAACCTTCTTAGTCTTTATAAATGGGTTACCTGTACACCCTTCTCATCTTCCAGAGGCTTACCACAGGGTGATAACCTATCACCTTTCATGTTTATCATTATGAGTGAAGGCCTCAACACCATGCAGGGTAATGCAAATATACATAATCAAATTCACGGTGTAATGTCCCCAAATGGAACGATTTCATACAAAAGGGGTTTTTCCCTAAATACCAAAATTTTGAATTTCTGAAAAAGAAATCAACAAACCCTAGTTTGCAAATAATGCTCCAAAACCCCTAGTCAAAGCCCTAAAAACCCTATATGCCACAATAGTAGGGTTTTGTAGATGATTTCCAGCCAATGACTTGTCCCAAAATTAACTGAATACTTGTAAGAATAATCAAAAAATTAAATGCACGAAATACGTACCTTTTTGCCAATTTATTGTTGCTCAAATGCCACTTTATGATGGTTATAAAATTCTGATTTAAACCCAAAAATGCAGCTACTATTCTAGATATTTTTCTGCTTCAAACACCTGCCAAAAATTGCAACAAGTGCCCAAAAAATATTAGAAAATAGAACCTTCTAAGGCATAAAAATGGCCAAAAAGTGCCCTCCAAGCCAATCACCCAAGTCGCCAAGTGCAAGAAAATTAGGAGGGCGAGATCTTGCCTTCCACAAGTGAAAAAGACTATAAAACCTATCAAAAATAATTATATAATAATCTAAAAATTATTATTTAATTTTCTATTGGTTTAGGGCTTCAAACCCTCCACGAAACTCCTCCAAAACCTTACGCTAACATGTAGAAAATTAACAAATAAATTCAAAATATTTAATTCGCATAAAATAGACCAAAAGAGGCCCCCAAACCCTCAACCAAGCCTCTAAAGTAGTTCACTCCACTTGAAAAAATAGGGCAAATATTAAACAAAGTTAATATGCAAGAAATGAGCCCCAAAACCCACACGAAAAATTCACAAGAACTCCTCAAAGTAAATCGCCCCACTTCTAGGGCAAGAACAAGATCTCCTTAGCAAAGGTGGTGTCAAAAGACACCTTTTGTAGACTGATCAACACCAAAACAGCGAACTCCTATTGGGCAAGCATCCCAATAGTTTCTTCAAGCATGAAGAACAATTATCAAAATTCAACATATCTTCAATTGTGATCTTCAACTTGTATTTGTACCTTCCAAAGGAGGGCGAACCACCTTGAGGAGGTAAAATACCTCATAAGTTTTATTTGCCTTTTTTAGAATATATTTTCTTTTCTTTGTTTTAGCTCCTAAGCCGACATTCCTTTTAATTTCACTTTAGGCCTTTTTGAATTAATTAGATAACTTGCCTTAATAAATTAATAATTAAAATTACTTTTTGGCAAATCAAATAATTAGGTCCTTAAATTAAATTGCTCTAATAATTAAAGTGATAAAAATCACTTTCAAGCAATTTATTAATTATAAAGCCCCTTAGAATAATCATTAAAATTACCTTAATGTTCCAAGTGGTTAAAACCACTTTTCCGGTAATTCAAATAATTATCCAAGATAGTTCTATTTTAATAATTAATTAATTCTTTATATTTTCAAATGATTAAAATTACTATTCGGGCAATTTTATTAATTATTAAAATTATATGAAAAGGGGACATCACACACAGCCTCATAGCAGTCTCATCAGGCAGCAGGTTCTTCAATTTCCAAGTTGCACATGATACTTAAATCTCTCTACTTCTATCACTCAAGGAATAAGGAAGGCAATTCTCAACATCTATCAAGTTTCTTTGGGGCAGCAAGTTAATATTAGTGAATTTCAGGTATTCTTTTTCCACACTCTTGTTCAGAGCCTCAAAATTCTTGGTTTTTAAGAGGCCGACCTGCGTACAAAATAGTTGGGTTTCCCTTTGAACATTAAATCCGTCTCAGTTATTCTCTGTAGGAGATTATCAGGAATATCAGAAATAAGCTTCGTCTTTGGACTAAAACATAACTCACACTGGCAGGGAGTATTTACTTAATACAATCAACGTTACAGGCCAAGGCAGTCTACTTGCTATAAATGTTGCCTATATCTTGAAAACTTGGGTAAATTCAACAAGGCTTTAGCAATGAAGCTGGTCTGGGCTCAAGATAATGAGTCTGAGCTTTCCTGGTGCACAATGATAAGGCAGAAATATCTTTCTGGGTATAGGCTTTTGTTGCCTTCATCCTAGTAAATGGGCTGAGCACCGGTCTGTCATCTGCCAGCATATCCAATGTAATCTTGAGTTGCTAAAGTATGAACTCTCAAGACAAATAAATAAGGGGTCCTTTCCAGTTTCCAGGATAATAAGTGGGACAGGCCTACCCTTCTTGCTCCTCTGAATTGACAGCAATATCATCATGGTCAAAGACTACATTATCTCGAATCCAACTTTGTGCCACATCAGTTAGAATTGGAGGATTTTCCACAACTTCAAGGAACAGTACCCTACGTACCTTGTAACATTGAAATTTTGAAGGGAATTAGGGGGCATAATAAAAATGTTAAATGACAAACTTGACCTTCTTAGTTGAATAAAAGAATTTTCTGCTTAACGCGATGTCAGACTAGCATATAATAGTCTTTTCAGAGATCCATAGCACCAGATCAGTTAAAGCTCTCAAGTCTCAAATCATGGCAAAAAATAGAAGATTTTATATGGATACCCTTCAATGGAAACGCTCCACTTCAGATGTTATTCTAAATGAAGGTTGGATCGGTGCCACAAGATGACCCAATTGTACAAGATCCTGTGAATCAATTGAATCTTAATTTTCAGTGTTCCTTCACTCAATTAGTTTGGCAATAGATGGCAGGCTAACGTATTTACTCCTATCTTCCAGACACAAACACCACAAGCTTCATCTCCAGTTGGTCAAAATTCCAGCCTGAGTCATAGGCCTTAAAGCTGCTCAATGATATCATCCTAAGTTCTGTTTGTTGGAAGCTGTGTATGGAGCAGAACTCTAGTGTCTCTAAAGAAACTCAACATTCAGTTAAGATGTCAACAAATGGGCCTTTATGAAATGCATTGTGGTTGTTTACTCAAAGTTATCCACCTCCTTCGAGTCATATGAATGATCTAGTTATCAACAGTTTTTTTGTTAATATCATTCACTCAATGGGCATGCCCTTGTAATCCATTCAACAAACTTAAAGTTTGATGGAGCTAGCAAGGGTAACCTGGTCTTGCTGGAATTGGTGGCCATATTATAGACATTGCAATAAATCTCACTGTCGCATACATGCAATTCCTATGCCTTAATACAAACAACGATGCTGAAGCATGGTCATTATATTAAGTCGTTCACCTTTCCCAAGCCCAACATTGACATTATCTTCAAATTAAAATAAATCTAGAGTCGAGAAATGTTATTTTCTTCGCTAAAAGCAATTTAAAGCATTATTCATCTCCCTTCCCTGCATTGTCATTGGACCCTTAGGGATGTTGTTCCCAATACCAATAAACTCCTCACCATCAATGAAATTCAGCTAGCCCACATACATAGGCACCTTGATGGGTTTGTGGGCATGCTAGCTAAATATGCTCTCCATTTGGAACCTAATATCTTTGACTTGAATCATATACAATACTCATCCTTTGCCAAATAACTAAACCCCATTCATCACATAAGGTCTCCTAATTTCCCATTTGTTATTAAATGATTACACACATGTGCACGCTTGCACGCACACAAACACGCACACACACACGTACACATGTGAGCACACACATAGTGGTGAGAGAGATAAATTGCACACTAATTCATGTGAGCCTTATATTTTATTAACATCCAAGTAGTTAGGCAACAAGTGGTTACAACCATATCAACATAATATATATTCAATACAACCAAAGAAAACCCAAGCTTGTCTCAAAATTTTACAAAGACAGTAGGACCAATAGGTTTAGTCATTATGTCAATAGGCTACCCAGGAGTGGCATAGTAATGAAGACAAAGGTCTACATTATCAACCAATTGTTGGATGTAGTGATGATGAACCTTAAGATGTTTGGTTCTAGCATGGGAAACTAGGTATTTCACTAACTTCAAGACACCTTGATAATCACAATGGAGTGGAGTAGTTGCAATCTGGGCTGTTTGTAAATCAAATGAAATTCTATGCAACCACATTGCCTTGCAACTTGAACTGCTAGCTGCCTTGTATTATGCTTTACTGGAAAACAAAGCAACAATATGTTGCAACTTGCTTAGCCACAAAACAACCCCTGAATTCAAGGAAAAAGTGGAACCAATAGTTGATCTCCAAGCATCAATTGAACTAGCCCAATCTGAGTCTATAAATCCATAAAGCCCAAAATCTCCTGAAATTTGATACAATATGCCAGAGTCAACTATTCCTTTGACCTATCGTAAAATGCATTTTATTGGTTGCCAATGAACTAGTTTCGATTGTGACAAGAACCGGGAAAGGTAGATAACAATAAAACGTGGATTTGGTAGAATGATTCATCGATCAGTAATGAATCATCATATGTTGACTGTTGTCACTTGGATTTGCACCCCTTGAGAAGATGTCTCAGCTCTCCTCATCCAAGTGGCACAATGGAAACATCTCACAAGCTGTGGGTAACCAATAGGTGAGATGAATCTCTAGAAGGGCTAGCTCCATGAATGTATCTTGAAATGCTTTCACCTATACTAAATAATTGTTTATGGGGGAAAAGGGTTAGAGTTTGCATCAAATGAAACCTATTCTAGGGGGTGATGCACCAAGATGTTTACCACAAGACTATCATACTCTATCACAAAGAGACAAGGTATACAACACTAGTCTAAGAGTCCTAGAATGCACTAACATTAGTTTTTCAATATGAAGGTGACATGCATGAAGACTATCCAAGGTAAGGGAAACCATAGATCAGTTGCAAATACAAAGGCTTCATTGTACACTTAAGAACAGATCCATACACTTAACAACACTTCATATGACCTGCTAGGCTGGAATCACTTGCATCAAACATGGAAGGATCGAGAAAAAGCAAGGATAGATGAATATCTCTTAACCATTCACTATACATCTCTTCACACACTTTGACAAGCTGATATATGAACTCAAACTAGATTGAATTTATTGTTTGAGGCAAGGTACAATGTCAAAACCAGCAAGGCTTTGCCACAGGGCTAAAGTTGTCCTTGAGCCAAAAGTGGCCTTCTTTGTGACTTCTTTGCATTCCACAAGCTTCGTCACATCTAAAATGACCCTATAAACATGTCCTAATCCATTGGAATGCTCTCCTATAGTTAGAATTGAAATTGACCTCCCATTTGGATTCTAGGCCTCCTAAACCATGCTTGACAAGCCTGTCTGCATACTTGGATGTCCAGACCACCTTGTTGAGTTTCATCCTTCTATGCTTGATTTTCCCTGTTTGTCCAGGGGTTATCCAACTTCCCACACCTCCTTGCAAGGTTCAACCAGCCCTTAGCACACCTAATCATTCCCATTCTCAAAAACTGCAGAATTTGTGCATAAAGGGAAGGCCCTCTGTCTGAGACAAAACAGAGGGCACTTCCCCTATTTTCTCAGACAAACTGAATATTGGAGTGGCTTCTCCAAGTGATAACGATGTCCTGTGTTGAATTTCAACCCTTGGTCATATGATTAGATCCCTCAAAAGCACTAAAACCCAAGACAAACCTGTGGGGAGTGGACTGTGTGCAGGGTTTGTAATATGGACTATGGATTGCTTTGTTGGAAATCCCCTGCTTCTGTTTTTATGCTATGAGGGTCTATAATGATGGTTATCATCATCATCTAGATGTCCACTATGCCTACAGACCTTCTAACATTCATACTTACAATCTCAACCTCCATCCTGCCCAACTAGGTCTGTATGACAAACTGATTGTGCCTTCTATATCTCTCCTTCAAGGGTGACCCCTGTAGGTGATCTTGCATAATTTGACCTTGAATATAGTGTTCCAAGACCTTATTTGGGTGTTCTTGTCCATCTATCATTCATTTTGTGTATTCACATCATGTACCTGCAATCCAAATTCAAGAACACCAACTTTTGCTCATTGTCCTACTACAACTACAACCAACTGTGTTAAGGCGGAACGGGGATTTTATGGATAAGAATTCACCTTGGAACCTGTATAACATGGCCTATGATCCATTTGAGGTCCTTTAGAAGCAACTTCCACTAGCAAGGGTTTATATTTCCATGTTTAGACTCACTTCATGGATGGTGTAGGAGTTATAATCTGTTGTAGGTGAGTAATTTTGGAATTAGGCACACATGTAGGTGTATATGGGGCCTAAAACACAAGATACCATCTTCTTTAAATGACCCTTAAGTCATGAATGCTCTATTCAACCATCTAAAACCATTCAATCATGGAAACATGGTTTAGTATTGCAACCTTGGGTGAAGAGTCTAGTTAGAGCTTAAATTTTGTAGGTGATACTCCCTGACTTCAATGGCCAAAGGGGCAACTTTGAGCCTTTCAACAACTAACCTCCACTAGTCATCCACCCTCCAACTTGTGCAAAGCTCTTCTCTTATGTGGAGGTTACAAGTCATAGTCATTTACATGCTTCAAATCTCTTCACAACCCTGTTGTATGACCTTGACAAAATAGCTCAGACCTTTGTTTTCATCTTTTAGGGATTTTATCCCTTAACATAGTCTTCTCACCTTTGGAGATAATCTCCCATCTTGCCTATCCACTTAGCAGTCTAAACATGTGTGTTATGATCTCTTCAACACACTAGGACTCCAAGGAAGGTTCTAACTTGTCCAACTCCTCCATCGAGAGTTCTTAGCTCCCTGTGGTACCACCTCTAGGTGAACCTTTTGCATGTGCAGGCAGTATATGTGAGTTTAGGCAGTGGACATGGGGTGCAGACCTTCAATTGATTCTTAGACCTCCTCAAATTTTCAAAACACAACTCCATCATGAAAGACCTAAAGCAAGGTCCAAAACTCCATTTTAGTTTTCTTACCCTCCTATAAGTGCTAATGGAGCGGTAGACAGGATGGTGAGCAGAAACATGAATCATACACATGGTGTATGAGCCTTCAACAATCATTGTACCTCAATCAAATGTTAAAATGCATCGCCTCAAACTTGTGAAGACTTAGAGCAAGTCAAGATAGCTTCATTTCAACATGACACTCTCTCTCCATGGCACCTGTAGGTGCACGTTCATGGCAGACTGTGTGTATGTGTTGTATTTGGCTGCAACAATCCCTTTATACACTCTTTGGAGGATCCAACTTGTTTGTTCCCGCTTCTAAAGACATGTTCAGCATCTTGAGACCTTCACTACACCTCCATGAGCATGCTAGACAAGCTCCATACACGTGATTCACCATGACTGCAAATGAAAGTGGGTAAAGAGATGACTATGAGCATGACAAGACTGAATGTTTGATCAAAGCATGGTGTTGTGAGATCAAACATGGAGGGAGGTGATAATTATGGCATTGAAACATGGAAAACATCATGTTACATTCACATGAAGCTCTTGCAAAGAATCCAACTTTTTGTAAGTAGTGAACTTGACTGCTATTCCACCTAGAACATCAACTTGCAAACTACACTAATTAGCCCATGAGATCTTTCCCAAACATGAAACTAAGCATGGAAAGCATGAGAGGAGAGAGCCAACATCATCTGGAATCAAGATTACCAACTAGATTGTACAGACCTGTCCAAACAAGAGCAAACCCTATAGGATATGGGAAACAGTGAGCAGAAAAACACAGTCAATCTATTAGAGATGATTCATAAAGCACAATTGACCAATCCTTGAACTCTTGTTATGAAAATGGAGCTCTCTGAGTGTACTTTCACCTCCCAAAGGCGTTTGACCTAGAACTTCTCCAACTAGTCGTACCAAGCATAAACCTGCATACTAGTTATGTGTGTCTAGAAGGGCGAAGAAGGATTAGAATGGTTTTGGACCTTTTTTAGCACTTCCAAAGCATGTCAAGTGCTGAGATGAGTCTGAGGAAGATCAAGAGCCATTACATGACCTCCCACATGTCACTCTCTCTCATGGGCCAGACAAGTGCCAGACTCTTTTTCAGTTGATTCCCTGATTTCAGTTAGAGAACCTACAAGTTTCAGATCAAACTGACATTCATGATAGGGAATCTGACCTCTTGGACATTTTAAGGAAAACTAGGACACTTAGACACCTTGAAAACCGTGCCACTTGCATATATGACCCCTAAATGGCTACTAAGTGACTCAAAATGACATATAGACTAATTAGACCATGACCAGGACTAAAATGGTATTAAATTATATCAAATAAACTTTAACACACCCTATGACAAAATATTAGACCCCTATATAAATTTTTACTATAGGGGGTTGACCCATTTTGACTTGTGATCAAAATGGTGAACATTGACAACTTCAACCCGACCCCCATAGTGGATGGATTGCTCTCTATCATCCTAAATTTCTCCAAGGGTGCTTTGGCATATTGTATTTGTCATAAAGATAGTATGATAGAATTGCCAAGATTCAACACCTAAACAAAATGTAGGAGGCCTAAATCAATCATGTCAAAAGTAGAAAATAAATCAGATTTCACTTGTTGAAATGTAGTGATCTCACTACCAATGACAAAAATATCATCAACATAGAAAATGAGTATCACTATGTCATCACCATCGCTTTTGATAAATGCAGTGAGATATCCCTGAGATTCCTGATGTACATCTCAATGATGAATTCATGGAAGAAATTGGTGAAACCTGAAATAATTTACATGATTTCTGTAGTCAGGTAACAATATGGATTCAATAAGCTGAGGAAATTCAGGCCCAAGAGACTAGACTTTGGTCAAGAATATAACTGCAGAGGTAGATCATAGATTGGGATACCATTTTAATGCTTGTTTGACTGTTGTGATCAGAAATATTGGGGAAAACTTGATAATGTGATTAATAGAGTGAATTCAGCTGGAAGTATCACCAATGTGATTGGGCATGCTCTACCAAATTCCCAGGATCAGATTTGTACAAAGATTGAAGACGGGCTGGCCAGTACTGAATACAACCTGGGTAGTGTTATGGATGAGATAAGAAGTGACCAGTTACAGAAGGATACTCACCTTTGCAATCATATATATGGGATCCAAAAGGATGTGAGGTGCATCCATCACTGCGTTCATCACCAAAACTTGTCTGCTCAGGAAGGTCCTCCCTGGTGTATCTCAATGGAATACCATGGTTTATGGTCTGTATCTATGATGTTTCTGTCTCTTTTTCTGATAGGCTCTGTTACTTTAAAAGAAAAAAAACTGCTGAATTTATGAAAGCAAGTTTAGGCTTATGTTTTTACTTGTATCGACCTCTGAAAAGGGATGGTTTGTTTTTTTGGCTTTGGGTAGTTTTCGCCACCATGGGTGGTAGATATACTTTTGGAAACAGATTGCCATATCGTGCTGTAAATGTAACCCGGGTTTTATCTGCAAGCTAATGCCAGTCTGTATATATATATTTATATTACTATAATACTTTTACCCTCAGCAAATAAAAATGTATCAATTGACTAAGAACTTTACATACAGCTTACCTCATAAAAAGCGAACCAAATTTCTTATCTCAGAACCATTTCCATTTGCAAGATAGTATATCCTTTTCCACTTGTCCTCCGAAAACCTTTCATTCGATATCATTGTTTGCCTAAGCATTGACAAAACCAAAGATGATGAAAAACAATCAGACATGAAAACTAATCAATCTTACAAATATAAAAAATAAACCTTCTTTCTTTAAATTGCTATTTACACAGCAGATCATAGACAGCTCTCTCCATAAGGTATTAAAGGAAAACTGGAGGTTTCTACAATATGACCATCACTAAAAAGTAAAATGATAAAACAATAATGAATTTCTAACAGATTCTGCAGTCCTTTTGTTGATTGTAAATCAGACAATGGCATGTCAGAAAAGGACATGCTAATATTATGCAACAAAATTCTCTTTTGGCATAGATCTCCCTTCTTCCATACATGACATAAAAAGCCTCCTTGTATAGCCATAGTTACCTAGTAGAATTCCATCTGATTGATGAAGCTATAGGAAGATCTTAGACTGCTCTCTCCATGAAGCATCAAAGGAAAACCGGAGATTTCTATGATATTACTCCATCATTAAAATGACAACAAAATAATGGATTTCTAAAAGATTCTATAGTCCTTTTTTTATTGTAAATCAGACAATGTCATGTCAGAAAAGGACATGTTAATATTATGCAGCAAAAATCACTTTTGGCATAGATCTTCCTTCTTCCATACACGACATAAAAAGCCTCCTTTTATAACCATAGTTATCAAGTAGAACTTCAACTGGTTGATAAAGCTATAGGCAGTCACTCCTAAGGGAAAACATTACTTACATTGCTTAAGCATCTGAACTTAAATTGGTCCAATAATTTTGAGTCTTATTCCACATAGGATGTCTCAACACTCTTCTTCAGAAATACTTTTAAAGGTGAGGTATTTGCAGTTGGACCAGGAGAACTATAGCTGGAAACTTCAATTGCAATGAGACCCATCACATGCAAATAACAGTAACCACAGTAAAGAAGGGGATGAAGATGATAAATTTTCCTTCATATATCATTAGGAAAATCAGACTAACCATCGCAAAGGAATACATGTTATGGAAAAATTGGAAAGGCTTATACTTTATGGTATAGATATGTCAGAGCTAACCAATTGGATTTACTGATCTCAACATCTTTGTTTCCTAGTATTGTTGTCGTGTCAGCAACTGAGATTGCATCTCAGTTGTCTTCATTTGGTTGGAGTTGATTGCTTTAATGTCATTATATACCCTTTTTAAATCTGTTCAAAGCTCATGGAAAACTTAGTACCACCTTTACAAAGACTATTATAGCTAGAGATGCATTTTTCCCATGTGCATGTAGGCATTGGCCTACCAACATATAAGTACTCCACTTGATAATCCAGACAAGCATGTGTGCATCAGATAAGCATGTGTGTATCAGAAAAGCATGTGTGTATCTACTCTTGTACACCATCAATTGACAAGATAACATTGAGGAGTATTAGTCAACTCAACATGAAATTTGGACACCTTTGGTAATAAATGCATTGCAGATAGGTGAAGGAGGAAGCACCCTTCCTTCAAAAAATAAAGAATAAAAAGATTGACAAACAGCTATAAGGTCTTGGTCAATTCCATATATGGTATTCAAAAAAGAGTACCCACAGGGTGAATGGCGGCAGCTCAGGTATGTGGATAACCACAAGATGCCCATATTATAATATCTGTCCTGAATTCATAATATCAACCCATCTCACATTGAACTGAAAACTGGTTGCTGGAGAAAATGGGAAACCTGCTTATTCGAATTGAGGGATGCAATAGCACATCTACAACCTCTACCAAAACATGCTATAAAATGCTCATAACCTTCGTCTAACTTGCCTCAACATATATAACTCAGTGACTTTGTTTTATGGAGAACGTATGTACCTAGAGTAATAGTTAATAACCGCTTCAGCTTCATCAATACTATATCTAGGAAAATCATAACGAACATTCAAAGGAGTATCTGGTAAGTGTTTCCGAAGTTTTCCCACTGCAGTTGAGTGAGAATATGCTGCCACCATCATGTCACTGTGTAACATTGAACGATATGGCTTAACCTGAAACAACAAAATAAACCGCTTCAATAATGTGAAATCTCCCTTCACAATTTGTTCTACACTAATGAATATAAAAATTTACCGACTTCAGAAAAATTACTTAAAAGCATAATTCAAAGCCTAAGGCCATCCTCCCACCACTTACAAAAGCTAACTAGTATAGGAAAAACCTATGAAGGCATCCTCAACAATACTTTTTAACAATGCATAGCCTTTATCGTTTCCTTTTTAAGCTTCCCCTTTCTAAGGGAATGAACAAGAAAAGTTTACCGCACTTGACAGAAAATGCATTGGCAGGCATTAATACATCAAAAAGGAAAAATCCTACAATGCCCACACAGACAAAAACATGCATTTTAAATCCTTACGTGAAAGGCAAAAAACACAGAGGACTCGTGGATATGGAGTCAATCAAGGTGGTTTAAAAGGAGTGATATAAATTTATTCTATGGAATCAAATTGACCAAATGGCCATATGGAATTTTCTTTTATGTATTTAAATTCAACTCTTAAACTTCAGTTACAGAAAACACAGATATATGTAACACAAACCATTTCTCTCGACCCCTTGTATCATGAAAATGATATTTATCAACAGATATATAACATCTAAGATGAATGAAGGAACTTTGGTTTCTATAGACCAAGGCAAGTCAACCATGCATACGAAGCCAATCTCATGAGAAGACGATTGCTTCAGACCAGATCAAGTAGGCCAATAAGGATGCTTTGAATCCAAGAGTGTCTGTATATGTACCTTAAGTGAATCATTTGCATCATCATACATGAGGCTGTTAAAGTTTTTAATTAGCTGTTAGTTACTACATCAACTAATGATTAATTATAAACTACCCCAACTGCTGTAACTTCCTTTTACTCAATAAAATAAGGATGCCAACGCACTTCAATGAGTGCCTTCCTGTCTTTTCTTCATTCTTTCATCTTTCATATTTGCTGACATTGGTATCAAAGCCAATAGTCCAAGGAAGTCATAGTTGGGTACGAATGCAGAAAATAGTTCGAGGAAGCCCTGGGAAGATGGGTACAAACTGCACAGCAGAGAATTGAAGAGGTTCAATGAAACCCTAGGCAGATCGCTAGGTGTATGAACTGTGGAAGAAGGGGCAGAAGACAAATGAAAATCATAAGGGCAAGACAAATCGAAATCAGAAAGACGGACCAGTTCATGGTCGACGCAGACCAGAAGAAGAAATTGTTAAGGAAAAGCACTAGGCAGGTCACAAAGGGCAAGGCAGAGGAGATGGATGCAGAAGAAATTGCAGAAATGACCTGTGCTAAGGGCACGACCAGTTGCAGACGTGTTGTGAGACGGAAAATCATGACCCAAAGTCCCCGTCATCATTGGCAGAGGCAAGAGATGCAGGTCATGAGGGTGCAGAGGAAAGAAACACAGGTTAAATTCGAATCACAGCCAGAAAGTGGCGTTTTCAAAGGATGCAGATAGACAACAACTCACGTTAGGGCACGAAGTTTGAAGGAAAGGTCTTTATTGATGCATCCAAGTAAGAACAGACAGAAACACAGAAGACTGACGTGATATCTAGGGCCCAAAAAGAGAATAAAAGTGACGTTTTGTAGGTTGCAGTCGGGGCACGATTTTCAGACACAAATTTTCTGTGCAGTGTCTTCACACGAGTTGCAGTTCTAAGCATCATCTATGGTAAGGCATAAACCTTACGGATTTTTTTATCTAAGTTAAAAAAATTGAACTTCAGTATATAAGCAAAGTCAGATCCGAAACTGTACTTTTTCTGTTGCATTAATTTCCAGATCAGAACTGTACTTTTCCTGTTGCATTAATTTCTGGATCAGAACTATACATTTCCCTGTTGGTATCCTAAGTGAATCATTTGCATCATCATACATGAGGCACCTTCTCTAATATGGTAAATCCCATGGTCTTCTTATTCTTAACAAATTCCATTGCCTCCCCGTATCTGGAAGACATACGTGCTACCCTTACAATGGGGATGCGAGTGTGATTAATTATGTCCTTGGAAACAACATGTTGATTCTAAACACTTGGAACTTTCATATCTCTCACCAGCTTCCCCTTGTCGACAATGATATTTTAGCTTCCATTGTATCTTCCCCACAATCATCACTCCCTCCATTGGGATCCTCCAACACTCAACACTACAAGATTCATTTTGATACTAGGTATGCCAATGTTTATGATGCATGCCTTTCTTGGTTTATTTCTGACTATTATTCCCTTTTTCTATCTATCATCATGGAAAAATATGACTTCATATCATGTGCCCTTTGGGAGGCTACCCTTGAATCATTTCCTCCTGTTGTTTACCACTCCAAAAAAATTTGTTTGTGTGGTACTTGTCCCATGAATTGCTGGTATGATAAGTACTGTAAAACTGCAAAAAACAAATTCTATTTTGCCACTCAAAGAGAATATCATTTCCTTTTGCAATGAAAGAAATGTCAGTTTCCTTCATCTTGGCAACATGAGCTCCTTGGTGCATCGAATGGGATGTGCTCAAGTGATAAAAGCATCGGGTCTTCCAAAGCAAAGTCTCGGGTTCAAATCCCCAAGAGAAATGACAAATTATTGAAAATGGGTAAATTACCTCATATAACTCATTGGATGTGACATCATCATATCCCTCTTTTGGCATTCATGTTACATTGTTATTGCTGCTAGACTATTGTTATTGTTGAGGCCACTTGACATTAGATATTTGACATAATAGGACCTTTTTGGCTCCAACATTTGTTTATGGTTGTGGATGATGATTCAAACATTGTTATCGATTGTTATTGTTATAATCTCATGAGATGTTTGTGATCTATTACTGGTTTTCGATGTTGGTTTATGATGTTTTTATTTCTTAACTTTATGAGTTTGGCGTTATATTGTTCATTGTGATATTTCAGTTATTTCAATTATCATTTGCTATAAGGTACTACTGATGTAATTTGTGGTTGCAGGAACACAAGAGTGGTGGACTTGGTGTCATATCCCCCTTTGTACCCTAAGCATGGACATGACCCTTAGCGTAGTTCTTTTAGTGTTTTCCGTCGACTAAGAGAAAATAAAAAAGGAAACTCCGATTTTAATTTTAAGTTATAAAAAAATACTTCTTGATATATCTTTTTATTTTATAACTTAAAAGGTAACTTGTGAGTAACGGTTAGCTTAACCCATAATGAAGAAAAGGGAAAAGTTATTTTAATATCACTTTAACTCTCCCTCCAAGTGGAGCGCCCCTTTTTGGGGAGGACTTGTGGGAAGATATGGTATAAAAGGCAGTATGATGATCATTTGAAAAGTTACCATGAATTTATGATATTTGATTTTGAAGTTAAAGCACGAAACATTTGGCTAAGTGATTTGAAGACAAAAACCTTTAGAGACAAGTGTTTGGGGACGAAAACCTCCACTCCTATTCAGAGAAGCACTACTTTCAGGTGTTGCAATTACATTTCAAATTCAAGGATTCAATGATTTGACCCTCTTCTAGGGCAGCGACTTGCATTGGCAAGTGTGACTATCGGTTGTGGTGCTTTGGCTTGTTGTTGGGAGCCATTCACAAGGGTTTTAGGACTATTTATGGGCAGCGAACAGGTTTGTGTGTTGAAGACCCCCTTAATTAGGGTTGTGTTAGAGTTTGTTAGTTGAAGATCCCTTGTCCTAGGGTTGCATGGATAAGGACATCATCATTGTTGTTTTGCAGTTGGGCGACCCCCTTTGGGGTGTGTGCATAATTTTCTAGGGCTTAATTGGCCTAATTTGTAAATATGAACATTGCATAATATTTCTCTTATTTTATTGGAATTTTCCCAATAATTATTGTTGCAAAACTTGTTGAAAAAAGATATTTAAATCAGCTGATTATTTGGTAATTTAATGGTAATTATTTGATCATAAAATGTTGGGGTTTCATGATGGAAAGGTTTCTATAAAATTTTGCAATTTTTCATCACTAGGGTTTGAGTTGGAAAGGTTCTTTTATGCCCTATTCTTCATTGAAATAATTCACAGATTATTGTTACGGTTTGATACAATAAATTTGCAGTAGTGTGTGAGTGTTTGATCACTAGGGTTTGTTGTTAGAAATCAGAAAAATATTTGTTTTGGCTAGAGTTTTGTAGAAATTCCAGATTTCATTAATTTATTCCATTTTGGGATATTTCAGTGGTATCAAATCCAAAATCTTGGCCAACTGTAGGGTTTGGAATTGTTTACAATGGATCTTTTCTGCGAGTTGTTGATGCGTGTACATAAAATCAACTTGTGCAACAATTTGCTATCAACGATGCAGCCCTAGCATCATTCAAGGAAAGGCGAAGGAATGATCATATTCAAAGGGCACAGTTGGAAGAACAAAATAAAGAAGACTAGTGTTAGCCTATGGCCTTTAATGAGCATGAGAGGAAGGCGGATATGAAGGCAACCTATAACACCTTGGAAGGATTTTTAGAGGTGTACACAAGAAATAAAAGTAGAAGAGCAAAGAAGGAAGAGCCTCTAGTGAATTGCCCAAGAGATCCATCACCAAAAGAGGGTACAAATTCAGAAGTGAGAGAGGTTAGTGGGCAGCCAAGTACTGATTTTTTTAAGTAACAAAAATCAGATATTGTGGAGCAGCAAGGTGAGGTTTTACATTAAGCTTGTGGGCAGCAAAGAGAACTACAAATGATAGATAATGAAAGGGGAAAACCAAGGGAAAAGACTTTGAAGAGTATGAAAGGAACAAGTGAACCTCAAGATGAAATTTTTAAACTTGTTGAAGAAACTAGAGTTGAGAAAAAACACTTGAAGGAAATTGTCACTATTGCTGATTTACATACAATCAAAGTTTCAATAGAAACAACAAAATCAGAATATTTCCATGTAGTCATAGACAAGGAGTTGGCCATCAAATGTGGAAATGAGGCCTTAAACGCTCATAAAACAATGAAGCTTAAGGTGGATAAGCTTACTCTTGAGCTTGAATCTACCAAGGACTCCTTAAAAAATAGTCAACGGGCACTTCTTAGGGAAAACCAGATTGATATTCCAAGGAAGTTTAGGGAGCAAGAGAATTGCTACGCCCCTAACCTATAGCATGTATTAGGATAGGAATAGCCAACTTGTGGCTTACTTATCCCTCTTTGATGCTATTTCACATTTCTCTATGCATTCATTTGGTTAGTAGGTCGGCTTATGGAGTAACCATGGCCTAGATAGACTATATATAAGAGGTAGTAACTATTTATCATCATATTGTGAATTTTGTTCTTATTGAAGCTTGTGGAGGTTGCCCCCTCAAAGTGGCTTGTCTATTATCATATATTCTGATATATTTTAGCCATATTTGGATCCATTTCTGCTATTATACTTCATTGTTGAAGTAATTTCATTACAAATGGTATCAGAGTTGCAATTTGGGCAATCTTGTGGGCGAAACCCTGATTTTTTTAATTTGGATATATCTAAAAAACAGTTGCGAATTTCTCTACAATTTTTTTACTGGAGGTGCGAAACCATTAAATTAAGCTTCCATTAAAATTTCAGATCATTTGGATTTTGTTTACAAAAGTTATCGCTATTTTAAGTGTTTTCATAAAATTGCTCTATAGTGCGCAATTCAAAGAATTTTTCTGAGTTATTTACACTTTTGGAAAGCTTAGAAAAATTTGACTAGGGTTTGTTCTTTGTATGTTTTGATTTGAGGCCGACATAAGTCCAAAATCGCTTGGTCAAAGTTGGGTCAAAAATGTCAATCAGGGTCAACATCGTAAAGCCCTTTTATGGCAGGTCCACAAACTCGAGGCCGAGGAAAGGGTGTTGAAACTCCAGTTAAAACTCCTAACAAGGAAGAGATGGAGTCAGAAGGGAGATGTACTAGATCCTTTGTACCAGGGTTCTCTGACATAGATCACAAAGTGAGCCAACTTGACTATTGTGTGCAAGGCATTCAAAGTGAGGTGCAAGGCATAAAATCTAATATGAAATCCATACAAGATAGTTTGGTAGATATCATAATGAATTTAAAAAATAATCAGTCAAATCATCCACCTATCACTATTGCGCAACCCCACCAGGGTGGTTCTCCCAACCAGTCTACTTCAAATCCAACTACATGGCCACAGATGAACCTGTTACCAAAGGTGGATATGCGCAAATTTGATGGAAAATATCCACTCAATTGGATCAACCAAATGGAGAATTTTTTTGATCTGCATCAGATCCCAGGTGGACAGAAAATTACCATGGCATCCTTTATCTTGAACCTGATCAATTCATTTGGTATCGATGGTTGTGTGCTCAAAAGAAAAAGATGACTCTTAGTGTCACCTGATTAGTTTTTACAGAGGAGCTACAATTACACTATGGCAATAACGTGACAGAGAATTACTTCAGCCAACTGGCAAAATTGCGACAGACTGGCTCCATCAAGGATTATATTCATCATTTTCAGAACCTATCCTTACGTGTGGAGACAATTTCTGAGGAGAACTTGAATGACCTATTTTTGAGTGGACTCAAGGACCACATTCAACATGAGGTACGCATGTTTAATCCACTTAAGATTTTTGATTCTATTATCATGGCATGCAGAGCTGAGAAAAAATTCATAGCCAACGAGAAGCAACCATTCACTCACTTCAAAGATCGTAGCATATCGACACCAACATTTCCTCCACCTACCAGATTGACCCCTCAGCAAATTGAAGAGAAGCGTGCAAAAGGATTATGTTTCGGTTGTGACAGCAAGTGGAGCAAAGGACATAGACGTGCTGAGAAGAAGTTATTCTACATTGAAGGATCCAATGAAGATGAAGAAGAAGATGATGCCTCCAATGATGATGAAGAAGAGATAGAGGAGGTACCTGAAGATTCCCAACCTATAATCTCTTGTCATGCACTTGCAGGTATTAGCACTCCACAAACTCTTAAGGTGGTGGGTTTCCTCAAGAAACAGAAGGTGACAGTGTTGATTGATTCAGGGATCACACATAGCTTCATCAACCATAAGTTGGCCACTCGATTGAATTGTTTCATCTACCAAGCACCAGAATTACAGGTCATGATTCCAGATGGTGGCATAATTAATTTATCAGACAAATGCCATAGTATTAAGCTTGTTATGGGTGAGTACAATCTCGAGTCTCCTATGTTTGCTATTCCCATGGGTAGTACAGACATTGTTTTGGGAGTCCAATGGCTCACAACCTTGGGTACCATTGAGATGAACTTCCAGAAATTATTCATGCGCTTTCATTCTGAAGGTAGGAAAATTGAAATACGTGGATTACAGGCAAAATCTCCACAATTGATTAGTTCACATCAGATGACCAAGATGCTAAAAAAGGGGGGCAGAGGGAATTAGTGCACAATTATGTTCCATAGAAGCTCAACCCACACAGGCATTTACACATTCTGATCTACAGATGATTCTTGATGTGGAGGAGCACATTCAGCATCAACAGATTTTGGCTAGTTTGAGAGAGAATTTGGCCTTGGCACAAAACAAGATGAAGCAACAAGCATATCAACACCGTAGTGAGCAAAATTTTGAGACGGGTGACTGGGTATTTGTACGTTTACAGCTTTACAAGCAAATGTCCTTGAAGCAACAGAAAAAGGACAACAAACTTGCTCCTAAGTATTATGGCCCTTATTAGATTCTGCAAAAAATTGGAAGTGTGGCTTACAAGCTTGAGTTACCTCATTCATCTCGCATACACCCAGTATTTCATGTTTCTTGTTTAATGAAGGTCATTGGACAGCAAGTTTCAGCCCAAACAGAGCTCCCAGAACTAGATGAAGAAGGACGTGTCATTTTGGAACCAGAGTAGATCCTCCAAACACATACTAAGAAGTTGAGAACCAGAGAGATTAGGGAATATCTGAACCAGTGGAAGAACCTAAGTAGTGAAGATGCAACTTGAGAAGGTGAAGATTTTCTGCAACAACATCTAGAGTTGTTCAACGTTGAGGACAACGTTGGTTTGAAGGGGAAGGGCATGCTACGCCCCTAACCTATCACATGTAGTAGGATAGGAATAGCCGACTTGTGGCTTACTTATCCGTCTTTGATGTTATTTCACATTTCTCTATGCATTCATTTGGTTAGTAGGTCGGCCTATGGAGTAACCATGGCCTAGATAGACTATATATAGGAGGTAGTGAGTAACTATTTATCATCATATTGTGAATTCTGCTCTTATTGAGGCTTGTGGAGGTTGCCCCCTCGAAGTGGCTTGTCTATTATCATATACTCTAATATATTTTAGTCATTTGGATCCATTTCTACTATTATACTTCATTGTTGAAGTAATTTCATTACAAGAATGAAGCAAGGGCAAGGGAAGTCGAGTAAGTAACTGACGAGCTCGTTAGACTCCAAGAAGACCTTGATTTGGGATATTTTTCATAAAATTCAGAAGTTGCAAATGTAGAATTTGGACAAAGAGAGAGAAATAACTTCTAATATTTTGACAATCCACTATTTGAGATGGATGTTGAGTTGAATCAAAGTGCAGATTTTATTTGGGATCCAAGAGAGACTTTCAAACCATAAGAAAACACTGCAATTTCTGAGTTTGGACAGCCACCACCACCAAGAAGGATTCACCCCACTTCAAATTTGGTAAGTGTTTTAAATTCTGAAAATTGTTGTTCCTTCAATGGGGTCCAAGGAGGAGCAATTTCTGAACATAGGCAGCCCCAAAGGTATGTTAAAATTCACTCCATTCCATTCCTGAAAGACCAAATTAACGCAAGCCATGGAGTGGGCAAAAAATCAAATTGTATGGGGTGTGAGGGAAACTAATTTTTTTGATGTAAGAAGGCCACTAACCCTCTCAAAAAAATCTGAGCTTTACCAGCCCAACCAGCTGGCTGTTTGCTTAGAAAATTCAAAAAAAAGGGTGCCAACTCGGCTGAAAAATGGCACCATAAGTTCTGAAAATGAGGGGATAATCCATGCTGGAAATTATGAAGGGACAGATGTCCAAATAAATAGGCAAACTCAGCTGTACACACATCCAGAGAAACCTGATAATTTTGGCATGTTAAAGCCCCTTGTAAATTCTGAAAATGCAAGGGAGCTTTGGTCTTTTCCTTGTGACAAAAAATTGGTATGTGCAAAGGATGAACAGCTCTCCCAAGGTATGAAATTTCAACACTGTTCAGGCCTACTATGTTTTCCAAAGGTTGTTGACTGTGTGTTGGGGCAGCAAGGTGGTGAGTTGGACATTCAATTGAAATGGTTTGAGCTTGCAACAAGGAGGCAGCTTCAGAAATGCGAATCAATGAACAATAGGAGGGTTGCTCAAAGTCTCCAACTCATAGGGGATGGAAAACAAAGAAGGGGCAGCACTATAGAGGGAAAAAGTCATCAATTGCATTGTAATCATGTTGAAGGAAAAGAGTGTGTTGGTAAAAATCGGCAAATGAAGAAACAAGAAATATTCATGAAGGCACCAAGGCAAGGTTGCTCACATCTTCACAATATCTACACACAAGGCCTGAATGGTTTGACTTTAGTGGATATTTGCAAGGCGGTAAATGGAAAATACAGCCCTCATAACAATAAGTACAGGTCTCTTTTTGAGATGATTCTCTCCAAGGTGAGGGGACAATTGAGTATTGGGGCCAAGCACGGGGTCATAGCTTCAATGTGGGAGCTTCCAGCCTTTGGGAGGCATGAAATTGTGAGCTTGAGAGCCAAAACTGATGGTACCAACAGCTGTTGTTAGTTTCATAAGGCAGACTACACTTGGGGCAGCACTAAGGAAGGAGAAATCCTTCAAACTTTATGCACTTGTCATACATATTGGAGGCCTAATTGGAGGGGGCAGCATGAATTTAAGCAATGGACTTTCATGTGGGCATGATGGCAAGATTATTCACTTCACCACATTGCCTACACAAAAGGTATGTGTCCAATGTTGTTCCAAGTTGTTCTCTTATATCGCATTAGTGAGCCATACCTTTGGTTTGATGAAGAAGTATCAAGGCATGTTGAGGGCCCTAAAGGGCATTGGGTTGCATTCCAAGGGAGCCCACGTTCCAAGATACATGTGCAAGGAAGGAAGACCATAAGGGGCAGCCTTAGTGTATTTTCCTATCATATTTTTTATGACAATTCCAGCTCTTTTAAGGTGGTTCATAGCTTCACTTTGACTCCTCTTGGAATTGTAAATATGATGGGTTCATCATGGAGCAAGTTGATAGTGAAAAGTTTGGTTTTTTGGGGCACTTGCAAGGCTGTAATGTAAAAACCCAGCCCTCAAATCATAAGGTACAGGTTTCCTTTTAAAGTGATTCCCTCTAAGGTAAGGGAACATGTGAGCTTGAGGGCCAAGATTTGGACTATAACCATATTAAGGAAGTTTCCAGCCCATGGGAGGCATGAAATGGTGAGTTTGAAGGTTTTCGGAAGTTTGGGGAAGATTGATTGCATGATGTTACCTTCTAAGGGTGAGTTGTGGAGGCATGAATTCATATTTTGGAGTCATAAGAGGTCTGAAGTTTGCACACACAGCCAACTAATCAAGAGGGAAGTGGCTGGTTCTACCTTTCTTTTGGAGTATATGGACACGTGTTGGTGTATTTTGGCAAAGGGTGGTTTTTCAAGCATGGTGAAAAGACTTTCGGAAGTTAGGAAGATTTCTGAGTTTTGAGGCAACTTTTGGGTGTGTGGGCAGCATGGACATCCCTTCTATGCTCTCAAGGGCATTCACACACATGTTTCCAGCCACTTCACACATGGAGGGCATTATCAAGGGTGCAAACATGAAAAGGAAGTGGAGAACTCTTGTTTTGATTAACATGTTTGTGGCTTGTGTAGGTGTTGATTTATGGGCAGCCAAGGCCCAAAATTTTGAAGACTAACTTGCTAGAATAAACGTTTCTAGCCCCTACATTGCTGCAAATTCAACGACTTCTTCTTTTGTCATCGTGTTGGGAAGCCCAGGGTGCAAGGCCTCAATGGAGGGAATGAGGAAGACAATGCGCTAATGTTGTATCATTTCCAGATGAGTAGGCAGCCAAAAATCTTCAAGTATAGCAGGAAAAGGCATCAACAGGGAACCCTCATTCCATGGAATGAAGTGAGGGTTGAGCTTTGCATGGGGATACTTGTTGGGACAGCTCCATGGATGTTGCTATTGCTTGAGGACAAGCAATTTGGGTGGGAAGGATTGTCATGTCCCCTTTTTTAGCCTAAGCATGGACATGACCCTTCGCCTAGTTTGTTTAGTCTTTTCCATCGGTTAAGGGAAAATAAAAAGGGAAACTTTGATTTTAGTTTTAAGTTATAAAAAGATACCTCTTGATATATCTTTTTATTTTATAACTTGAAGGGAACATGTGAGCTAAGTCACAAGGTTCAAGTTCGAATTCGAGTTCGACAAGGATAAAATTCGGTTCAAGTTTGCTAATGATAAAATTCAAAAAAAATACCATTAAATTTGAACTATTTTTTTTTAGATTGATGCCAGGGATAAAGGGTCCCTGTCCGATAAACATAAAATTCGATAGAACAAAACTAGCTTGGCTTAACAGTCTTACCATCAAGGCATATAGCCAACTTATTATCAAAGATTTCAGCTTACTGAGAGTATTAAGAATACTTCAGCTGAAAAACAAAATTAATCAAATGGAATACCCATAATTACTTTTTTCATCCTTCTTAGTTTTGCAAAGAGAACTAACATTCCTCGATGGAGAGCTAAGAATGAGACGATCTTTTTTCCTGCTTCTTACCAACTTCCATTCTTCATCATTACCCAATTTGTCTGAATCCGAACTTAACATTCCTCTTTCCTCCTTGGGTTTGCCTCTAAAAACTTCACTCTTATTTACACTATTACCACTATAACCAACATTCTCAGCGCCAAACCAATTCGCGAACAACAAAACAATCACCACTGCCACTGAACATCATTCTTGGCTTTAGTATTTTTTGGCACAAATTTATGAATCATCTATAGTCGGAGTACGCCATCACTACCACTAATGACTAACAACTCTTCAAGGTATGTAGTTTTTTGGACTCTCTGCATTTTGCCACAGTAGTAAAATTCCAATCTATGAGTTAGCGATGAACTCAATATTGTAATTGGCCTCCTTCCTCTATTTCCTTCAGCGTCCTGTAGACTCAGCGCACTGAGTCAAATTGAACCTAATGGTCATGTGGACCACAAATGCCTCCATGATGTGTGCCAATGGTTTTATCGTAGTGTTTGCTTCTTCCATGAACCCCACCTCTACGACCGCCCCCGCCCCCGCCGCCGCCTCAAGCATCTCAAACATAGACACTTGTATGAGTGTCGAGCAGAACTGACAATGCACCATGTACAGATAAATCTATTTAATCCATGTTTTTACGAAAAGAAACAATTGTTTCTCAAAAACTATAACAAATAAAGACAAAATTTTGCCAAATGTTTTAGAATATTATTTTACACTATGCGGAAATTTTTCATTGGACACCATCTCCTGGATCAAAAGATACAAAATTAACACGTCTTTTCTAGGCAACTTTTATGCCTAAAATACACAAACAATTAAATATAAAAAACTATAAGAGCTAGAATGAAATCCTTTTAAGAGAGGTTTTAGTATAGTAAAAGACACAATGTGACCAAATTTTAAAGATTGACCACTACTGGTTTGGGAGATACCAAATTAATTTGGATCTTCTAGGTACACTTAGACAAATAAAATAACTAGTTTATAAAGTTTTCTGGTTTTTTTTTTTTTTTTTAACTTTATAAAAACATTTAAAAACTTTTGAAAAACTATTATGCTTCCCTAAATTTACATAAAACTACAAACTATATTCTAAAACACTTAGTTGGGTTTCCATATCAGTGTTTCATTTCTTTAGAAACAAGATGCCTTTGTATGGCTGTGCCTATGAATGGGCTGAGCCTCTAAATTCTTCTTTGGCTGCTTGTTGGACACCACCATTTCTCCTTGAATTCTTAAAAATTGCTGCAAATACTCTCGAAGTGCTTTTTTTTTTTATGTCTGATGGTTGCCACAAGGAAGCCCCACTCACCTTTGTTTTTCAGGCTGCTGGTTGTATGGTGCTCCTTTCTTTGCTGTTCTTTTCTCATGTTGCTATCATGCACCTCTAAAATTTTACTCAAAAGCTCTCTTACAAGGAAAAACAACACATCCTCTCACAATTGTTTCTTTCACTCTTAATGTTCCTTTCTTGTCTCACGATTGGAAGATAATTTTCGACGCTTCACCTCTCACATAAGCTGTCTTTTATCTGATCTCAATGCCTTTGCTGCACTTTTATTATATTATATTTTGTACAGCTGGAGAAGAATAAACAAAGATAAATAAGGTCTGAAATTCTCTAAAAAAGCTTCTCTTTCAACTTCTCTCTCTCCCAGTTACTTCTTGGATATTTCTCACACTCCCAGCAAAAAATATGTCCAGATTTGAATCGACCAGCCCACTACGAAATCTCTCACACACGCAGCATATAGGAAACTTACATGAAATTAAATAATAACTAACTGAAAAAACTACAACTATATATACATTTAACAAATGGAGCTATAATGAAGTTGCCCCTTCACAATTAATACTTCAATTCTCCTTCCATTTAACCTCAAGATACCTGGTCTGATACCAATGATAGGCAAAATTGTTGCGTATTAGGATAATTTACATTAAAGCTTCCATAGAATAAATACAAATGATAGTTAGTCTGTGATCCTACTATTTAGGATGCACCTTCTATTCACTACCTAGAATATCTCAACCTATTCACCTATCTATGGGTGTTTTTGTAACCACCCGTAAACCTCCTAACAACTATTAACAAACAGGATTAAATACTGATTATTTAATCCTATCCTACTAACTTACTAAAATGACAAATAATACTACCTTAGATTAATACAACTATGTTGTAGTAACCTAAGAAATATCCAATATATTTGTTTCAGAAGCCACGCGTTATCTATACCTAAATTGCTTTACTACTACCATCATGAGGCTTTATGAGACAACAATGGGCCAATACGGAACTGCAACAAACACTTTGATTTTGAAGTACAATTGGAGTCAAATTGGGGTGCCCTTTTCCACTGGCTATTTGGGATGGTTGCACCTTACATCACACCTTAATCTATTTTGTTTATTGTTGATGAAGTGATGCCCCTACCTTATTTCTTTGCAAGATTGCAAAGACTATTAAAAGTTATTTTTTGCTTTTGTTAGCTTTGTCCACAAGTGGTTAGCATTATTAAAACTAAGGCTACGGTCTTGACTCTTCACTACTACAAGAGACGTTCTCTTCAAGTTCCCATTTTATTACAAAGGCGAGCAAGTGAAGATCACAAGACCTTACACCTACTTTGGTTTCAGCTAGCAAGTCCACCTCTCAACATGGGGCCTACATTTGTGGAACAACTTAGTAGGGGACATGCCTCTCTTTGTTTTGGGGCACCGATGCTTTTAGATGCTTTTCCAATATATTTTTATCATGTGCTTCTCTTCTTTAGGGAATGTAATCCAATTTGGCATTACAAGGGTAATTCACGACCCCATGCGTATTACCCTCTATAGGCTTGATTGATGTATGGAAAACTAATCAAAACCTAATCACAATTTATGGGAGACTTCCTCTTGAGATGGATGAGTTAAATGGCCATTTTTCATTGAGTAAAATTGCCAACTTTGTTGGGTCTAGCAGTTCTTTATTTTTCTACATAAAAATTGTGGTAGTGTGGTTGATTATGTCTTACCAAGCTTGTCTCTCATATCACATATTTAGAATTTTTAGGTTTATAGGAGGCTTCCCCTTCCTAAACATGACCATTTAGCCTTTACTTTGTCTAGCACTTCTTCCTCTTCTACTATCTTAATGCCTTGTCTCTCCACACATCACAATTGAATTTGACAACTCTAATGTCTCTACATATCAGGGCATGTCATCACATTTTCTCATTTATGTCATCTCTCTTCCATTGTGATGCAAGTCGATAAGCAATCTTGCATCGCCCAAAAACATATGTTGTGTGTTGGTGTGTGCTTGTGAATTTGTCGGCGGAATCGCCATTATTTCACTTGTCGATGATGATTAAAATGGGCCCAAGAAACATCTCCAAAGCTCCAACACTCCTAAAACATCAAGTGCAAAAGGTATCAGTAATCAATTAGGATTCAATTTGACCCCTTATTGGTTGTATTGCACTGAAATGCCCCCACCCCCCTCATAACAGGCTTGGAAACGTTTCCAATATGGAAACGTCCTAGAAACGTTCGGACACTTGATGGAAAAGCCCTGGACATTCTGTCATGTATACAGGTATCTTCGGGACGTTTTTGGGAAATTTTATGGGCAAAAAGAAATCAAGCCAAAAAAAGGTAAAACCATAGTATACATACTCGCCAAGGACCAAACGAGGCCAAACCAAATAGTATATATATAAAATAAACATTTAAGTATAAGTTTACATATACTTTAAGTTATATATATACTTGAGGGATGTTTGAGAGTGGTTTCGGACCTCTAGGAGCTTTAATGCAAATTCTAGGTTTTGGAGGATCCTATCATATTTCAGACTTAGTCAGGATTCAGGGTTTCAGACTTAGCCATATTTCAGGGTTTCAAAATTTCAAGGAGACATCATAGGAGGTATGAAAGTTGCATGAAGGGATGTAGGTATGATAGAATAGTATGAGAACATCTCCCACAAAGTGCCATGAGTTGATCCCACCCCATTCTCGATGCACCCTTTAAGGGATGCACTTAGGAAAATTCGATGCACCGGTGAGACCCTACAAACTAGATGATTTATAGTCAATAAATGATAAAATTGAAAAATAGTCGGAGTGGCTTTCATGATTTTGAGGACAATCTAAATGATTTATTCTAGATTTGAAAGTATATTTTGCCTTTGAAGTAATAATTGAATGAATTTTAAAAGTGTTTTATCTTTTATAAACTAAAAATGAGTATTATGCATTATTCATATATATTATATATGCATTGTTTATGATGTATTGTTTATATATATATATATATATATATATATATATATATATATAGTACGGGCATTTCCAAATCAAGGGCTTCTTAAAATCTGCATTTTCGCGTTTCGAAAATGTTTCTGTTTTCAAACAACATAGCTTCTTGGCAGATGACTAAACCGCCGGTTAAAATAGGCGGAGGTTGCAAAACTACCGGTCTGCTATAACCGCCCGAAGCATCTTGAAAACACTTAGAATCAGAAAACTGTACATAATCGCCGGTCTGCAGTAAGCAGTAATTTTGCCAGCAACGATTGCAAAACATCAGAACAGACCAAAATGTTGAGTTTTCTGATTCTAAGTGTTTTCAAGTGCTTGCGAATTTGAATAGGCACTCCAAAAGTCAGAAGAGGTCAAGAAAGATCTGAATCAGGGAAGGGGAGCTTGCTAGAGGCTTGCTAGGAAGTTTTTGGTGTATATTCAACGAGGAAAAGAGGGTTCAGTTATCTCAAGTGCATTGAGAAATTGAGTCGTGAATTGATCTTCTTCATTTGGTAGTAGCAAAAATAAACAGATTAGAGTCTGCTGTGTGTGAGTGTGGTGTGTGTGTCATCATTTGTAATTGTGGCATATGAATCCAATAAAAGTGTGATTTAGTCTCTAGTTCTGAGTGTACCTTATTCAAACATGTGTCCATTGGAGAGTGTTGAGTACAAGCTGTGGGAAAAGGTAGATATTCACTTGGCCCCATCATCATGTCTGCATCACACTTCCACCATGAAATCAAAGTTTTTGTCCCACATTCTTCGGGATGTTGTTTGGGACTTCTTTCCTTTTAAATTATACTTCACGAAACTTGTTTGTCCTCCTAATTCTTAACCTAGGAAAAAATTGTATCAATAATGAGTGTAAAGGTATGCATAAAATATTTGAAATGACATAGCTCATAACCCTCGATTAGCCACTACTACTCGAGGAGAGAATTGTTGTGTACATAGACAAAAAATAAATGTTTATGGAGGCAAGGAGGAATGAGCTCTTATTTCTCCTTTGACTCTCCCACTATCTTCTACAAATCCTTGCCCCATATAAACAACCTCCTTTTGACAATGAACCCAATATTTAGTCTACTAATGCCTCTTCTCTAAATGATGTACCTCATCAATCTGTTAAAGATGTCTAGTTCGCGCCCTCCTCCTAATGTTTCTTCACTACGAGAAATTGAATTGACAAGTCTAATTTTAAATTATGAATTAAAAAGGGCTAAAGACGTTTAAGATCTTGAATCCAAATTCACCGAAAACAGCATGGAAACCGTAGCTCATCCTATAGCTGTATTCTTTAATAATGCAGTTTGATCCAAATTTTCTCATTATTGGTACCATAATATTGTTCATCCTATTCATAGGTTGTGATACTTCTGACCAGAACAATTATAGGACTATTATGATAGGGAGCAGATTTTGTCACGTTTTAAACTACAATAAATAGTGTTGATTGTTGTATTTGAAGGAAGATAGGGAGTTTTCGGATCTGAGGTCAAGCAGTTTTTAGGAAATATTATCAGACTGTAGAACCAACTTATGTACTATTATCAAGGAGGCTAGACGAAGAACTTCAAAATTTTATAGTTGCTTTGACTTCCATAATGCTTTTTACGGACTTTGACCCCATACATCTTTTGTTTATTAACACCGTGTATGTCAACTTCTACGTTACCGATACGGGTACAAATAAGGATACAGGTACAAGAATCGGACACGGGGATACGACGATTTTTTTGGGGCAGTTTGCATACCGCTGGATACGGCCATACAAAAATATATATAAAAATTTAAAAACATAAAAATATAGCCATATAAGCAAAAGTAACAACATAATATGCATAGAGGAAACAAAATATCTTCCAATAAGTTAAATCTACATTACCGATATGGGTATGAGAATCGTATAAGGGGATATGGCGATTTTTTTTGGCGGTTTGGATACGGCTGGATACGGTCATACAAAAATATGTCTAAAAAATTAAAAATATAACCATATAAGCAAAGTTAACCACATAATATGCATATAGGAAACAAAATAACTTCAAATATGTTAAATAACCACAAAACATTTACTCATAATTCAATGCCAAATATCATAATATTCAACAGTCAAATTTATATTAGTTTTATAACAAATACATGGTGCAAATGTTACAATGTATGGGCAAAAATAAAGACAAATCAGCATATTCATTGTCATGGATAGCGCCAAGGGAGTGACCCACTGAGGATATGAAATGCACAAACTCTTCTCTGACTTGGTCTTCTACTTTTGGATTGGGAAAGACTCTAGAGAATGTTGTCTTATATCCCTCGACAACCTCAACATCCCTACATGGTGCAATCCTCCTGGGCAAAGAAAGAATCTCTGCACTGTAGTAGTTGGGTGTCAAGGCAAGAGCAAGAAAATGCTGGTCATTTTGTTCCATCTTTCAACGACATGCGACTGCACTTCCTTGAAGAAACTCTTCGTGGGATTTTACGATGGATCTAATGTTCTCAATCATTGAGTGGATTCCATCATAAAGCTCACGCAAACATGGATGATCCATGTCCACATATCTCAACATACTGATGATGTACTCAGTAAAACTCAACAAATACTCCACACGTTCCCAACACACATCATCAAGAATCCACTCTTTCACCTTTGTGGCCCTCTCATTGTTTGTCTACCTCCATACACCTCAAAGGTTGTTGATGACCATGCTACTCAATGGATCACGCACCTTAACAAGTTGTCTCAAGATGAGGGTGTGTAGGGCGAATTGAGTCTGAGCAACCTAATACTAAATTAAAACAAATAAACTTAAAAAAAAATGTTCAAAAATAAAAACACTACAAATTACAAACTTATAAAATTAAATTAAATTAAGAGTTACCTTCAACAACTGCAATTTTGAGAAGGCCCTGAAGATACCATGGGACATGTGATGGTTGGTTATGAACATTTGGATCTCACTCACCTCTTCATAGACTTGTTTGATCCAGTCAATTTTTGTCCGCAATTTTTACAACATAAGGTTGAGGGAACGATCAACATAAAATGTCCAAAATATATGCCCATACCTTGCCTCAACCAACATGCCTACAGCTCTGCAGTTTTTAGCATTGTCCGTTACAACTTGGACAACGTTTTGAGGCTTCACTACCTCAATAGACTCTATCATGATGTCAACAATGAATCGTGCATCCTTCACTTGCCTCTCACAATCAATGACCTTCGCAAACATTGCCCCTTTAGGGCTCACTGCGATTATATTAATCAATGGTTTATTTATCGTATCTTTCCATCCATCGGAAATGGACACCCCTGTTTCAATCCATAAATCCCTGATGGGCTTCAATGCATCTTCAACATCTTTTCTTTCTTTTGTCAATAAAGTGGTGTGTACCTTTTCATAACCTGGGCAGACAAACCCTTTAGGGGCAGCATCGATAAATCTCACCATATCCTATTAATATGGTGATCTAACAACACTAAATGGCAACCCACATGCGTAAAGACAACGCACGATGTTTTGCTCCGCCATGTCCCTGGGTTCATTATGGAATGCCATATCCAATGGGCCTGCATATTTTGTTCTCTTGCAACCACGAGGTGAATCCTCTTCCTCTTTGGCCATAATGGGTGTAGCAAGAAAGGGGTGTGATGCGGTCACCACATTACCACGAGATGGATCAACAGATGGTGATCCTTTCTTTCTCAAATGACGCTTCGATCTCTACCCTACAATGGCATCTGCCTCTTCTTGCTCTTTGATGTATGCAAAGATCTTTGCCTATGGCGAGCCCTTTCCTAGCCTTCTATTTATGCTTGGCCCACCACAAACTCTAATTTCAGCACCAGAAATCACACACAAATAAGCTTTCACTCAACTATACAAGCTCTTGTATTTACAGTTGCACTTTGAGCAAAGCCAATGAAAGCACCCTCCATTAGGTATCTATTCTAATACTGGCACATACTTCCAAAGGGGCGTTCGTGGATCAAATTTGGGGGTTATTCCTTGCCCCACCGAACTAGCACTTGCACTCCGAGAGATTCTGACAAATCCCTATAGCCCCTGGTAAAAAATAAAAAATTGCTATTAAAATTTAATGGTAAAAACTAAAATAATTGCTATTAAAATTTAAAACATAATCATTGCATTTGGTATTTGTGGAGATAACAATTAAAACTTAAAAGAATAATTAAAAAAATTAAATTAAAACTAGTTACAAACAAAACAAAAAAAAACCACAAATCTAAAAAACTTACCTTAAATCAGCAAATCCTCTTCCTTGCAAGCTCCTTGGCGCCACATAAGTTGAGGTAATGGTGTAGGTTTAGCACAAGGATGGAGTTTCAAGCTTATGCAACTGAAAAAATTAACAAGGGTGAACAAATGTGCAATGAGAGTGAAAAATGCAATGAAAGGGAAATGTGTTGTTATCTTGTGATAAAATGAGTATGAATGTTGCTTTTAGGGTTGGGAATCCACTTTATTTTGTTTTCAATTGTATTTTGAAGTCCACATTTGACATTTTTAGGTGAAATTAAAAAATATTAAGTTTTGCGCCCAGGAGTGTGCGGATACGTCCAAGGAGCGTGCCTTGGCTGTGGATACGCTCAGGTACGTCTGGGCGACGTACTCAGGTACATCCGCAACCATAGTCACCACATTCGAATTCGTGTTCGAATTCATCAAGGAAAAAAATTGGGACTAAAAAATTTGAGATAAAATTCGTGATTAAATTCAGCTGATAGAAAATATTCTTATTTTTTAAAATATACCAACCCACCATTAAAAAAAAATCACATTTCGTATAAATAAACATGTCAAAATAACTTTCAAGTTTCCACCAAGTGTCTCATTAAAGTTATTAATGTTTTGTTCAAAATGATTTAATGATAATCTGCTTTCCTAAATTCCACATTGACTCAAAATAAAAGCATACAAGGAAAATCTAGCTCAGTTTTTTCATGTCATTTTCAGATAGAACAGAATCTGTCCAAAATTTCAGAGTCCAAAATTTATCCTAAATTAATTGAAATAAACAAACCATGAAATATTTGTTGGATATTGAATACTGAATTTAATCACGAATTTGAATGAATTTGAACCAATTTAATCATGAATTTAATCCCGAATTTAATCACGAATTTGAACGAATTTCAAAGATTTTCTTGTTCGGCGAATTTCGAACTTCTACAATTAAATTCGGCGAATGCAGTTACTATATCTGCAGCCCAAGCACGCTCCCTGGGTGTCTCCCCACGCTCCTCCCACGCTCCCATATCTCCCTGCATATCCCCTGCGCTCCCAGGGCATGGGGGGGCATATATGAGAACGTAGGTCAACTTGTTTTAATTGTGATGTAAATGAGACAATTGTTGGTCATTTTCCATGGGTGTTTTCATGACTATAGAAGTAATAATTGCAATAACGCCGCCCTTTTTCTTTGTCTTTTATGAAGATTCAAGATATACACTCATTAGTTTAAGAAGTTCCTTGGGTGCGAATTTTGACATTTTGTACTCAAACATCATTTCATCCTTCATCGAGTCTTGGTTCCAGTTCCTTTTCTACATAACGATACTATTAGCTTCCTCCTCCAAAGGGTTGCAATGGAAACTTCACATCTTCCACCAGTTGTGTGACATTGGACAGATGATTAACAAAGGTTGCTCTTAAACACCATCAAGGAGACTCACCTGTCTTCAGTCTTTCAAGGGGCAGCTAGTAGAGATTAACACAATACCCACTCAATGGGCATACTTTTATCCCAGATGAGGGTCTTCGATTCACTTATCGAATCCACAATTTTTTTACATCTTAGATAATTGAATATCCAATCTTGAGAACACAAAGTGTACTTTTTTTGTGAGAGTCCAAGCTATTATGCATCAGCAGATTATTTATTAAAAGCAAATTGTTTCTCAAAGTATTGTTTAGCAAAGTTTGTGGCTCATACGCTTACTCCTATAGTTAATCTTGTGTCTTTCACCAATCCGAAGAGGACATGAGGGATGGAAAACTCTGATTTTGAGTAAGACGAATATCCTTTTCTAGCTTTGTGTTCCATGAAGAGAAAAGTTTCTTTGAATTGGCCTACTTGGAGACTTTTTCTTCTTGAGATTTTCTTGCTCTTATCAACAATTGGTATCTTCATTAATCAACTCCCTCTACATGAGCTTTCTTTGGATGTTCCACCTCATCTTCTCTCTCATAAGAGGATGTTAATGCCCTTACCACAAATAATACCTGCAAGAGTTCCATTCAGCTATTTTAAATTGCACCTTATAAGGCCTCTCATCCATATGTTGGCCTCCTTTGTTGAGAATTTCCTTCAGATATCTCACGGCCTCATATTATGATTTAGTATCTTCGGCATCATTTGTCACATGGACTTAGATCTCCTCATTGTCAACTCGGTATATTCTAACCAACTGATAGCTAAGAGAGCTATCTAATTTTTTCAGGAACAAACTATAGCCATTTCTTTTTGCAAGAGGTGTAAAGCATAGACCATTTTATCTTTAGGTATCTATATTATTAATTATTATTGATATCAAAGGTCAATATTATTTCCTTTCTAGGGACTTAAGAGGTCGCTTTTAGGTCATTTTCAAATACCTCAGTCACAGATGTCTAGTTTTGTTCCTCAAAGGTGGTTATCTTCAGGCATGGCTTGTTTTGAGCTCTCTAAGATAGTCACATACATTACTTCTTTCTTCCACCCTATTATGACTATTATCAGTCTGAAATACATCTAAACTACGATGGAGAACCACAATGACAGTCGTAAACTGATCAGAAATTGCATTTTGACCCAGGTTACTCAATGGTCGATCCTTATTTTGAGATTCAGTATATATAGACAGGTGGAGACTACTCAAAACAAATACCGTTCTAGGAAAACCTTTGATTTAATGGCACCTAGTGTCACGGTCCGAACAAGGCCTACACTTTAATGAAGCAACTGCTCAAAACGATTACCATCCTAGGAAAACTTTTATTTAATGGCACCTAGTGCCACAGTCCAAACAAGGCCTACACTTTAATGAAGCAAAGATGAGACAGTATCCAGCACAAAGACAAATATCAACAAACTCAGAGGGGTTTGAATAAAATCATTTAAATAAACACCGAACAGAATAGACCAGCAAAATGACACGTGTGACTATTCGGAGGTAAACCAATCCACATGTGACACAAGTTATGTCAATGGAAAATGGTAAATGGAAAATAGAAACTATAGTAAAATATGGAGAAAACACATTATTATAGCCTTTGCATCAAATAAATTCATAGAATCAAAGTAGACTCCAAAGAGAGGTTGTGTTAGTCCCATTAATAACTCCCAACTAGAATGATCCAGTGAATAAAGGAAGGTCGTCTCATTTCCTTCCAGCCTGCCATGGATTTCCTATGAAAAAAGAGAAGTGCTCCTTACTTTTGTATTAAGAAACTCAAAGTTTCACAGTACTAAGTAGGCATGTTTTTACATTATTCTCACTATTTTTATTTATTGATATGAAATTATTTATTAAAATATGACTGGTTTTAATTTTAAAACCCAATTTTGATTTTTATCGTGTATTTTAAATTGCCAGATTTCAAATTAAATTCGAACCAGATGACTTATCCTGACACCATGAAACTCAGTCATTACATCACTTATTGAATCGAACTGAATTGAATGGTTTTAATCATAGTTACCAAGTTCAGAAATCCGGATCCGTTCAAGAGGGCGAAAATTTCTGAAATCTGAAATTCTTGAAAAAGTTTGAAAAAATCCGTTCCAAAATATATACAGATTTATATATGTAAGCATAGTTTTTATTTTTTATTGATTTCAGCTTTTTTCCAGAGCCTAAACTGATTCTGGGGCACAACAGGACGCCCAGTCTCCCAAAAACATTAAACCAAAATTTTGATTGAACACACTAAAACCTAGAAAACCCCAGCATATTAGAAAAAGATCCAAAGCTAAAAACAAAGAACCAAACCCGAAATTAAAAGCTAAGCAAACTACAAGGCAGAAAATAAAAACCATTCAACAAAATTTCTTAAAAACACAGCAAGCCTAGCCATTAAATCAGCGTTTTGCTGCCAACAAACGCCTGCTGAAGAGTAAAGATCCCATTGTCCATTGAGTACCCCCATCAATGGAATTCTTCGCATCAACTTGTAACCTTTCTGCTTCCATTTTCCTGCCTCTTTTCTCTTTCTTGCCGTAGTTAGGTGACTTCAGATCACAAAGACACTGAGCAATAAACAAAAACGCCCTACTAACCAGCTCTTCTTCTTCTTCCTCCAAACCATCACCATCCTCTTCTAAGACTTCCTTCTGGAGGGAACAATCTACTAATGGAGAAGCTTTGTCTATACCCTCTATCCCAAGATTTTTAACAGCCACTTCCTCTTCTAGAATGGAAGAAGAACGCTGACCTGCCTCCAAATCGATCAAACTTCTTGTTGCCACCGAAATCGCACCCTTCTAAGGATTGTCCTGAACTTCCTCAAGAACTGCCAAAGATGGAACCTCAATAGAAATGGATTTCGAAGGGAACATCATACTATGAACCAAATCTCAATTCGAACATCCAACCTTTCTAACCCATTTCTTCAAAGTCATTGCATGAGATCCTTTAAAACCCTTCTCGGGACATGAATCAATCTTGTGATCAGCTTGATTACATTTGAAACATCTAAAGGGTAGTCCTTCAAAATTAATAAATTGAGTCCACACTCCATGGGAGGATGAAATCTGAATAGAAAGATACAGAGGTTTGGAGAAATCAACCAATACACACACCTTGACAGAACTTAGATTGGCATCAATGGATTCATCAATTTTAACAAAGACTCCCAACTTACTAATCAGTTGCTTGAGAAGACCAAGATCATGCAAGTCTAAGGGGAGATTATAAAATCTTACCAAAACTGGGGCTTGCAAGATAACCAAAGCAACTGGATCAAAGAAAGTGCCCAAGGACATAGAAACACCCCTTACTTGCCAACAAACCATGTCCCATTAAACCACACAAAATATCTATCTTCCGAAGAATGAAACAAGAGCATAAAGAAACCATTAGACAGCATCGCGAGAGAAGAAGATTTAAATGAAGGTCAAGTTCCATTCAACCATTTCAAAAGAACTTCCCATGAAGGCAGCTTACCTACACATCTACCAATCAAAGACTTCCTTTATCCAAACCAATCACTAAAAGCTTTGCATCTGAAATTTCCAGAATAGGAAGTGTCAGAAAAAATCAAGGGAACATCTCCAAAGCAGGGCATTTCCAGGGCTGCTTTTTGTGGTTGTTCTGCTTTTGCATTCCCCTTTGAACCCCCCACGGCTTCTATTTCCTCCTCAGAAGGCTTTGCCAAAGGAATCTAACTTCTGGTAATCAGAAGAGGATCTGAGCCAGGCTGAGCCCTAAGAATGTGCTCTTTACAGAACGCTCCATAGGTATGAAAAGGATTTGAGATAGTAATGCAACTAGAATACACTAACGCCTTGGAGGAAACCCGAGCCGCCCCTACTACTTCAGACACCATCTTCCCTGGAGAGGAGCCTCCACTAGACAAGCCTCTGTCCACACTCCACTGCTCCAACCCTAAAATCTATTCTTGAGAGGAATTCCCTAGTTCAATCTGCGCAACAGTAAAACAAACTTGGTCGTTTTCTTTTTTATATCTTCCCCTGCCGAATCCTCCCCTCACTGCTAACCCACGCACCCCCAGCCCAGAGCCAAACCTTGTTCCTTCCTCATTCTCTTCACCCTCCTGACCACTGCTCGAATCCTTCTCCTGCGCCACTAATCTCCTTGCTACACACATTGCCATCACTTCTGTTAATCCCTTGCCTTTAGCCGACGCCTGCCTATTGTCGTCGTCATCGCCATTAATGAAAGTAAGATAATATATGTAAACACAGTTTTATAAATATGCAAAACTGACAAATACAATGACAAACACTAGTAAAATAATATAAAAATGTTAATATTATATCATATTTATCATTTCTGGGACTTTTTTGTGCAAAAAACCTTAAAAAATAAAAACAAAAAATAAAAAATTGAAAAAAAACAGGGCCAACCAAGACGAACTTATCTGGGCCGACCAAAAAATTCGGATCCGGCCGGATTTGGAGCCGGATTTAGTAATTATGGTTTTAATCACATCTACGAGACCCAACGATCTATGGGACTGCAATTTGTTGCAGCTGTCTCAACCACCTGCTGATATGTTTAAAAAATGCTTTAGAGGTATATTCTAACATCACTGAAGGCATATTCACTTGTTTTCATAAATAGTTTTGGCTGTCTTATGGATGGAGTACTTCATCTGTTTTCCTAAGTTGCAAGAAACATTTCACCATTTTGTCATTTTCTGAAACAAAAAAGGAAATGCACCCAAAACATTTCAAAAACATGCTGAAGCTGGGGGCATATCTGGAAACGTCTGAGACATTTCTGGACACTCCCCAAAAAATGCAGGTCGTTTTCAGGGCATTTCTAAGTAATTATGACATTGTTAATGAGATCATAGAATTCATTGCATTATCAAATGACATGACACTAAAATTTCTGAATTTATGAATATAAAACTGATACACTTTTTCTCTAGCTAGTTGAGGATTTTGATCCTCTACGATACTCATACTATGACTTTGCATTAATTATAGCATCTATGACAACCTTGAATTAATTACACTAATTAAAAATAATATTCTGCTGACTAGACTGATAGCAGGAATGTAAGCCTCATTTAATGCATCAAATTCAAATCATTATAAATACCTTTCTTCTCTTCATTAAAAGCATCAAGAAAAGCATCTGCCGCAACAACAAAGAGGACCAAGGGAAAAGAGTGGATTACTTTGGGCTCCGTACTCTAACATGAGAATGTCACTGTGATATCAGTCAATAGGAATATGGCCTGCTAACTGCTACAAAGATCTAGTTTGACCATTGACTGCTTTAAGGTATACTCTAACATCACTGAAGGCATATTTGACTATTTTCATAGATAGTTTTGGCTGTTTAAAGTGGATGGAGTTATTTTATCTGTTTTCCTGAGTTGCAGCAGGAAACATTTCACCATTTTGTCATTTTTGAAACAACAAAGGAATTGAACCCAAAACATTTCAAAAATATGCAGAAGTTGGGGCATATCTGGAAATGTCCCAGAAATGTCTGAGACGTTTCTGGATATTCCCCAAGACATGCAGGTCATTTTCAGGGCATTTCCAAGGAGTTCCTAGTGTTTTTTATATTTTTACACAAAAATAAAAAATCATGTGTCATGTAAGTAATTGAGGCTTCCATAGTGAAGTGTTATTTAGATATTTTTATTTTTGTGGGCCTTTTCACTACATTAGGGTGTTTTTAATACTCAAGTTATCACCGCAATGACTAATTTCCATGAGCAGACATATCTCTATGACCTTAAACTCTTGCACATTTGAGAATAATCCCCAAATAGGGGGACCCACAAAGCATACAAGCACCTCTCTATGACCTTTAACTCATACTTTGGTAATTAATCACAAGACAAGGGGATCCACAAAGCACACAGATTTGTTAATATGGGAGGAATGATGATTTTTGGAAAATTCACAGCTTTGAGATTTTCATCCTCTAGCCTATTTCCAATGTAGCAAAGCTTTTGGTGAATGTATGCCTTACAAGCCAACCTTGCCTCACAATTATTATCATTGCCAGTTTATCACAACCCAACAGGAGCTCCTGTAGTGTAGTATTATTTAGATATTTTTTATATTTGTCGGTTTTTTCATTACGTGGGAGTATTTTTAATACTCAAGTCATCACTGCAACGACTATTTTCCATGAGTGGCCATTTCTCTGCCTTTTGGGTCATGTACATATCAACATTGTGGCACCCGGAGGGCATTCACTCACAATTCCATGTGAGTGCTGGAAATCTCCAAATCCTTGTAGCATATCAGTACAATGGCACCCAGACTCACAATAGGTCAACTTGCAAAAACATTCCAGCAGCTCCTGCAAGAAAATCAATGCTAAAAATAGCAGCGTAGATTACAGGAAAGTGTTGATATCCAACCAGAAAATTGCTTGGATGCAAGTAACAATAATCAGACCATTTAAATGTATAGTGTAAAAATGAAACTCGACCAATGCGAATTTCCGAATTTTTAATACATTGATAATAATTTTGAGACAAGGCTTATCATGCAGGCATACTCACTGAAAGCTTTGCCAATTGCAAAAGATGCAAAAGGATGAAGGCCCCAGCAGATTTTATAAAAATCACCGTTCCTCCCCCATACTAACAAATGCTTCAAGGTGCTCAGGGGCTTAGTGAGTCCCCTTGCCTTGGGATTCTATACCAATGTAGATAAGCTATAAGCGTCTATCGCAGTTGACAAAGCTTTTGGTGAATATAAGCCCTTCTTTTCACACAATTATTATCATTGTGGGTTTATCACAACCCAACATTTTGCTAATTTTCAGTAATAGGAGCTCCCGTAGTGTAGTATTGTTTAGATATTTTTATTTTTGGGTGATATTTCCTACATTGTTGGGTACTGCCCTGGAGGCCCCAGCACACGTATCGGTATGTTTCTTGTACTTGTACTAGTAGTCTACACACCTCTCAGGTTCTTCTATTACCTTGGGTACCCCACTTTCATAATAAAAACATAATTAAAAAATAGTGTTGATCTGTTGTAATGTCCCCTTTTTGGGATAGTTTTTGAATTCTAAAATTTATTGCAAACCCGAGATAAAAATTTGTTTTCTGATTTTTCCAATAGTAAACCCTAAATCTAATGCACAAAATTAGGATAAATCTAACGCACCAATTCAGATTTTCAACAAACAGGTTTTGCCCTTCAAAAATATGAAATTGCCCTCAAACCCTACGTGTCCCAATCTGAAATATTTAATTTATTTTATGGCTGATTTATCATGCAATAACACTTCATGGAACCTTCATAAATTGGACAAAAATGACTAAATAAATATGCAAAATTTATTATGAAATTTCTAAATGTGTTTGAGGTCCAAATGTCCTCCAAAACCATCACCAAAAACATAAATAAATTCAGGAATAATATAGAAAATTCAGAATATTATTTGGGCACAAAATAGCCCTCCAAACCCTAAAATATCAGCTCCAAACCAATTCACCCTAGCTGGAATATATTGGCAATAAATTCACAAACCCTAAGAGAGGATTATCCCTTGTTGCACAGCCCTTAACGGAGCCTTCAACACAAGTGGCCAAGTCGCCACCCTCTAGAGTTCTCCAAAAACCTGTAAATGGCTTCCAATAGCAAGCCACACAACCACACTTGCCAAAGTAAGTCACCACCCTAGGAGAGGGTCAAATCACCAAATCACTAAATCTGAAATGCAATTACAGCACCTGAAAGTAGTGCTGCCCTGAATAGGAGTAGAGGGTTTCATCCCCAAACCCTTGTGTCCTTGAAAGTTTTTGTCTTCAAGTCACCTAGCTAAGTGTTTCATGTTTTAGCCTCAAAATCATATATCATAAATTCATGGTAACCTTTCAAAAAATCATCATACCACCTTTTATACCAAACTTCCCACAAGTCCTCCCTAAAAAGGGGCGCTCCATTTGCAGGGAGAGTTAAAGTGATTTTAAAATGTTTTTTCCCTTTTCATCATTAAGGGTTAAGCTAACCCTTTCTCACAAGTTACCTTTTAAGTTGTAATATAAAAATATATTAAAAAAATGTTTATTTTATAACTTAAAATTAGAACCAATGTTTCTCTCTTTCCCTTTCTTCCCTTAGCCTAGGGAAAGCACCAAAGAACTAATCTAAAGGTCATGTCCATGCTTAGGCCATAAAGAGAGACATGACATCTGCATATGGCAGTCATAATAAAAACATAAAAAAAGATAAAAATAACATTTAGTAAAAAACAAAGCTAACTAAACTGCTGCTAATCTTAATGCATCTGGTTCAAATAAACCAATTGCTGATCTAAATAAAGAGCAATATGATGATTTGTTCACATAGTTCTTAAGTGAGCCATATTATGCTTACTTTTATTTACTTTGACTATAATTTTTATATTTTTTATATTTTTCTATGGGCGTTTCCAAGTTGTACCATACCCAAGGTCCCAAAATAAAATGGCAAACACCCATATTCAAACCACATACATGTATAGGCACCTGAACCCGTACTTGTAACTTTGAATTTTTCACTACATGGGAGTATTTCTAAAATTCAAGTCACAACGGCAACGACTATTTTCCATGAGTGGCCATTTCTCAATGATATTTGAATCGTGTACATATCAGCACTGTGGCACCAAGAGGGCATTCGCTTACAATTCTATGTGGGTGCTGGAAATCTCCAAACCCTTCTAGTATATCAGTATTGTCGCACCTGGACTCGCAATAGATCAACTCACAAAAAAAATCCAGGAGTTCCTGCAAGAAAATCAGCACTAAATACAGCAGCACAGATTGCAGGAAAGCACTAATATCAGACCAGCAAATTGCTTGGATGCAAGTATCAGACCAGTGAAATGTATACTGCATAAATGAAACTCAGACCAATGAGAATTTCCAAATTTTTAATACATTGATAATAGTTTTGAGACAAGGCTTATAAGGCATGCACTCACCAAAAGCTTTGCCGATTGGGAAATATGCTAGATGGTGAAAATCTCAAAGCAGCAGATTTTTTAAAAATCAATGTTCCTCCCCCATGCCAAAAAATGCTTAGAAGTGCTTGTGTTCTTAATGAGTCCCCTTGCCTTGTGATTATTTACCAATGTACATGAGTTAAAGGCCAAAGATAAATGGCCCCCCATAAAAATAGTCATCGTGTTGATGACTAGGGTAATAAAAATGCTCCTACCTGTGAAAATCCCACCACTAAAAATACCTAAATTATGTGTATGTTTTGTCTCTACACAAACACATGGTACAGAAAATTCCATGCCATTTTGTTTCCTTGCATTCTCGGAAAACTGGTCTTAGTGGTTTGTGTTTCCATTTCCATTGCCCAGTGACTTAGCCATTTTCTTGCTGACTTTTATTGCTAGAAACATTGACTTAGGAAATATGAATATTGACTGCCATGAATGCTGAAGGATTATCTCTAATTATTCATTTTGCTCTAATTATTAGATACTTTTATACTCATTTGGTGGTTAAATTGGACAAAGCTGAAGCAGAGATCTGCATTAATAACTCTTTCCTCCAATACGTGCCAAACATGACCAAGTTTCAAAGGTGTAGAGTGCCTTTGAAAGGGATGTATGCATGAAGATCATACTGAGTTCAAGTAAAGCGTGAAGGTCCTACATGAAGATCATACTGAGTTCAAGTAAAGCGTGAAGGTCCTACTGAGTTAAAGTAAAGGTTTGTATAAATATATAGGATTGGTCTTTCCCATTGCATCTTATCTAGCCCATAGAGTTGTCAATATTTGTGGTATACATTACAATTGATGTCATCGTAGTAGGCTATAGAGTGTGGACTCTACCTACATATTATTAGGAATGGGTATAAAATAGAGGACAATGCAAAGGTTTGGCAAGTAAACGCCACCTTCCATAATTCCTATTTTAGGTGGCATATTGGAGGTAAGGTTTGGCTATAGAGTGTACACAAAATGAGATTGCATGTCATTCAAAACTTTTTTGATTCTATATCAAATTGTGTTCTGGGGTGCCTTAAGAGCATCCACCAATACCTTGGTGTTCTTGTGTGTGTGTGAGCTATTGACTGTGTGGATTTTCTTTTCTGCTGTTAATGGGATCTTACTCTTCATTCTCACATGGTATCAGAGCCTAGGGTTAAAAAACTCTTAGGTTTTGGTCATTTGCATCCACTCTGTGTGGAGGCATGGTTCTACACAGGGAGGTGTTTGGTCGTATTTTGGCATTCCATACAAGTTGATTTTTTGAAGCGTACACATTTAGAAATATTTTTGGATTCCTTATCAAAATTCATTAGGGATCACTTGTATGCATTTTTCAGATGCTGCCGTTTAGGGCATGAAATGAATAGAGTTAAATTTGACATCCATTTGACCTAATGTAGAAGAACTGAGACTTAATCCTCTAGATGACATAATTTTGTCATACAAAATCTATTTGACCTTCTGTTTCAAGAAATGGAAATGTATTTCAGAGATTTACACATTTATGTTGTTATTTTTTCCATTTAGTGACTTTTGACCAGCTGTAGATCATCCCAAAGTATGGATTCAATTCTGGTTTGGATTTGGGATTCAATAATGGAATTGGCTTTGATGGGGATGGAAGCATTTGGCTATCAACACTGATGGGTTCTTTATTGCATGTTATGGATGGGTGGCCTTGTGAGGCCATATGGGCTCATCCCAAGTATTCAACATTATTGTGCTCATTTCATCTTTGCTTCCTAAAGTTTGTTTAAGAGGATGTTAGATGTCATGTGTCTTAAGAGGAGTGGCTTCATTGTTCTGTAGAGTTCATATGTCCACAGAGTATTGACGCCATTGTTTATACCGTATACGTGATCACTATAATGGTTCAAAACTTGTTGTGGCATTGCAGACCCTGAATAGGATCATGACTTGTTGACTTAGTGATGATTTCAGGTTTGTAAGGCTCAAATCCATTATTTTGGGTGATCGTGGCAGATCCTGTGGATGGCAGGTAGTATTTGGCTGTAATTTTTCGGTATGAATTAGTGGATCATGCAAGTTTTCAGAGGTTGTGCACTTGGCTGGCAGCATTTGGTGACTGGCTTGGTGGTAAGATCACAGTTGCCTTCAGCAGTTTGGCCATCATTATTGCTTGTATGGATGGAATGTTCTCGATGCTTTGCTTCAAGCTTTGGGTACATGCCTTTGGATTGTACAGGCTTGGAAGTTCATACACTTTACTGGGAGAATTAGGTGATCAGCAATTGGTCGATCATAATTGGCTACAGCATTTTTTCCATCATTCTATTGGAGATTTTTTTGGATGGGCAGTTAGAGGATTGTAAAGCTGTGGACCCATTGTTGGATAGGTTCGAGCATATCTTGCAGCTAGGAGTATTTGGTGATTGACATGTGTTTGGATCAGAGATGGCTTCAGCATTTCAGCTCATTATCATCTTTTGTATTTGGAAAGTTATCATTAAGGTAAGATGTTAGTATGTTAGTGTAATTCCACCTTTCTAGTATGGCATCTATCATTGTGGCTCCTCTTCTACGCGGGACAATGCAAAGGTTTAGCAAGTCAACGCCACCTTCCATGATTCCTATTTTAGGTGGGATATTGGAGGTAAGGTTTGGCAAGTAAAAGCCACCTTTCTTTGGGCCCTCCAAGTTGTGTTCTAGAGGGATGTTCATGTTGTAAAACCCACCTTATCAGGCCCATAGAGTTACCATTATTTGTGGTATACCTTGGAAATGATGTTGGTATAATAGGCTATAAAGTTTTGACTCACCCTATACATTATTAGGAACATGTGCATAAATAGAGGGATGTTCCCCACCTATATACACATAATGAGCTGTCATATCATTCATTCCGTTTCTAATTCTATATTTAAGTATATTGTGTTCTAGGGTGCCTTAGGGGCATCCACCAAAATCATGGTGTTGTGTGTGAATGATCTACTGATTGTGTGGGTTTTCTTCTCTATCGATCATAGAATCTTTCCCTTAGAACATGAGAACTCAGAGAAATATTGATTCAAACATTGGCATAGACAACATGTGTTCTAGTGGCTATTGCATATTGATTTGCATGTTGGGAACAATATTGTTAAAATTCATTATACTTTTTACGAGTTGAAGAGCTCTAATACAATGAAAGCATCACAAATTTCGCATATCCGTATCTGCATGTATACTTCTATACAACGCTCAAGCTAGTCTAAAATACATCCAAACATTTTGTTCCAGTTTAATTGGTGCATTGTCACGCCAGAAGAAAAATTCACGAGAAAGCATAGTATGAAATTATCTTGCAGGATTTATGTTAAATTTGTTAAACAACACACAGCGGGGACTAATAAAACTGTAAACATAATAGTTGTCACACTAGTGCACTCTGATGCAATACAACTTCACATCTAGCACACTGCCGATGAATATGTTTATAATGATGGGCTCAATTTAGGTATTATCAACGAGCTATTAATTAAGTCCGTTACATGATTAGATATTTGGGTATATCCCCTTTGCGATTAGACTTTTTAAGCCACTTAATGAAGATTGGTGCTAGATAGGATTAAGGTATTGTACTAAATTTTTAATAAAGAATTGTCTCTGGCATGAAAACTGACGTTGTCTTAAAAAAATATTTGCAAAATGGCACGCAATCTATTCAGCCTATCTTTTCCCTCGACTCAAGGTTTGTCTAATTTGAAATCATGCATATAAACTTCTCATGGGGAAAACACCAAGAGCACAAACCGTTCAAATTGGCTCTGTTAGATGTACACATCTTAGAGGCGAATGGTTGGTCCAAGCAATGAAGGGGGAAATCCATTCATAGATAATTGTCAGACATGGGAACACATCAACTTCACACATAAGATTTTGAAGGCTCTTTAAACTTGTGTGATGTCCTTAAACCATGAGTGACTTCATATGAAATGCGCAGGACTTTTCTGCAATATCCTATCTACACAATCCACTCCCAATTTGCAAGAAATGCAATGGTTCATTCCACATTTCTACATGCAAAACACGTTTTGCATTTTTAAAGGACTTCATCAGCCAATCCATCATGTTTTTGTCAACATGAAATGTCTACCTCACCGACTTACACAATGCAGCCATTTTGGCAACCATTGTCTGGCCTTTTCAGTCTAAATAAATAGTTCTTCAAGTGGAAACATCCCTGAAACCCACACGGAAATGGAAGCATTCTAAAGGCCATTGCGGCAAAAAAATGCAATGAATAGACAGATGGGAAAAGAGTATTTAAAAAAAGACCTTTTACATTAAAAAACAACTTTTAACCCAAATAAACTAGCATAAAACCGAAAATCTAAGTCCACACATAAAAACCGGCCCCACCCAAATGTAGCCTCATTTTCACATGCATTTTCAGAGCTGGGATAAGGAGATTGAAAGATAAAATAATGCCAAAGGGGAACAAAAACGACAGCCCAGTAATCGCATGGTGATAATTTATTTGTTATTTCATTCATTCTCTCTTCAGATTTACTAATTTTTGAAGTCTTTTTTCCCATCTTTTTGTTTCTAGATTTTATAAGGCTTTTTGTAAATTTGTATCCTCTTGTTTAAGACAAGATTAGAAGATAAAAATGAGGGGTTCCTCTTCCACCCTGCATTACTCTACTTCCACATAGAAAACAGACTGAAATCCTTGTAAAGGAAGGCATATGGTGGAGCAAAGAAATCTCTTCAGCAGAAACTGTGGAAAAGTGTCACCATAACCAGTTAATATTCAGGGGGGAATTATGGATGTTCAGGAAGCAAATGATGGAATTGTCTATCTTTTCCATAATAAGCACAGTAGTCTGGTCATATAGTTAAATAGCACCTGATGAGGGTTGGAAACAGAACAAATTGTAGTTTGCAAAATTAATTCGTAAATTGAAAAAAAAAAACATGATTCAAGTGATAGGAAACAAGTGGATGCTGCAATTGAGAGGTAATTTCTGGTTGTGGGATGAACTTTAACATTTCTGTGTCTTCATTGTTTAAGGATACAATAAGAACAGTGAGCAAAACTCCTATACGGAAAGTATCTCCGAGTTATGAAAAGCTCTGCATAGTTGTCTTGAGTGAGGAGAAGGCTACCATTGAGGCAAGACTGCAAGATATTAGAGAGAGTTGGAACTACTCCAGAGTTTCTAATGTTTGTGATGGGTTGGCCGATATTTCCAGTAGACCTCTCATAAATATACTCATGTCCTCCCTTAAGGGTGTGATGATTGTCAGATTGCCTGACAATTCATGTAATGTGAAAGATGTTGCTCATTTAGTGAGCCTCTTTTTGAGAACCGATTGAGCAGGTTGGAAGAAAAAAATGTAGTGCAAATCATGTGTTAACAGGGAGTATGATAGAGGATGAACATCCCAACATATTTCTTACACTCCAGTACACTACATGAATTTTTTGCTAAAGAATTTGCACAGCGTGCTTCTTTACCCAGTGACACAATCACCAATGCCAAAAAAATACAAAAATTGTGATCCAATCCATGTCCCAAGTGATCTAGAGAAAATAGGCTTCTTTGTGCAGAGTCACACTTTGCTTCGACTTTTATCATGCTTGATCACTTCTTGAAAGTGAAGCAATCACTTGGAAAGATGGTGATGTTCACAGAATGGGAGAGATGAACTCATCCTAGTACTAGCAGTGGATATGCAGAAATCATCGATCTTATCATTGGCATAGGGTATAGTTTATTTTGCTATTGGATATAATTTACAGAAAAATACTTCACGGTTTCATTTCTCCTGGTCTGAACAAAAAAGGGGAACCCATTAACCTGACAAATGAATGTTATTTCAATGCAGAATTTTATGGCAGTTGCAAATTTTATGGCTTCTTATTCAAAGCCTCTCAGTAAAGGAAATATTGAACAAGCAATTGAGCTGTAGTCCATGGAGAAAAACAGAAATGCATTTTATACTTTTTAGTAATGCAGAGTATCTAGTGCTTTCTGGAATTGAATACATGCATAAAACGATCTTCTTTCCATTTCCCCTTTATGAATAGAAAAGCACTTTATTAGGAGTCCCCTTGAATGTCAAGACTCAAGGAAATAGATTTGGGAGACTGTAAGACTTTCAGCAATTTATTATCTGTGGGAGAAACACAGACACAAACCCATATATCAGAAACCCATCATATAGACATCAAAATGTATGAAGATCATGCTCATGTAAACAAAAAATCTAATCATCCAATATCAATCAACAATACTCTCAATTATCAAAATCTGCAATTCATCGTCACAGATGAATTTGGTTGTTGCGGACATGAAATAGGGCTCAAGGCATAGAACAACAATCACAATGACTAAAACAGTAGAAAAGAAGAAAGATAATGACAAATACAGCTGGGGATAAGTCAGCATTGAATCGCCATTTTTTATGACTCAGCTTAGCAGGTGGGAACTCGGGACTGACACACAAATTTCTAACAGTCAATGAAGAATAATGCAAATAAGAAATAGAAGTCTTCAAAAAAAATGACTTTTTGCAAGTTGGATCAAAAGCAAAATTGTTCTCTCCTACTGATTGTTGAAGAACCATTAAGCAGAGGATATTTCTTTGAAGTTATTCTGTTCTGTTTGGTGTAATATAAGATGCATGATTAGAAAAAAACCTCTTTAAATCATTTAATAATGAAAAATAATTCTGAGAAAGAAAGCACACCATAGTGAGCTCCCGTGCATGAATATCCCGATGTGAGCGCCGACCCGTATACTCTTTGTATTGACTAAATGTAAACCAGCTATTGTACTACGATGTCATCAAGAAAAAAATTGCACAAATCAGTAATTTATGAGTTTGACACATGAGAACAAAATCCACACCATGGAGGAGAATGACATCACAGAGAACTCATGGATTAGATACCTGATCTATAACAAAAAGAACCGGCACCTCTTTCACTAATGATAACTCTTCTCTCAACCGCACAACCACCCCCACAGCAGCATGGGAACATGTTAATCCTGTTTGAACCAAGTCAAATAGAGTAGAACCTTTGGGCATTGCTACACTTTCTGCATCCTTCATCATTCCTATACCAGGACCCTCTCCTAGGGTAATAGGTTCAAGCATTTTGCATGGCAACTGGCGAAGAATATTTTCATGGCTTTTTTTTAATCTCTGTAATAAATTCAAAGTAATAATGTAAATATATGCAATAAACTAAGTCCTATTCTATAATCATAGCAAAAAAACAGGGATACATTGAAAGCAATCAACTGGAACAATCTTCATAAGCCATTCAAATTATAATTGTAAATGAAAATAAAAGTTGAACCTTCTTCAACAAATTTTCTTAGAAGGTAACAAAATAGGATGGATGTAAGTTGAACCTTCTCCATCCAGTTTTCTTGGGAAGTAAAAACATGGGAAGGATGGAAGTTGAACCTTCTCCATCAAATTTTCTCAGTGACATATAAACATATGATGGAAACAATCATTACAAAACAGATCAACGACCAGTCAATGTGACATCAGAAAACATATTATATTAGCTTTTATGTCATCTTAGTAGCTGGACGGTTTTAATTTATGGTAAAGCTAATAAGATGGATACAGTGAAAACATTAACTATGGATGGCCCACCTCTATTCATAATCAATTATGCTGTCTCAGTCATTTCGACACAATAATAATAAAACTATGCGAGTAAGATGCAAGATCAGACCGGGCTTAATAGGAGTTGGAGGTAGTTTGCCCAACAATGCTCAAGAGGGCCCTCCAACACAAGAATGGTCCATGCCCTTGTAACAAAGGAGAGTCTTCCAATTCAAGGGTCACCAAAAACCAACATAGCATTGAAGCATAAATCCACAACATGAAACAAGGAAATAAAGACATTGCACATGCTTATAATAGGACACTGGGGGAATTAGTAAGCAAAATGGATAAAATCCTTGCAGACAAACTCAAGAAGAGGTGGTTTATAAAGGGCTTAATACCGAACAAAAATGAAGGTAGTACCAACAACCCCATATGTGCATTCAAAGAATATACCAATGAATTTAGAGAAAAAAGACAAGTGCAAGGTTCTGAACTCTAAGCAAATCCAATGATGAAGAAAAAGAACTTGCACCCAAGGATGCATGCAAATGTTTAAGGAAAAGAATGAGAATAAGAAAGACAAAAAGGATATTTACTGTACCAATTGCAAGACAGATGATCGTATGAATACAAATTCCCCAAAGAACACCTATAAAATATCTCAAGTTTCGAGACGTGCTTTAAAGAATTGTACAATCAATTTAATAACAATGATGCTCAAGTTTTGTTGACAAGATAAGACATTTAAGAATGGTACACGATGACGATCTTGAAACCCCAGTTAAAGATCTAATAGATGTTGGAGCTAACAAGGAAGTGAATGTTCAATCTAAAAGTATGATACCTAGCATCATTAATCTTTAGTCTTTCCATCATCTGCTCCTATCTAGCACCGTTTAAATTTCACTCCATAAAATAATAAGAGTGTCTTTGGTCTTTCGAAGCGTGGTTGGTTAAGAATCTGAAAGGTAAAGAAAATATTTACATATAAAAATAAAGCTATTAAAATAAAGCTCTGTTGCTTCCACTCACATCGTCTCATGGGAGGACCCCATTGTGTATAAAATTTCACCTTTTATCAGCTAACAGCCACTTCTGCTAAGCTCACAGAGGCATGAAACAATAAGATTGTGAGAAGCCCAGCCACCTAAATATTTAACTCTTTCATCTTACACTCAGTACACCTCTAGTCCAGTTATTTAACACTAGGTATCCAAGGTCAGAAGTTTGAAAGGATAAGCCCCAAAAAGGCTTAAAAGTATTAATCCTTGACAAATCCACCTTCCGTTTGCGGGCCCTAGACTTATAGATCCTCATACCTCCATTCAAATCATTTGCTGCCATGTGTCCCTCACAAAGAGAAGAGAAACCTAAACGCTTATTTAAACGCTTACGTATCTCCACCCACTTAACTCTTACATTCTTTGTCTCCCTGTTCATATCATTTTTTATTTGCTCCTTTCACCATTAATTTTCCGCCGCATGTTTCTATAAGAAATGACAAGAGGTCATACCTTGTAACTTTTAAGCCTCTCATCTTCCATTGAATATTATTCTATCTACCAACACTAAACCACTATTTGTCGCAAAAGAAAGGGCCACTATGTTAAGGTGTTAAAAGGAGTTTTATTATTTACACCTTACGCTTGTCATGGTCCACCCAAATACTATCATCTCCTAATCCTGTACTTCTGATTGTCCCAAGAAGAGCACTAAGCTAAAATCTTAAAAACCAATCAATGCTTAGTAGGCCTTAAAAACTTAACTCCTCAGCCACCAATATTTAAAATCATTTATTTTTCAGTCATACCACAACACATGGAAGACTAAGAATCAACACTAACCCTAATAATACTGAGGTCACATCAATTTATAAAATTTTGGGCATGTCTTCTATCAATCGGCCAATCACTCAAAGAAGGGTGTTTCCTTCATATGGATTAAGTAAAACTAGAGTGAATTTGATGACCTAGAGATTTCATATAATAGTGCACCTATCTAGGTGTATCTTGGATGGAATAAGTTTCGTGTACATTTCACGCCTCTAACTTTGTATTGCACACTTGTTCAAGAGAATAAGCATGGTTTGGAACATCTTATATGCTTTTTTCTAGGATACGAGTTGATTATAGTACCATAGAATGAGAAGCTTTGTCAATGGTATATAATGGCCCAAAACTTCAAAGACTATATGTTGGCACAACCCCGTCATACTTTGTGAACCCCAAGCATTCATCTACTTGCTAAACAAGCAGGTGATTTATAGTGAAGTGCGTGGTTGGCTACATTTACTGCAGGAATTCACATATAAAATTATTGTTTTTCCATGGAAGAGTCATGTTATTGCTGATCATCTGTCAAGAATAAAGTCAAGAGAGTTGCCTATAGGTATTGAAAATGAATCCCTAATGTGTAATTGTTCCATTTTGCTATGTTGCCATCTTTGTACGAACACATGAAAATTTCTTTCAACAACAAGCTTCCCTAAGGAAATATCTCAGGAAGAATGAAGAAAAACCTTCCATGTCATCAATGGGTTATTTTATTAATTAAATTCAAATCAGATACCATGGAGGTGTGTCGTGGCGGAAATACAAAGTAATTGCAATAAATTCAAGATGAATTGGTTAGGGATTATTTGGGGCACGATGCTAGAGAAAAAATGTGGGTATTTTGTAATGTTCCCTTTTAGGGCTGAATACGCAAGAACAAAAATCGCCACAAATCCCAATTAGTTCTAAACTGAAAATCCACAAAACAGTATGCCAAAAATATGAATTTGCAGCCCTAGGAACAAATCGTCCCACTTGGCCTTGGCGTTAGGGTTTGGAGACCAAAATCAATACTTTTTCACTCAAAAATACTCAAAATTTCCAAATAAAATTCCGAAAATTGCAATTATTCTCCCAAAACAGAATATGCCAAAGTAATTATTTTTCAACTCGAAAATAATTAGTTTTTACCAGAATTTTTTAAAACTGAAAAATTGCATAACTCCTTCAAAACTGAATGTATTGAGCCAAATAAATACTCAAAATGATCATAAAAATACACCAGATCAGATTACATAAATTTTAGATTTTTCTGAGCAAGATAAACCTTCAAAAAAATGCAAAAGTCACCCGAGAAGGGTTATGTCACCCTTTGGGGCTGTGACATCACACCCTAGGGAGGTTCGCCACACTTGAAGATGATCCGAAAGTGCCTCAAAACTGATCAAAACCCTTCAGATCTGATATTTGCTCAATCTTGCCCAAAACTGAAAATTACTTAACCAAATCAACAACCAACAAACAACAGAATGTCTTCAATGTGATTTCGGAATGAAATCACCTTTCAAACAGCAGTAGCATTCATTGGGCATCCATCCCAATCATTCTTCAAGCATGAATATTCAAAATATAATTTCAGCATGTCCAAATAGAAGCCTTCATGTCCATATACAGTCTTCAAAGTGAGGCAACCCACTCTTGAAGGCTAAATATCTTTTTAAAACCACTTAACCACTTTTCAAAATATCTTTTCTTCTTTTGTTTTCCCTCCTAGCTGACATTTACACTTTTTCCCACTTATAATATTAAATTAATTGTCAAAATAGATTTAGTAATTAAAATATTCTAAGGAAATAATTTCATAAATAATTAATTAATTTACCCAATTTACAAGAGTGATTAAATCACTTTTGGGCAAACAATGAATTAAAACACTTTCTCCCAATATTATTTGAACTCTCAAATGTAATAATGGTTAAAACCACTTTTATAAAATACTTTAGTGGTAAAAACCACTTTATAATAATATTTTATTAACTAACTAAAATTGTCTTATATGGTCAAAGGATCAAAATCACTATTCGGGCAATCTTAACCAATTAATAAAATAAAATCCCATAAAGTTATCCCTTAATCTATGGGGAAATGTAGACTAAAGGCCTTCAATATTAGTTTACTTGTGACCCAGAAATGGGGACATTACATATTTCTAGCAGGGTTTTAATGGCATGTCCTATTACACAATGCTAGGGAAAAGGTAGTTGTATGTGATACTTGCCAACATACTAGCAAGCCATTCTATTTTTGAAAAGGTTAAAACCATTGTATTGGACATAATGAAGGACATACAAACAACCAACTTATGAGAGACAAAAGAATAGCTTGGCCATCATGATTACAACTTCAACAGATCTTATAGAACCAGGAGCATAGCTCCACCTTAACTAATCAGAATAGACAAGATAGAAGAGGACTAAGACCACGATAACTGCAACTAGAACCTATGAAAGCTATAGCAAGTAACTAGAAAAGCTGAAAATATACATATTTTAGATATGATGTTTCTAACTTTTAAAATATGGACTCAATTGGATGTCCTATAGTTTCTTGACATTTATTGTGCCTTTCCACCAAGGCTAGGATGTTTCCCAACTCCCTTACCTTTTATTTGCATAGACTCAAGTGTGACCCATGTGTTGTTGAGTATAAGCAAGCCTTCGGACAATAAATGGGGAACTGCTAGCTGGTGGTCTGAGCTTGAGTTGTGCTTGAACTTCCAGTTTGGGTGCTTGGCACTTTGTACCATGAGTTTTTCCTGCATTTGCCTTTCTAGCACCCTGGATCTAAGTGCAAATTGGGTCAGAGAGAAGGATTTTCTCAATGGTTAGGAGTTTGTGTTGCTGGTAGGTCAAATTCTATTTCAAATGACCAATAGTCCCACTTTGTTTGGTTTCAAGGGAGGTGAGTTTAAGGATGCAATCTCCTAGGATTGGCAGAATAGCACAAAAGTCCCCAAGCTTGCCTGCGAAATGTTCAAGTCTCCCTTCCAGGCTGTTAATGGATTTGATCATGGCAATATATAATCTAGTGACATATAAAATGAAAGGCCACATAGAGTCTGTTTCATGGAAATCTTGGTGGTCAAAGGTTTTCCTATGTCCTGTGGCTTGAGAAGGGTTAGCCCCATGATAACACATACAATGATTATTACTGCCTTGAGTGAAAGAAGGGATTTCTTGAGTGGCTTTCCCTAGTCCAGTTGAGACATGGATAGTATGAGTAACCACTAGGAGTGTTGAGAGTAGTAAAAGAAGAATTCTTCCTGGACATTGGCCGTAGAGAAAACTCTAGGATGTAGTTTAAGATAAAATGGAGCACGACTGGATTTGACCTGAGAAAAGAAAAATAAATAAATTATATTAATGTCCATGGATGACCAAAAGTAGGTCAATGGGACTGAAGGATACAACCATTAGCAACAAAAAGTTCTAAGAAGAGAGAATCCTAGAGGTGAATCAAAGAAATAAAGTACGAAAGACAAAATGGAACAGGTGGGGAATCCCTAGATAACTAAGAGAGAGAGAGGTGGGGATAACCTGGGAACCACCAAGGAAAGGAGGTAGAGCTTGGGTGTTCATTACCTAATCAATTTCTGTAAAATAGTAACCATGCAAATACTCCTCTTGGTGCAAGTGAATGAGTTGATGAGCATTCTAGCATGTTACTTTTTCTTGGAAAATATAAGCTGAGGATTGTAGACCATTGCACTAGTTTGGCGATGTCAAGTGTAGACCTTTAAATGCTTATTATCTTCATAAAACAATAATGTTGATCCCTATTTCTAGATTTTCTCATTAGTCAAGGGCTCTTTCTAACACCACCCATTGCTTTGTACCTATGCAAAAACGCTCAAGTACTTGGACTTGAATGAGATCTAATTAAGAGATTGCAAATATTACAAATCTATTGAGGTACCATGAAATTATTAACAAAAGCAATTGAATCAATGTGGATATAATTGTCATTATGTTAATCCGATGTCACTACTATGCGATAGCATTTCCGAATAGGATGAATTCGATAGGATTGTTGGCCTTGAAACCCCTCTAATCTAAGGGTCTATATAAAACATACAACTCGTCAGTATTTCTCTCCACTTGCACCCATTGGGCTCTAATGTGGCCATGAAAGGGGTGGAATTTTCCCATTTTGTACTCAATAAGCACTCTTATCATCAATCTAATAAGGGGAAAGTTATTGCTGATGTGAAGGAATTGGAAATCACCATAGCACTTGTAAAAGACATAAATAATACCTAATTTCCACTAATAGTGGTGTAATAGCCATACAGTCTAACTCAAGGCGTCTTTTGAGATAAGGTTGCGATACATGCATTGCAAGTATTGAAGCCCTAACAATGGGCAAAGTGACAGATATAGGAATTTTTGTGTGTTAAGATAGTCACTACAAAGAAGATGACTTTGGCTTATATTATTGTGAAGGGGCAAAGAGGTCTTGCGAGGGGTGTAGAAACTAGGGAGGATGGAGTGAATAGATGGGGTGTTAGGAATGTGTAATTTAAAATCAAGCTAAAGACTTGTTATTGTGACATCAAGCATGGAGATATCGACGGTTAATGAAAATCGAAAAGTGGAAGCATCAAAATAGCTTAGAGTGGTATGAAGAATCGCCATATAATATATGTTATAAAAGCGGTGTGGTGGGTTGGGGGGACTAAGGGGGAGAGGGACGCAGGGGGGAGAATGATAAGGAAAAGAATCATTGGGAGAGAGGAAAAAATGACACAAATGTGATAAAAATGTAAGTAGGAATGTAGTTTGCGTGGTACAACACCAATATAAGGAAATATAAAAAGTTTATATGTTAGTACTTGTTTATTTTAGGCCATGAATTGGGGTGGACATAGGGAGTGGGAATGTGATTCGCATGGGTGGTTAAGGGTTGAACACCTAAGGACAAAGAGCTACAAACTAGAAGTGTCGATAAAAAATGAGTAGAATTTATCCATCAAAAATAGAGTTGGCAAACGACTTCTCTAAGTTCACCACAATTTGGATTCGGAGGGGGAGGCTATTTTGACCTTTGTAACTACGATTGTCTTGGTAACTATTATGATCCATCACATAGTTGGTGAGAAGGTCTGCAAAATTGTTGTGGTGATGTTGACGGTGTTGAAGAGTGGCCTCTTCCATCTGATTAAGATTTGAAACAATTCCATGTGTTATATTATCCATTCTCCAATTTTTCCTAAGGGATAGACTTCTAACCCTAGTGGTGGTGGTTCTTACAAGAGCCTCCTGAGCATAGTTTTATTATTTGGACAATGACTTTCGAGTGCCCTTTAATAAGAAGTTTGGAAACTCCATCTTGAAGAGCAAGATTGATACCAGTGGAGGGCTAGTAATTTAGAAAAATTATTATATTGAGAACCAATTTGTTAGGCTAAACTAGGAGTGGGTTCTCATGTCGTGTCTTGGATTATTCCCCAATGTTGGATTTCCACAAATTGTCCTTGACCATTTTGTCAGAGTTCAATTTGTGATGCCATTTTGGCGGCGGGTATAGAGCTTTTTTCGGAGTTATGTGGAAGTAATGATATATATTCTGAAAAGGGATGTGCTAATTATGAGCAACCCTGCAATCCATAATATTGATAGAGTCAAACATACCAAAATATCCCCTACGTATAATGAGAACCATGAACCTGATTTGAACATTAATTTGGGTTATCAAATGACCAACATTATGCTTTTCATTCTCTACAATTCTTGAAATCCGTTCTTTATGTAAGCATCACAAATATGAAGCTTGAGGCAATTTTGGACATTAATTGAATGGTCCTCATTTTGGATTTGGAAATTCACATTGATTATAGTCTTAGATACGTAAAGCATGTCAAACTTTAGTGTTCAAACGGAAGTCCAACCTCTTTCAAAAATTCAATGGCAAAAGGGAATTAGAAGATGTGATTAATGTCTTCAGACATCTTTTGACAATTATGACAAATATTGGGCCCAATCCACCCCCTATGCTAGAGATTTTCCGTGGTGAGAATATTGTTATGCAAAAGAAGCAACACAGTGCCTTTGAATTTGGTCCAAATTGGAAGCTCTCAATATTTATTGCCATTGTTTTACCTTGGGTTGGTTTTCCTCAGTCTAAGATTGATACACTGAAGCCACTATGCACTCCCAATTTGAGTGAATGGCCATACATGAATCCTGTGTTTTGTCTTGGAAAAACAGTCTATTGGACAGATCCATTAACAACTGTTTTGTTTGTAGTGACTCGGAATGGTTTGCTGTTGTTATCTCTTCCACGTCCCATTAATATTGATTGTTTTGACAAGTGCAACAATAAACACCCAGATAGGTGTATCCTTGCCCATGAAGGCTTTGTTGAAGCTCTCACAGTCCAGCATTCAAAATAGCAAGCATTCCGTTCCAAGTGTGCTCCCAAAGACGAAGAGATTTTTCAGTCCCAACTTTCCACGTAAATTTGTCCTGAAGAAGAGTCTCACCAATGTGGGCAAGTTCGGCAGTGCCTGAGATGGTTGTTCGCCACTCCTGCATGAGAATGTTGTTTGATTGGTTTAATGATAATCCTTCAGATAGCAGTCGGGTTCTTCGAAAGGCACCAAGCTGCTCTCATAGCAAGAGCTTCATTAAAAGCCTTAAGATTTAATATATGGAAACCACCTTCATTTTTTCAGTAAAACAGACATTTTTCCACAAGACTAGAGGATATTTGTGATGTTTGTCCATTCCTCCAAATAGGAGATTATGTTGAATGGTGAAAACCAAATTTTCAATATGTTTGGGAAGAGCAAGAAATCTGAGTCGATAAATTCGAACAGCTTCTATCACAGCTTTCAGCAGTTGCAATTTGCCCACAAATCAGAGTAAATGGCGGGTCCAATGAGATAACATATGTGCAATTGATGTATGGTTTTATCCCATAAATTCGTCCTAAGCTTGAGATGTAGTGGGACTCCCAACTACTATTATGGGAATTGGCCCTATTGGAATTGCAAAATCGTGATAATTTCCCTTTCGTCTACCATTGACATTGAAAAACATAATGTCAGATTTGTGGTGGTTTATTTTTTGCCAAATTGCCACATAAAATGTTTTCAGAATCTTGTCCAGCATTTGTATCTTCCTGATATGAGCATGGAAAACAGCATTTAATCATCAGTAAAATAAAAATTGATAGATCAGTCCCCTGTATCAACAACAAGGAGTTCATGTATTTTTCCAGTGATCTTTGCTTCACCGACAAGTCTGCATATTGTTTCACCCATAATGATGAATAGGTATAGGTTGAGAGGATCACCTTGATGAAAACCTCTAGAAGAATAAAACAGAATGCCTAATTCTCCATTTAAAGTGATAGAATACAACAGGGTTCGGATGCATGTGTTGATCAATGCCATGATTCCTGGTTGACTCCAAAGCTCGAAGAGCACTTTCAATAAAATCACATCCACAACAGTCAAAAGCCTTTGAAATGTCAAGTTTGATGAGAATTCCGTCTCTTTGGAGCTTGAGAGAATGAATAAGTTCCTGTACTTCTATAATATTATCAGCAATTCGCCTACCACAAACAAATGTTGTTTGGTCTGCAGAAATGATTTTTGTGAGCAGCAGTTTAATCCTCGTGACAATTAATTTCGAGAGAATTGTATACACCATAATACACAAAGCAATAGGCTTGTACTTATCCAAGCAGTCAGACTTTGAATTTCTACGAATGGGGACCAGCTTTGTTGCATTTAAATTTCAGAGCATTTTCTTATTTCTTGACACTTCTAACGGAGCTAACAAATCAGCATCTAGAATTTCCTAGTGGTTCTGACAGAAGAAAGCTGAGAAAACATCAAGTCCAGGAGCTTTATCTGGATGGCAGGAAAAAACATTGATTTTTTATTCTACCTCCACATTTGGCTGCATCAGCTGGCCATTCTCTTCTTCCTCAATTAATTTTGGATGTGCTTGATACTTCACATAGGCCTGCTGAAATGCCCACATTACATGGTTCTGATGAATGCATTGAAAGCTAAGCTGAAGCCCTTTCCATTGAGACTGATTGCACCACTAAAAATTATATCTATGAAATTTCCTATCAACAAAATGATCCATAATGAGAATCCCTATCTGGCGAATAATCCACCCCTATACATCAATGTTTTGATTGGAGAAAATAGAGATCAAAATCCCTAGTTTATGAAGGTTCTGGCACAAGCGTAGCATCCTTGGAAATTATAAAACGTCTCAAAGAGTCTACCGACAATCTAAAATGTACAAGACAGTCTCCAAGGAAATGACAGACAACAACCACCTCCTCTAGGATGCATTGGAATTCCCATCTTGGTTGGTCTCAAAATTGTTAAGCGTCAAATTCATGATATTCAATTTTCCCCTATCTTACAACATCTTACTTGGCTGCCCTTGGACCCACCCTATGAGAGCCTTTGCATTCTCCGCATGTCAATGTGTTAAATTTGAAAAGTTTGGGATTATCTACAAAAGTCTAACGTGACATTGACCCTTGAAACTTTCAGTTATACCAACAAAGAGAAGTTTACAAGATACCTACACTTGAGCCATCACCTTTCATCCCATTCCAATATTACCAACGCAAGAACTATCCCATTTAGACACTTCAAGAATATGATGATCATCTTGTGCTTGGAAAAGGGGCCAAATTCAATTAACTTCATTCCATCGATAATGAGCCTAATGAGTTGCAAATTTCAAAGTAAGACTTCATATTTGTCACAATACATTATTGACTAAGTGTCATCTAGCCTCAAATCAAGATTTTGACAAAAGCAGACTGTAAAAGACGTCCAAGCTGAAGTACAATTTCATAAAAAGGCCACCGAACAGTCAACTTCTACAAAACCCATGGATATAGGAGTTGACTCTAACTATGTTGAGCCTTCCATTCCTGCATGTGCCATTGATACCACTTCATAATATTAGGATGATGGATGCACCATGGATGATACTTGCTTGGAAAAGTCCAAGCAAAACACAAGGAGATTCTATGGTATAAAGATTCACTTGAGAGGTGTCGACAACAAGAAGCCCTCAATCAACAAGTCACCATAGTTGATCTCACTCCATTCTATGATAATAATTTAGATGATCTCCAATCAGACAATGATACTTCAGATGAGCACTCAGGGACTCCTCAGTTAATGCACATGCACCGATTGTTCCAGCTTCTCATAGTCACTCCAAGCAGCCTTCTTCAGCTTCAACACGCCATGCCAAATTAGCTTATATTGTGCATGGCATAACCAAGGAAGGAACCCTATTGGCACTTTTTCAACATATAAATGAAATCTACAAATAAAAATGGGATATTGGATCCACTGAGGAAGTTATGATTGGACATTTATTCTTCTTTTTTCTTGTTCATTCTTTTATTTCCTTCCTAGAGCTTCTACCACAATAATAAATAGATAGGGGAGAGTGGATCTCCATGCCTTCAATCCCTTGATGCATGAAATTATCTAACTGGAAAATTATTAATTAAGGACTGAAAATGTATGAGTGTGCATGCAACTTTCAACCTATGTCACCCAATCTCCAAACTTCTAAGTATTTGGATCAAAACTTCCCAATTTAATCTATCAAAGGCTTTGCTAATATCTAGTTTATTATTTTATCATCATTCTTGCCTTCCTGCTTTTGTGGATTGAATGAATAGTTTGATGAGCTACCAGGTCACATCCAATATTCGCCTTCTTGCCACAAAACCTCCGTGTTCTTCTTTAATGATCTTGTGTAATACTTTTTTCAATCTATTTGCAATTACTTCTGCCATAATCTTATAAATTGTATCACATAAACAGATTGGTCTGAAGGCATCAAAGATATCTGCATCGTTCTTTTTCAGGATCAAGACTGGGAAAGTATTATTTCATTTTTTCAAAACTGATTGTTTCTTTCTGGGTTTTTCTATTGCTTTTATTACCTCCAAACCCACAATATGTCAAAATTTGTGGAAGAACCCTACTTGACATCCATCTCGACCTGGCACTTTTTCTGCATCTAGACTTGCCACTGCTTTTCTTACATTTTTTGGATCCACTTCTTCCATTAGCAATTTATTACACTCTTTTGATAGAATTATTGGAATATTTTCCAACATTGATCCTAATCCTATCTCTCCTTTTCTTCAATTAACAGGATTCTGAAACATTTCTCGACTTTTTTTTCGATTTCTTTATTCCCTTCTATGATCTTCTCTTCTGAAGTCTTTAGTCTGTTTATTTTTCTTTTGTCTCTTCTAACTATTGTTGATAGATGAAAGAATGTAGTGTTTCTATTTCCCTCCTTTAACCATTTTACTCAAATTTTGTTTCTAAAAGAATTCTTCCATACTTAATATCATTTGAATATCCTCCATATTTTCTCTCTAATTTTGTTTCAATGCCTCATTCAATCCTTCCTCCCTTATCTCTTTCTAAACTACTTCCATATCATCATTGAGCTTTTTTTAATTTTTAAGCCACCTTCTTCATATGCTTAAGCTTATGCGTCAAAATATACCATTTTGACCCCTATATATCTATCCTCCACCATTCTTTTAGCTTATCTTCAAAATCCAGGACTTGGGTCCACATTATCTCAAACTTATATGGGTTACATGTTTATTATTTGTCATCTTGAATGCTTAGAGATGTTGGCCAATAATATGATCCTAATTTCAAGAAAATATTTGAATCTATCTTCTTGCCCAGTACCAACCACTCTAGACCTATTAGGAATCTACTACGTTCCCGATACGGATATGGGTATGGATACAAGAATGAGAATCAGATACAGGGATACAGCAATTTTTTTTTTTTTGGGGGGTTTGGATACGGCTGGATACGGCCATATATATATATATATATATATATATAATTAAATAATAAAAATATAGCCATATAAGAAAAATTAACCACATAATATGCATACAGGGAACAAAATAACTTCAAATAAGTTAAATAACCATAAAATATATACTCATAATTCAATGCCAAATATCTGAATATTCAATGGCTGAACTTATATTAGTTTTATAACAGGTACATGGTGCAAATGTTACACTGTATGGATAAAAATAAAGACAAATCAACATTTTCAGGATTCACTATATTCATTTTCATCTTCGGCTGCAATGTTTTCATCATCATGTGGTTCATTAGAACCACAAGCAGCAATAGTGCCACTCCCACTAGCTCCACTATGCAAGTCATGTGAAGCATTGTCTAGCTCCGTGTCAAGTAATGAAACGTAGGCAACAGAAGCATCTAAATCAGCAACCTCTGGGTTCACATCCCACAACTTTGTTGGCCCTTCCTTGTATTGAGGTTGTTTGTGTGAGAGAAGACGCAAGTTGGAATGCATATAAAACAAATCCTCCGTCTTTTTGCAGCCAACTTGTTGCATTTAACTGAGTGGATAACCCCAATTCCACTCGGCTAAATAGGAACTTGCAACCTATTGAAGCCACAAAATCAATTAGAATTTATAAAAATTATAAAAAAACATCGAAAAAGTCAAAAGAAGGGTAGGGTAAAAAAAATTAAAAACTTGTGATAGAATTTTTATTGCAAGTGGTTGGAGGTCGGTGGATGCTTGCCCATGGAGGTACCACCAAAAGTGAGCATCCATGTTGTACTTGTCACGAATAGCACCAAGGGAGTGACCCACCAAGGATATGAAATGCACAAACTCTTCCCTGACTTGGTCTTTTACTTCTAGATCGAGAAAGATTCTAGAGAATGTTGCCTTATATTCATCGGCAACCTCAACTTTTCTATATGGTGCAATCCTCCTGGGCAAAGAAACAATCTCTGCACTGTAGTATTTGGGTGTCAAGGCAAAAACAAGAAGATGCAATGGGGTGGTCATTTTGTTCCACTTTTCAATGAGATGGGACTGCACTTCCTTGAAGAAGCTCTTTGTAGGATCCTGCTCTTTGGCATTTATGATGGATCTAATGCTCTCAATCATTGAGTCGATTCCATCATAAAGCTCACCCAAATAAGGATGATTCATATCCACATATCTCAGCATGCTGACAATGGACTCGGTAAAACTGAACAAATACCCCACACGTTCCCACCACACATCATCAAGAATCCACCCTTTCACCTTTGTGGCCCTCTCACTGTTTGTCTACCTCCATACACCCCAAAGGTTGTTGATGACCATGCTACTCAATGCCTCACGCACCTTAACAAGTCGTCTCAAGACGAGGGTGTGTAAGGCAAATCAAGTTTTAACAACCTAATACAAAATTAAAACAAATAAAATTTAAAAAACTGTTCAAAAATAAAAACACTACAAATTACAAACATATAAAATTAAATTAAATATACAATGTACATGATTCATGAATGATAAAATTAAGAGTTACCTTCAACAACTACAATTTCGAGAAGGCCCTGAAGATGCCTTGGGATGTGATAGTTGGTTATGAATATTTAGATCTCGCTCACCTCCCCATAGACTTGTTTGATCCAGTCAATTTTTGTCCCCAATTTTTGCAACATAAGGTTGAGGGAATGAACAACACAAAGTGTCCAAAGTATGTGCCCATACCTTGCCTCAAACAACATGCCTACAGCTCTGCAATTTTTGGCATTGTCCGTTACAATTTGGCCAACGTTTTGAAGTCCCACCACCTCAATGGACTCTATCAGGATGTCAGCAACAAATCATGCATCCTTCACTTGCCCCTCACAATCAACGACCCTCAAAAACATTGCCCATTAAGGGCTCACTACAATCACATTAATCAATGACCTATTTGCCGTATCTTTCCATCCATCGGAAATTGACACCCCTGTTTCGATCCATGAATCTCTGATAGGCTACAATGCATCTTCAACATGTTTTCTTTCTTTTGTCAATAAGGTGGTGCGCACCTTTTCATAACCTGGGCCAACAAACCCTTTAGGGGCAGCATTGATTGATCTCACCTTATCTTGCCAGTATGTTGATCTAACTGTTAACATTAAATGGCAACCCACATGCGTAAAGACAACGCACGATGTTCTGCTCCGCTATGTCCCTGGATTCATTATGAAATACCTTATCCAATGGGCTTGCATCTTTTGTTCTATTGCAACCAAGAGGTGAATCCTCTTCCTTTTCGACCGCAACGGGTGTAGCAATAAAGGGGTGTGATGGGGTCACCACATTAGCACGAGATGGATCAATAGGTGGTGATCCTTTCTTTCTAAAAGGATGCTTCGACCTTTGCCCCACAACAGCATTTGTCTCTTCTTACTCTTTGACATATGCAAGTATCTTTGCCTATGGCAAGCCCTTTCTCGGCCTTTCATTTATGCTTGGCCCACCACAAACTCTGATTCCAATGCCAAAAATCGCACACAAATGAGCTTTCACTCAACTATGCGAGCTCATGTATTTACACTTACACTCTGAGCAAACACCCTCCACCAGCTATCTGTTCTAATACTGTCACATACTTCAAAAGGGGTGTTCGCAGATCAAATTTGAAGGCTATCCCTTGGCCCACCGAACAAGCACTTGCACCTTGAGACATTCTGACAAATCCCTATAGCTTCTGGTAAAAAATAAAACAATTGCTATTACAATTTAATGGTAAAAACTAAAAATTAAAACAATTTCTATTAAAATTTAAAGCATAATAATTGCATTTGGTATTTGTGGAAATAATGGTTAAAACTTAAAAGAATAATTAAAAAAAAATTAAATTAAAACTAGTTACAAACAAAACAAAAAAAAAAAGCCACAAATCCAAAAAACTTACCTTAAATAGGTTGAGGTAATAGTGTAGGTTTAGCACAAGGAAGGAGTTTCAAGCTTATTCAACTAAAAAAATTAGCAAGAGTGAACAAATGTGCAATGAGAGTTAAAAAAGCAATGAAAGGGAAATGTGTTGTTATCTTGTGATAAAAAGAGTGTGAACGCTGCTTTTAGGGTTGGGAATTCACTTTATTTCGTTTTTAATTGTATTTTGAAGTCCAAGTTTAAATTTTCATTGGTCGAAATTGAAAAAAATTAAAAACATATATATTTGGTGCCCGGGAGCGCAAGGAAACGCCCAGGGAGCATGCCTGGGCTGCGAATATGCCCAAGTACATCTGGTGACGTACCTGAGCATATCCGCACCAGACGCACCTAGGTATATTTGCATCCCAGGCACGCTCCCCGATCATATCCCCCGTGTTTCCGTATCCTGGGGCATATCCCCTGCGCTCCCAAGGCCGGGGGGGCGTATCTGGTAACGTATGGAATCTATCCAACTTCTATGCTATTAATTGGTCCCCTTGTCTTCCATTACTTCAAGTAACTTTCTCTTCTTTGGGTTTCGCATTCCAAAGACTCCATTCATTACAAAAAGAATTGAAATCCATCAAAAGTTGTTCCTAGAGGGTTGTTTCCTTCTTTCGGCTCTCTCGGATTTAGAATTAAATTAAAAATCTCGAACTACCATCCAATGTGTATCTTTAGAATTTTAATGTCTCTTAGTTCTTCTCAAAACTTCTTTTTCTCATTGGTCCATATACATTTGATAATAAAAATTCTGAGTTTCCCAGCAAATCCTTGAACATTATAATCTGGAATTGTTTAACCGAATTAAAATTTCCCTGTTTAAAATTGTTAGGATTCCATCGCATGGCCTAACCTCTTGTTGTTCCTTCTGCTACAAGACTTGCTATCTCAATTGTGTTGCGTACTAAAATTTTAACCATGATCAATTCTTCCACGTCAATCTTGTTTCCCTAAAAGAGCATAAAGTCTAGTCTCTTCTCTATTAGTTGTCATCATCGGCGATGCTTATCAAGGGGTATTGAGGCTCGTGATATTCCAACTTACAATTTTCATGGTTGTTATAGGAATAATTCACCCCCACTACAGTACTCTTGCACTTTTTTCTAGCTTCTCTTGATGATTTCTCCGATTGTGCCTCTTTGTTTCTTTTTTCTGCATTGGTTTTCTTCCTCTTCTTACCTTTGCACGTGTATTTGGTAGCTTTTTTTGTGCTTTGGAGCCAATATGCTTTTGAGATTTCGTTGGTTTAAGTCTTCTAACTCCATCTCTTTCTTTGCCTCCTCTTTGCTTGATTTTGGTTTTGTTTTCTCAATTTTTTTATCTATATTTTCTCGGGCCAATCGTTACATATTAATTTTATGTTTTTCTAAAGATTGGGTTTCGAAAACCACTTCTCTTTTTTCCTTCTCATCATTTGATATTTCTCTTATGCTTTGTGGCTAAGGCATCAAATATCTTCTTTCCCTATCTCATCTCCATTTCCTTCTTTTATCCGGCCTATTCCTGGGATATCTTGATCTTTTTGAAGTTGGTCTTTACTTCATTTTTTTTGATATAGTAGATCTAATTGATTTCTTCCTCCTAGTCCTTTGTTTGCAATTTGCTTTGATTTTATTCATAATACTTTGTTTCATTGACCGATTTCTCTAGCGTGTGATCACTCTCCTACCTTCCCAAACATCGGTTGAAATGTTTGTCCAACTAATTTCTGTTTTTGGCAAAAATATCCTTTAGAGCAAAAATTATTTGCGATTCCTTTCATATTTTTTTTATTTTCTCTTCAAACAATAATTGTTTAGGAACTCGTTTCTCCATCTTCTCCATCCATTGGTCACTTTGCCTTTCTTGTTGTGTTGGAAACCATCTTCTTTCCAATTTTCTTTTGGATATCCCATGCTGAGGTTTTCCCTATTGAGAGCTTACCACTTGGGCATAGGATCTTTTTTTATCATAGAATGTTACGTCAGCTTATATTTTTGGCCACCTTTCCAAATTCCCCATTTCATGACACAAATGACACATTACGTGTAAACATTCTAGATCCTTCGACTAGGTTCCCAAGTATATGAAAAGTTTAATTGTTGTTAGACGAGGTTTGAAGAGATTTATTTTGACACAAATCCGTGCATAGGCGGCTAGGGATTTTTTCTTAAAAACATCAGCTATGCTAACAAAATCTCCAATAAGATTTCCCAATATTTTCAAAAATTGAGCCATTCCACAATTTTGATGGTATCCAAATAACCTATCCCACAAATGATTTTTTCATCATGTCCTTACCTAAATCAAACTTTTGCATCTATGCCTATAAATATAATCCTGCATTCTACACAAACCAAGGCCCTCCTTGACAAGCCATATCTCTATCCTCTAAACTCTCAAACAAGGATAAGAAGAATCCCTTTCCTTCTTCCTCATTTTTCTCGATCTATATACACAATTCTTCCACAGTAAGCCAATAACCTATGAATTTTCCAATTAGAGTGTAACTAGTTGTAAATAATACCTTTAGTTCTATCAATTCATCCTCAATAACCAGCAATTGGGTGTCTTTGCCCATTTTGAACACTTTGAAAATCTCGCCCTAATTTACTGGTTCTTGCTCTTTTTCCTTGGTTTCCCACACTTTTCCTTGGAGACTCTGGTTCCTCTATTTTTCTTTAGAATCCCCTTTTGTTATGCCTCTGCCATTTTTCTAGAATTATTAGGACTTTCCATCCCCATTCTATTTCTCCTAAATGCTGTTCAATTATTGTCTCCTTTTGCTTCCATCTTTGATATTCCTCTATCTGACCCTCCTTGACATTTTCTCTATTTTCCTTTCACAAATCTTCCATCTTTTTTTTCCGGTCAGTGTTTGCCTTTCCACCAATATGCTTCCTCTATTTTGTTTTGGATCATTTTCACTCATTAAGCACTATATAGTTTTGTGCAATAATTGAAGTTGTATTTTGACCTTCAATGTGTAAACGATTGAACATTTTAGTAGAGATGAATGAACTCCATCATAAACAAATTTTAAATATGTAATAGAACTTCTATAAATTTAGTATTTCACTATTTTGTAGGATTTCTAAAAATATGATGATTACCCAGATTGATTGAATCTAAAAGTTAAATTTACACATGCAAATGACATGAATGTTTCATGTACAGATGACTTTCATGTGCCTTGGACTTAGGGCATCTACTACATATTTGGGATATTAATTTGTTTTTTGTGTCTATGGGTTTTTTTGTTTCCTTTAGGTCATAAACCATCAAAATTGCAAGGACAGCTTCTTGACATTTTGTCTTCTTCCTAGCCCTTTGTTTGCAATTTGCTTTGATTTCATTCAAAATACATTGTTTCATTGGTCGATTCCTCTAGTGTGTGATCACTCTTCAACCTTCCCAAATATTGGTTGAGAATCTGAGAAGTTTGTCTGACTCATTTTTGAATTTTGCAAAACTATCCTGTATTAGCGCAAAAAATACTCAAGGTTACTTTCACAAATTCTTCTTTTTGGAATTCCCCTATAAATTTAGTATTTCACAATTTTTTGGGGATTTCTAAAAATCTAATGGCTAGCCGGATTGTTTGTTAACAAAAGTAAAATTTACACGTGGAAATGCCAAGATCCTTTCATTTAAATTTGACTTCTATGCCTCTTGGACTTAAGGCATCTACTAAATTTGTGGGATATTAATTTGTTTTTTGTGTCTATGGGTTTTTTTTGTTTCCTTTAGGTCATACTATGTCAAATTTTCATGCACGATGTCTTGACTTCTATGTCAAAAAGGGTTCAATGACTTCAATTCCATGTAGTATGGTATAAGCAAACTTTCACATACCTATGATTTTCTCAATGCAAAAAAGCATTCATGATATAAAATGCCATTGCTAAGTTATTGAATTTCTATTGTTTCCTTTAGTTTGGAATTATGATATGGACAACTTCTTGGTTCTCTTGAGCATCGCCTAAGGCCCTACAACATGTCCTTTCAATTTATTCAATGCAAAAAAGCCTTCATGATACAGAAAATCCACCAGACCACCGCTAATTGACTATAAACATCTATTGTTTCCTTTAGTTGCGCAATATGATATGGAGGACTTGTTGGTTCTATTGAACAATGGATCTTGGAAAATCATAGTCACGGCCACAAATATGTTTTGGCATCAAAATCAAGGCCATTTAGCTCTTCTTTTTTCTAAATTCTTCTGCAAAATTACATCCAGAATGTATAGTGATCCAAGCCAAGCCACGATGCTCCACACTCCCAATTTGGTAGTTTTGGTAGATTGGCACAGTGCCGATGCCAAACTTCAATACCAACAGTCCAACACTTGGGCACCCCTGTCAACACTCTACTCAATTGGAGCACCACAAGTTGGCATGTGACACAATAATTACTTCACAGGCCAAGCTTAACACCAAACCTGCAAGCCACATGGAACTTTCAAGCCACATTGCAATATGTCAAACCGCATTCCCAGGGCTCTAGCCGCATCAAGAAACTCGCCAACACAACACGCACCTGAAGACAAACCAACACATCAACAGGAAGGTGAACCATCACTTGTTATAAAATTTGAACCTGCTTGTAAGTATTCTCTCTTGTAACTTCCATTTTTGTAATTGTAAAGATGTAACTATTTGACCCCAAGCTCAGGAGACAATTATGTTCATTCATGCATCTAGCATTTCAGTTAGGCACATCAACTAGGACCTGTTTCCCCCTTCTAATCATAGAAATTCTCATTCTCAACCTTTTACGCCCTTGTATGCATGTGTAATTCATGAATGTGTAATGGTTTGTTGTGTTTGTTGCATTTTATTGCAATGTTAATTATTACACAATAATTTACAAGATAAGTTATTGTGTGGTCCTCCACACCACCATCCTGAGCCCCACGGTGCAAATAATTGGTATCAAGAAAAATCTATAAGATTTCACATCATTTTGTTTTAGCCTCACCATCTTCATATGTGTATAAGCACCCATGTATGATAGCAAAAATAAAAAAGTGCAACCCAATTCTATATCAAACTACTAGGACGAACACTAATGTAAGAGTAAGATAGTTGATTCCTAGAAGAAAGCTTTTTCATGACTCTCCAAACATCCAAGAACTCATTTGGGATGCTCCTTAGGAGTAGCACACTGCCTTCTTTGGCTAGTTTTGTGAACTCGTGACATCTTCTTTTGTCTCACATTCAAACACAATGTTACGACATCATGGATCCAAATCAATCTAGGCATTCCAATGTTTCACAACAAAGTTAACACTGTGACACTAGATGACTAGATTTGATAGTTAGAGGCCTACTTCACTTACCCCAAGAAGATGACCTTGGTCATGTTGAAGATGTCCTCATCAACCTCACATCGGTGGGAAGCTTACAACGTGCAGAGAAATCAAGTCGTTGAACATGTTGACACTTAAAATAAGATTATCAATGTTGTATGCAAAGATTTATACCCCATAAAGGACTCTAAGGATGAGCACATGAAGTTTCAGCAGTTGCGCCAAAGGAACAATCAATACGACACTACACAAACAAGTTCCATGACTACCTTGCATGCTCATGCGACAACGATGTGAAGCAACATAGGATGTTGAAGTATATTTGTGGATTTTCTCCCCATATTCACATCAATATGGAATTCCTGACCCCCGATACATTTGGAAAAGCCTGCCGCAAAGCCACCAAAATCAAGCCAAAACCAAGATGACACAGATGTTTACCTCTTCATCTAGTGCCACACAAGAGAAAGTTTGCACCCAGTGCACCAAACATTGCAATTTTGAAAAAGCCTATGCATCAAGGAGATCAATTGAAACAACCTTCAGCACAGCAAAAGGCCCTAACGCTAGACAAAAGCAAAAGGAAGCAAGTGGAAAAGTGGTGCCAAATCCATTGCACAAACACCCACAATGATTCCAAATGTCATGCTTAGCAGTCACTGATTGTGCAGCGCACATCAGATCCTACACAAGTAGAAGACACTAAAATACCGTAGTGTGACATACCCATCAACACACTCTCTTACAAGGGCTAATAATTTAAGTTTTTTTATAGTAACAATACATAATTATTGCCTTTACAACTTAATCCATCACGGAGTACAAACAAGGACCCATTCTTAATTTGAGAGCCAATGCATTCTACAACACTACTACACTTGTTTTGATAATGCACAAAGCTATAATTGTTATCTTTCAACACGAATAAGCAAAGTATCATTTTAAATAGTCATTCATTACATTCCTCTGCAAGCTATCCTATACAGAAGTAATTAGAAAGAAGCAAACACCGTATCCTTTTCCTTTCGCTATAGAAGTTGTTCATAGTCTTTAATGACAACTCATGAAAATTTCAAGTTTCTTTCTCTTCTATTTTCAGTGCAGCGTCCTTCCAGATGCTCATTAACTAAGCACTAGCACCTCTGAGGAACAATAACGCCTCTTCCATACAAGGTATAGAGTCAAAGGTAAACCCCTTTATATCACCGTTGACAGTGGAAGCCAAAAGAAAATCATTGCAAAAGATTCAATCAAGTGCCTAGGTCTTACAGTTGAAGCACATCCTCATTTTTATTCACTAGGATGGCTCCAGCAAGAGAAAGATACTCAAGTCCAGCACCGATGCAAGTTTGAGTATGGAACCAATCCCATGCAATATAAAGTCACCTATGTTGTAGGGCCATTACAAGTATGTGACATTTACTTGACAATCCATGTGTACGACAGTGATGGTACCTATTGAGCTAAGCCACAACAATGGTACGTCAAATTCAACAACTGCATCAAAAACATTTTGGAGTCCCTTCCGAAGACCAGAGACACATCAATAACATCCAAGCAATGTCCAATATCATTTCTCATTTTCAAAGGTTTGTGTTGCTCATGGTCTGCCTGGAGTCACAAGTGCCATTACATGCATGCATTAGCATCCCACCAAGTTCAACACACAACACAATAAAGCTTCATATCAACCTTGTTCTAGGATCTCCACTTCCAAACTACACAATGTACCACATATTCATTTGGCAAAACGACAAGATTAGGCACCAAATTCAAGAGCTCATAGATCAAGGAAAGATTAGGCCAACCTCTTTTCCTTGTGGTAGCCCAAAAGTTCTAGCACCAAAGAAAGATGGCTCTTGGTACATTTTCATTGACTATCATGCACTTAACAGGATAATGGTGAAGAGTCAATACACAAATGTGCCCTGACGACCTTTTGTAATGTCCCCAAATGGGACAATTAGGCCTAATTGGGGTGTACCCAACAAACCCTTGAATTAAATTGCCAAACACCTGAAATTTATGCTCCACAAACCAGCTAGCCCTAGCTGGAAAATTTATAGATTACCAAAGCAAAACATGCCGAAATAACTCCACAAATAGCTGGAAAATGTTTGGAAAACAATGTACTTTTTTTGGAACAAAATAAATTGGCGAAGTGGTTGAAAATACTCCTACCAATAATATGATTTTTAAATGAAAGTACAGCTGCATTTTTCAAGCACTAAACACCACAAAAGCATCCAAAAACATGCCAAAATAACTCCACAAATAGCTGGAAAATGTTTGGAAAACAATGTACCTTTTTTAGAACAAAATAAATTGGCGAAGTGGTTGAAAATACTCCTACCAATAATATGATTTTTAAATGAAAGTACAGATGCATTTTTCAAGCACTAAACACCACAAAAGCATCCACAAGTGGGTCGCCCAAGTTGCAAAATATTTTAGTAATTTTCTAGATGTTTTTAGGGCATTGAATGGCCCTCAAACCCTTGCAAAACTACTCAAACACAAATCGCCCCAACTGGAATAAATTAAATAAAATACTACCAAACCATAGAAGAGGGTTTCTCTTGCACGCCACCCTTCAAAAGGGGTCTCCAAGCTGCCCAAACAATTCTCCCCATTTGAAAAGCTTATACAAATAACTCTATGAATTAATTTCCTTAATTTCAACCCTCAATAATTTATTATTTACCTCAATCAGTTGAAACTTCAAAAATTTGTATCTTTTGGAATATTTGGAATTTCTATGCAAATGTTAGCTCAAAATGATCACAAAAATAGTAGCTTTCAAACGAAATTACAAACAAAATTTTCCATCCATGGGAATCCCTCAAAAGTAGTTCCAAAGTTACAAACACCCTAGTTACAGCCTTAGATTCTTCCAAAATCAACAAAACTCTTCAAACCAAGTTCGCCCACCTCTTTGACCTGCAAATCATGAATTTACAGCGCTCCGAAAGGTTTGCAATAATTCCTTGATGAAGGTGGTGTCTAAAAACGCCTTTGTAGATCCACTTGCATACAACTATGCAAAATTGAAACGCAATTACAACCCTTGAATAGAGTTGCCCTATGTGGAACAGTGGAGGTTTTCATCCCCAAACTCCTCAGTGCATTTGAAAGTTTTTGTCATCAAATCACTTGTTCAAGCTTGACATACTTGCACAAGAATTTCAATATCAAAAATGCATAACCCTCCCAAAAGAGCCTTTCCTTTCTTTTTATATGCTTCCTCCAATTTTGGTGCCCAAAATAGAGAGAGAGTTACTTTTTCATTTTTTTAAAAAGATATATTATAAGCATCCTTATAAAAGCACTTTTAGGTCTTAAGTGCCCATGACCCTTAAAAGGTCCCAACTTAAGTGAAAATTAGATAAAAAGCACTTTTTGCATAACTCAACTGAAAATTAGAATACTTAAGTATTTTTCATCTTTTTGCTTTTTGAATAGCCCCGACATAGTTCCCTTCTCTTTATTTCCCTAGTCTTCTGGGAACAAAACCAAGCTAAAAGTCTAAAGCAAGTTATGCTAAAACGGGGGACATTACAATCCTCCTCACCCATAATTGTTTGTCCTCAAGCAATTGCAAAAGCCATGAAGCTGTCCCCACACTCTTCATAATGCATCTTCCCACTAGACTGGCTTTCCACTGACAAGAATCTTCACTTTGAACCTCCAACTTACTAAACATGTATCTTGTTGGCTTCCCCGATGGGTTCAGGGGTCAAGATCATCTCCCACGAATTCCTCATAACCCAAAAGAACTAAGACATGCAATGCTTGCTTGCTTTTGATGTAGTCTCTCAAAGGTGATTAATGTACCTCCACAAAATGTTCCCAAAATTCAGAAATAAATCACTATGATTTTATCATACAACATACCTTGAGTGCCAATGGTACATAGATACAACCTCTCTTGAGTGTGCCTTCTATCACTTTCTTTATGCATAGAAAAGATATCAAATTGATCAAACAAAAGCCTCCACCAACTCCCAATATAGAGTTGTACCTCCCATGCTTGATTAAGCCAAAAGCTTACTCCCTTACGAATATTTTCAGAACACGCCCTTGGCTGGAATCTTCCCAAAAAATCAGAATTTTGGCCCTATGCATAGTGCTGTACCTGTCCTTCAAAATCAGATTTCCTTGCATGACAATTTTCAGAATGTACCTTGGTACAAAGTTCCCCCAAACATGGGTTGTAGCATGCCTTGAAGGTGCCAAATTTTCCCTCTTTTATGTGGCTGTACATGTTTTTTGGCTCAAAAAACTTGAAACCAAAATTTTCAGATTTACTACCCATTTTTTTATCTCTTTCCCTTGGCTGCCATATACAAAATAAATGGTTCTTGTTGCTCAAAAAAATCCATAGGTGAGCCCAACTATGTTTATCCTTCTTTTGTAAGTAGAAGGATCTTCTATTCTTGTTCTTCAATTCTTGTGAACAACTACTAGTAACTTCCATTCCTTCACAATTCAAAGGGTGTTCCATTTTCCTTATAACACCACTACTTCCACTCTTACAAGAAGGAATAGGGTGCTGCCCAAAGCAAATTTTGGGTTGCCCTTGGCCAACCATTCTCATTTCATCCATCTCAATAAAAGCATGACAAAAATCAGAATTTGTAACACTTACTAATTGTCTTAAAGAGGGTTCCACATTGGAATGAAGGGGCTGTATTTGATGTCTAGTGGCAGCCTTCTTCTCAATCTTCCCCGTGCTCATGACACATCCTCCCAACCTACTATTTGCAGAAGAAAAAGGGGCCTCAAGTGAGTGCAACTACTAAATAGCAAGGATCATATTGGTCTCCCAATCTCTCCTTGTGTTGGAAAACCCCACTATTATATGTTTGTACCATTCCCATAGTGTTGGAAAGCGACAAGCTCACTTTCTTAGTGCTCATGCTTACCAAAGTGACTAATAACTTCAAGGAATACAAACTGAAAATATCAAAAACAGCAGCTACCTTGATCCATGTTTCATGATTTTTCTTGTCTACTCCCTTCCTCATGTTGGCCCTATATATGATTGCAACATTATATTGATAGAGCTCACTGTAATGTCCCCTTCTAGCTAGACATTGTACTTTCAACATGATTAGCCTATCAGTGGCCCTCATAGGCTAATACGGCATGGTTAGAGGGTTTTCTCCACAGTTACCCAAATGGCAGTCAAATGGCAGTTGGTTTCTTTGGGGAAATTTCGACATATTCTGGTGGTTTTCGAATGATTTATTAGAATGTTTCTATTTTTAGAAACCTCATGTTACAAGATGATGTTATATTTGTAGTTTATGTTATAATTCATTATTTTATATTAAAGTGCAAATATAATATATTAAAAAGGAAAAATAATAATAAAATATTATGATGTTTCTAGAAGCTTCCCAAATGAAAAAAAAAAGTATAAAGGGAGGTGTGGGCTGCCATTATGAATCATCCCGTTTTGATGTTGTCTTTGATGTGGTATGCTGGTGGAGCCTAGAGTTTCCTGCAGTGAATCAATGTGTCTTTGAGAACGATAACTCCCATTGATAGCATAACTGAGGGAGTGAAATATCTCTTGAAGGGTTGCATTTGGAGGTGATTCAGTCATCTCAATTGGAGCAAAATTTGTGGCCATTGGCCAATTTTGGAGAAATCGATTTGGTGAATTTGTGGAGGTTGCATAGCTATCCTTTGGTGTTGGTTTCTATATAGCTTGGCATCGATTTTCCTTGGTTAAAAGAGCAGATTGCATTGTAGAGAAATCTAATATAAAAATCAGATATTTAAAGTCAAGGAAGGACGCCATTGGGAGGAACGTTTTTGCTTGTGGGGGTTCCAATTTGCATCGATTCTCTGCTTGGCTTGGTGCACCCACTTCCTTGGAGCATAGAGATAATATTGGATGCTTGAGACGGCGCATATTCATTGCATATTATTTTAAATTTGAGATCAGACCAGAACAAGGACAGCTGGCTTGGAAAATTCGTTTTGGCTTGGGAGATTATCCTTTCACTTGGAAATTGCTTGCTCCTTCATATATTCTCAAGGGCGCCTCAATCCCACCAGGGTTCATTGCATACAATTCATCCTTTAGTATAGTTTATATCTGCAGCTATAGGTGTGCATCCTTCATATCAACAGTCTAGTGGAGCATTGTATCATATCATCAATACAAATAAGAATCACAAGTTGTTGGTCATTTGTAGTTATCTTTTGAGCATTTGAATTGAGATAGTAGGTTGCATGCCAACTGTTCGACTAAATGTCCATTGGCTTAGGTGATTAGTTTGTTTTGTGAATTCATCTAATTGCATAGAAAAGAACAAAAAAAGAAGTCATTCTTGCATTTAGAACTTAGCATTGTCATTCTTGCATTGTTCTATAAACACTTGAAGCTTTAATCCATCGTCATTCAAACAAATCATCAAAATTGTGACAAAAACCAGCAAGAAGCACTTTTCTACAAAGTGTTTGAAAAAAATTACAAGGCAGCAAATTGAGACAATTAAGGGCAAATTGGGCAAGGATTGTTACACTCATCTAGATCCCATAGCCATAACAGGTATTTGTCATGTCCTTTCCTTGAACTTACTGGGAAGACTTCTTCTTCCCCTTAAGTGTCCCTTACCATCACCTCAATTATAGCACAAGCTTTGCAACCAAGGTAACGACAGAACTAATCATGAAGAGAAAATATTGAATGTTTACCAATTTGATAACTCAATTGTTTGTCCATCAAGAAATCTAATTCTCTCTCCTATATTTGCAAGGTGCATCCTTCTTATTTCCTTTTTGGCATCATTCCTTCAATGGAGCTCTTTGCTATGTCCCTTTTTGTTGGGACATGTGCTTCCTTAGCAAGACATGACAACGAGTGTTGCCTCTAAGCTGCTTCTTGCAATCTGAAATTAGACAAGGAAAATGATGCATGAAAAGGGACAACACAAAAAAATTCTTTCTTGGCATAACTTTCTATTAAGATATCCTTGTTCCAGCTTCCCTTTTGACCTTTTGTAGGCTCATGAAGTTGTTGATCAACTTCTTTTTGCTTCCAACTCGGAAGTTTTGATTTCTCTGTAACTTCCCCATTAATTTCAATTGTTTGCAACACCATTGGTTGCTCATAGTTTGTTGGAACTCTTTACTTTGGCTGCCCTTTGTGAAAAGTTGTTCCATCCTTTTTGAGGTCACCAACATGGGTGCCCATTGCTTAAACAATGGAGAACAATTTCCTTGTTGGCTGCCATAACTTTCAGTTTTGATTTTTGTAAACTGAGAGTGTACTAACCAATAGATTGAAACCATTGGGCTCCAAGCACAATATCTATCTCTCCATGGTCCATCACATTAAACTCTCCTTGAAAGGTATATTCTTTCATGGTTAGTTTTAACTCCAAAGTGCTGGAAATGTATGAGATGCAAGAGCCATCCCCCATGGTTACCTTAAATCCACAATTTTTCTTAGTGGGCAGCCTATGTCTTGCAACCAATTTAGCATCTATAAAATTGTGAGTGGCTCCATTGTCCATTGACACAATTACCTTTTTGCCTCTAAAGGTTCCTTTCACACAGAAAGCATGGCATCTAGTGGCACTAGATAGGGTAGCAATCATCTCTTTCGTTGTCACCTACTGGCTGTCCTCTTTCTCTTGATGTATTTGCCCTTCAATTTCAGTTTGGTTTACCTTCACATGTTCATTTCTTTGCTCCCAATTTTCTGATTGTTCTTCCTTAGGTGGTTGCCCTTTTGTTCCCCTTTCACATGCCTTTAACTCCTCTGAATTTTCTACCTTCAATCTCAGTTGATTGCCCATCACCATGGGTCCACAATTGACTAGTTATTGATGCCCAAACTTCAAAGGTTCTGCATTTGGTGGCTGCCCTTGGAATTCAGCCTTATATGCCATTGATTTCCTTGAATTTTCTGAGTTAATTTCCAGGGTCCTATGTTTGACTGAATTTTGGTCATTGACAAACTTGTGGAGTGGATGCCCCTTGTACAATTGGAAATTAGGCTTTGTTATTTGTTTTAAGGGTTGTCTTTCATCCAATTGAGATTCCTTGTTATGTGCCCTTATTGATTTAGGTGTAGGTGGCTCCATCTTCTTACCAAAATTATCAACTATCTTTTCCTACAATTCTTCATGTGTCCCAATAGTGTTATGTCCTTGTGTCTCCCATCCATAATGCCATCATTCATGGGCAGCCCCATCCAAATGTTGGATGACGAAAATTAATGTTTCTTTTCTACCTCTAGGCCTCAAATCAAGGTATTAACTTACCTTGTCAACCCAAGCTCTTCCAGAATACCTGGATAAACATCAAAAGTTGGAAGAACTATCTTCCCCAAGTCATTTTGTGTAGCTATGTACCCATGGTGCCTCTTGCCATATCTCAAACCTAGCCAACCTTCAAAGCTCCTTCCTCTTCGATACTTAGGTGTTGGAGTCAAGTACTCATTTTAATCCTCCATTAGATCCCAACGAACCAAAGGCTAGTCCTCCACCCTGAAGGGCTGATTTCCATGATCCTGGGCCTGTGTAATACCTTTCATCCTTCCCTTATCCATGTTGTTATTTGATATAAACCCTGAATCTCACATATAGCCAAGATATGGCTCTGATACTACTGTAATGTCCCCAAATGGAACAATTAGGCCTTATTGGGGTGTACCCAACAAACCCTTGAATTCAATTGGCAAACACTTGAAATTTATGCTCCCCAAACCAGCTAGCCCTAGCTGAAAAATTTATAGAATACCCAAGCAAAACATGCCAAAATAACTCCACAAATAGCTAAAATATATTTGGAAAATAATGTACCTTTTTTGGACCAAAATAAATTGGTGAAGTGACTGAAAATACCCTTGCCAATAATCTGATTTTTATGTGAAGGTACAGCTGCGTTTATCAAGCACTAAACACCACAAAAATATCCACAAGTGGGTCGCCCAAGTTGTAAAATATTTTAGTAATTTTTTAAATGTTTTCAGGGCATTGAATGTCCCTCAAACCCCTACAAAACCGCTCAAACACAAATCGCCCTAGTTGGAATAAATTAAATAAAATACTACCAAACCCTAGACGAGGGTTTCTCTTATGCCACCCTTCAAAAGGGGTCTCCAAGCTCCCCAAACAATTCGCCCCACTTGAAAATTTTATACAAATAACTCTCTGAATTAATTTCCTTAATTTCAGCACTCGATAATTTATTATTTACCTCACTCAGTTTAAACTTCAAAAATTCGTATCTTCTGGAAAATTTGGAATTTCAATGCAAATGTGAGGTCAAAATGATCACAAAAATAGTAATTTTCAAACAAAATTACAAATAGAATTTTTCATCCATAGAAAGTCCCTCAAAAGTAGTTTTAAAGTTACAAAAACCCTAGTTATAGCCCTAGATTCTTCCAAAATCAACAAAACTATTCAAACCAAGTTTGTCCACCTCTTTGACCTGCAAATCATGAATTTTCAGCTCTTCAAAAGGTTTGCAAAGATTCATTGATGAAGGTGGTGTCTAAAACACCTTTGTAGATCCACTTGCATACGACTATGAAAAATGAAGCACAATTACAGTGCTTGAATAGAGTTGCCTTATGTGGAAGAGTGGAGGTTTTCATCCCCAAAATCCTCAGTGCACTTGAAGGTTTTCATCCTCAAATCACTTGTTCAAGCTTGACATACTTGCACAAGAATTTCAATATTAAAAATCCATAACCCTCTCAAAAGAGCCTTCTCTTTTCTTTTATATGCTTCTTCTAATTGTGGTGTCCAAAATAAAGAGGGAGAGTTACTTTTTCAATTTAAAAAATATATATTACAAGCTTCCTTATAAAAGCACTTTTAGAACTTAAGTGCCCATGATCCTCAAAAGGTCCCAACTTAAGTGAAAATTTTAAAAAAATGACTTTTTGCATAACTCAACTGAAAATTAGAATACTCAAGTACTTTTCATCTTTTTGCTCTTTGAATAGCCCCCACATAATTCCCTTCTCTTTCTTTCCCTTAGTCTTGTGGGAACAAAACCAAGCTAAGGGTCAAAAGCAAGTTATGCTAAAAAGGGGGAGATCACATCTTCTCTAACAGCTCTAGGGCGTGTAATACTTCACCAATATTGACTTGAAATATAGTTATCATCAAGTTCTTGTCCATCCTAAATATGTTTTGAAGATAAAATTCAAAACAAAAAAAGGATTGTGTGAGTGGTTGGTTATGCCTTTTAGTTTAACCAATGCAAGAACAACATTCATGTGTCTAATGAATGACATACTCAAGCCCTTTACCAACTCCTATGTCATCATCTAATCGGATGATATTCTCGTGTTAAGAATTATTGGGATGAGTATGTTGAGCATGTAGCGCACGTCCTAGGCACAGTTGTAAACCAGCTTATGACGGTGTGCATTTGAAGGCGTACAAATCTAATACATGTGCTACATCATCATCTGTGTGCCCTTGTATATCCAGAAAAGATCAAAGTAATCCAAGATTGGCCAATTCCATGCAATCTCAAAGAGCTCGCAATTTTTCTTGGACTTGCAAATTTATATTGCACATTTACCCTTGGATTCTCGCCCATCTCATGGTTATTGAATCAGATCATATGCAACAAAGCTACTTTTCAGTGGACCAAAAACGTGCCTTCAAGGAGCTCAAGCAACACCTTTGTGGCATGCCAAGGTTGGCCACGTCATATATCATCCAACCCTTTGAGATCAAAACCAATGCATCTAACTATGCACTTAGCGCGGTCCTCGCCTAACATGGACATCTGATCACATATCACTCATAGACATTTAGTGACACAATTCACACTAGTCCACCTATGACAGAGTTGTACATCAACTTACATTATGTGAAGTAATGGCAACATTACATCTTGGGGAAGGAGAAAATCATATACCACTTCAATTCCTACATACACAGAGCAAGTTGAAGAAAGCACGCCATATGAAGTGGGCGCCATACTTGCAACAATTCAAACTGGGGATCAAACGCGAGATGGGCATAGATTGCATTTGATTCCTCCTATCCAGTCACTTATTACAATACTTGACACTTGCAGTCACAAACTCTGTATGGCTATCTGTCTACCTAGTAGATAAGAACTTCACATAAGCCTATACCAATCTCAAGTAGGGTGAACATGTTGGCAATATCTATCTATCCAACGAGCATTTCTAGTAGTTTGGGCAACTTCGTGTTCATGTCGGTGCTCCTTGCCAAAGATTCATCTGGGAGGCGCACTATTCTAAGACATCAGGGCACTTCGAAATTCGCAAGATCTTGTCTACGATCCAACCACACTTTTTTGGGCATCACATGCCCAAAGACATAGAGTGTTACATCAAATCTTGCATTCCCTATTGCATTAATGAGCAAAAAAATAGGAAACTTTGGCATTATAAGCCATTGAAAGTTCCATTTTGGCCTTGATCTATCAACATGGATTTTTTGTATGTACTTCCTATGACAAAGCACCAGAATGACTATGGTTGTCTTAATGAATAGGTTTTTGAAGATGGATGTCATGCTTGTGTGCAACAAAATCATCAAAGACCCAGACTTTTCTTGTCACTTCAATGACATTTGGGTTCACTTTGGGCTACCCTCATCCACCATATCCAACTACAATCTGTGGTTTTTCAATCATTTTTCACATGCCTTATGGGAGATGTTGGATACACAATTGGATTGATCTACACCATTCCATCTTCAAACAAATGGGAAAACAAAATTGTTCAAATGCACACTTGTCCATTTGTTACACATGTATAGTAGTGCAAATCTGAGCAGCTAGGATGAAAATATTCCCTTTATTCAATGTGCCTCAAACACAGCTCTACATAGTTCTTCTACAAGGCATAATCCATTCCAAACACATCTTGGGTTCCAGCGAACCCTGCACTTTGCCATCACCTATCACATGCCATCAAGCACATAGGCATGCTTACAAGAGAAAGAAGTGGAATGAGTAGAGATGTTTCTATAGCATATCTAGCAAGTGTACCAGCAAATTCAAAAAATAGTCTCACGCCAACAACAGAAGTGCAAAAAGCATTAACCTTTTTCTGGAAAAATTGTGTGAATTGCTCAACATTTCGGATCTTCTTCTATGATCCTTCATCAGGTGATAAGATTAATATGGAATAGCAGGGCCCATCAATTCTTAAAAGTATGAAGAAATAGCCGTTGTAAAAAGTTTCTAAATTAAAAATAAACAGTCGTCGCTAAAAGATTCTAAATTGAAAATTATACCAATAAAGAAAAAAGAACAAAACAAAAAATTCACATTAAAAAAGAATCAAAGAGTGCTAAATAAAGCATTAACACTAATTAAATTAACAAATAAATCTAATATAAGAATTAAAATTCTAATTCTAATACAATTAAAATAATTTAAAGACCAAGGGAAAAGTACACAACTAATATCCTAATTTTTTTTAATAATATGGTTATAAATAATTAAGACTATTAATTATTATATCACTAGCCTTAACCAAAACTAAAAACACCAAGACCCGCTAAAAACACCTGAAGATGAATAAAATATAGAAATCACTAAATGAGGTCAAATTAAAGATAAAGAAAAGAACAATCAACCAAAGCAGCCTAAGTAAGAAAACACTAACGCTTGTACACTAGAGGCTTCCAAGCATGATTTATTCCAAAACCTTCTCTATTTAAATTGGACGGGTGTTTCAATATTTCAAGGGCCTCTCTTAACTTCCATTTTTGAAAGTGATCTTTAACAGTGATGACCCTAGCCTCTTCTATATTGATAGCATGTTTAGTCTTAAAAGAATGTTCAGCGAGAGCTGATTTCTCTTTCCTTTCAAGATGGATGTCTGTTGCATGCTCTTTAACTCTAGTACACACCGACCTTCCTGTTTCCCCTATGTAAGGGATGCCACAAGAACATTTTATAATGTATACTCCACTACAGAGGTTAGGACATAAGGAAGATAGGCCCTAGGTCCTATTAAGATAACATTAGTTTTAGCTCTATTGAAATTTTCTTTTCCCTGTTAATAGCTTTAGCTATTTGTTTGCCTGAAAACCAATTCAACTTGAAAACCTCTTTTAAATGTCCAATTTCATGATCAATGTTATCCTTATCACAGATTTTGAAAGCCCTCGTGATCAAAGTTTTGAGAACCCCCGTTTTCTGAGCTGGATGGTAGTGGGAAGAAGAGGCATAAAGGTAAAGGTCTGTATGTGTGCCTTTTCTATAAACCTTTCTAGTTAAAGTGCCATCATCTTTTTTTGAAATGAGGACGTCCAAAAAAGGTAGACTACCTTCTATCTCAAGTTCTTTGGTGAATTTTATGCTAGAAAAAAGGCCATTGAGGTGGGATGGAATTTTTGTAGGCTATTTATTCCATGTTGCCAACACAGATTTGTGTCATCTACATATCTTTTCCACCATTTAGGTTTCAAAATAAAATTCAAATTTTTCCATAAAAAGGTTGGCGACAACAAGGGACAAAGGAAAGCCCATTGCCATGCCTTCACATTGTTCATAGATAATACCTTTGAAAGTGAAGAAAGTTGAATTCAAGCATAAAGGGGCTATATTTGTTATTTCGAAGTTAGTAACATTAAGGACAACTTCTACCGCTTCTTTGTTGGGAACTTTAGTATAGAGCAAAACTACATCAAAACTAACTAACAAATCATCATTATCCTCTTTTTTATCCATGATAAAATCTACAAAATCTCCAGAGTCAAGAATAAAGGACGTTTTACGCACAAGAGATTTCAGTTTGTTTGCTAAGTAGCAAGGTTGTACGTAGGGACTGTGAAAGCATAAAATCTTTGAAGTGCAAAGACCATCGCAATGGATATTGCAAACCTTATGAATTCAAGGTGGGGGATAATCTATGGTTGCATCTTCAAAAAGAATGCTTCAAGGGTCCCACATTAGAAGATTGTCATGTCCCCTTCCAGTTGACATCTCTCGGAGCTTATGATTAGCCTATTATGTGACCCTCGTAGGCTGATAGGATGGATAGAGGGTCTTGTTGGAGCTTGGCTTGGCTTCGGTCGTCAGATATTACCAGTTGGCTTTCGTTCGGGGTCATTCGGACACCATTTGCCTGACCTGCTATTTTTAGCAGTAATAGTCACTTAGCGGAGCACCCCTGCTATTTTTAGCAGTATGGTTTGGTAATGTGCAAAATCAATCACTTATTCACCAGCTTCAGACGGTTCGTGAATCGGACATATTTTGAGGGAGATATTAATATTTTAATTGTCAAATTAAATATTAATTATCCGGAGCTTATAATATAAAGTTATAATATTATTTAATATTATAACTTAAGTGATATATTGAAGGGGTCGACCAACATTGAGAGGGGCCACTTTTTAATTATAATTTATAATTAAAAGTGCATTGAAGACTATTGAAAAATTAAAAGGAAAAGTTCGAATTTATTTAAATGATGCCTAATTGAGAAAAGTCGAACTTTTGATGGATATAAGGGTTTTCATTGAGATTTGAGCTCATTATGCTTTGAAATCAAATTTTTGCTAAGTCCTTCTGAGAACAAAGCCAAAGGTTCCAGTTTTCGTTTGGCATTGGAGAACGAGCCATCTTCAGTGTTGCAGTTCAGAGGCTGTGAAATACCAGCTGATTTATTGCTTTCAGAGGTTATCACAGAACTTCATCAGAGATTGCATCATTCAGGGTTTTCAGTTTGGAATTCCTCCGGAAGAGATTCTTCTTTTGAGGCGCCTATTTCCTAAGATCCGAACACATCAAATAGAGGCCGTACTTTTATTTGTTTGTTGTTGTCATAGAGCCGTACTTTCTTACAGCAGGGCCGTACCTTCAAGAAAGGCCATACATTTTCATCTTGGGCAAATCGCCTACTTCTTTGATCTTCTGTCTCCATCCTTTGTGGCGCCTACACCTTGGGATCACTTTCCAAGCATCAGACGGAGGGACAAGTAGATTAATGATGAAGCCGTATCATTTCATGTACTCTTTCAGCTTACTGCAATAACCAGGTTTTCATCAAAATATTGTTGCTTTTTTGATTTGCATGTTACCAAATCTTATTTGTAATTGTCATAGAAGATCAATAAATCGATTGGCATCATTAGATTCAGTAGATTCTATCATTTTCGGTGTTGCATTATTTTATTTAAATTTATTCAGCAATTCTTCAAAAATCGCAACTTTCATTTGTTCATACAAAAACACAAAAAAACCAAAAACGTCCGAAAACAAGAAAAAAACAAGCAGTTTCAGAGAAAGTGAGAATAGGGGTTTCTACAAAGATCAAGACACTACACTATGGTACTTACACTATACTGCATGCAACTAGAGACACTGCTTTTGTTCTTGATCTAGCACCTATACCTGGATCTTTGTCCACTATTCAATGTGGAACTCCTTGCACCATATTTTCTTTCCACCTTTGCTTGAGCCTAAAACAACTCAACATCTTTCAGACTTGGATCCTAAGCAATTGCAAACAACACCAAGAGATCATATTGTTGAAAGTATAACTACCTGTCATGGCAGACATCACTTGTTCAGAATAGTCAAGGCACGACAATACATTGATCAGGCTATGTGGTACAATCTTCAACAACTTCAAGTTTAGTTTCCACAACTAACCGAAAACATGATGGATCCATCACTTCTGAAGAAAGGTTGAATGATCCAAGCCACTCTGCAACGATCTGCGCTCACTTTGGTGGCGTTGGCTATCCCATGCAGCGTGACACTATACCTCAGCACCAACACCAAACTACAAAGCCAACATTTCAGTACTTTGACAATCATTCACTACCAATGCTCTACTCAATTGAAGCAACCCAATTTGGCGCACGACATGAAACAATACCACACAAGATAGACTCAATGCCAAAACAACACACCACATGGAACCTTTTCACCACGTAGTGCCACATCAAACCACGTTCCTAGGGCTCGCCACATGGAACCATGAAGATGAACCACCACATCATCAAAAGGTGAACCATCATCGTTACAAAGTATGAACCGTCTTATAAGCATTTTCCCTTGTAATTGCCTTTGTTATAATTGTATAGATGTAACCATTTGACCCCAAGGTTCGAACAAAATCATGTTCATTCATGCATTATGCATTCCAATTAGACAAATTAACTAGGAGGTGTTTCACCCTCTGATCACTGGGATTCTCATTCTCTGTCTTCTACGCCTTTGTACACATGTACCGTACCTGTTCAGTTTCACTGAATAGAAGAGCATTATTCAGCTATATCTACATATTTCATGAATGTAGAATCATTTGATGCATTGTATTCTATTGCATGTTCATTATATTATAGTAGTTTACCAACTAAGTAATGTGTTGCCCTCCACGCCACCATCCTGGGCCCTGCAATGTGGATCGTACAGTCATAATGTCAAGTCAACCTGGTAAAAATAAAATTGAAACTAGGGCATTTTTAGTGGTTGTCTTTATGTAGGTGACATTGTGCTTGAATGTAAAGTATACTAGCTAGGGCACATATTAGGTGACATTATGTTGCCTTGTGCAGACAGCCTTAAGGAAGCCGAGACAGAAGAACACTTCATCCTCCATTGCCCCATTTACTATGAGATCAAAAGGAGGTTCCACTGCCTTTTCAAGGAGACCTAGACTCTCTCCATCTTCTTCAGATATGAAAACCAGAGATGTCTGGTTCTATATATGCAGGAGGCACTCAGGGTTTGTGACCTCACGATTCAGGGCCCCACTAGATCACGGTTTATCAGCGGATTACTTCCTTCTTTACGGTGTTGTAATGTCCCCATTTCCAATTCACAAGTAAACAGGTATTGAAGACCATTTGTCTACTTTTACCCATAGACTAACGGTTAACTTTTGGGGATTTTCTTTTATTAATTAAATAAGATTGCCCAAATAGTGATTTTGATCATTTGACCATATAAGGCAAATTTAGTTAGTTAATAGAATATTATTAAAAAGTGATTTTTACCACTAAAGCATTCTATAAAAGTGGTTTTAACTACTATTGCACTTGAGAGTTGGAATTATATTTGGAGAAGGTATTTAATTAATTGCTTGCCCAACAGTGACTTAATCACTCTTGTAAATTATGTAAACTAATTAATTAGCTATTAAATTATTGTCTTAGAGTAATTTTAATTACTAATTCTATTTTGGCAATTAATTTAATATTATAAGTGGGAAAAAAAGTAAACGTCAACTTGGAGGGAAAATATAAGAAAATATATTTTGAAAAAGTGGTTAAGTGAAAAGATATTTTGCCTCCAAAAGTGGTTCGCCCCACTTTGAAGACTATATATGGACATGAGGGCTTCTATTTTGGATATGCTAATTTGATATATTGAATCTTCAGTTTTGAAGAAGGATTGGGATGTGAATGCCTAAGGTTGTTGTTGCTGATTGAAGAGTGATTTCACCCGGAAATCACATTGAAGACATTCTACTTTTTGTAGGTTGTTGATCTGAAGAAGTATTTCCAATTTTTCTGCATTTTAGGTCTATTTTTTTAAGGCAAGTGAGCAAAGACATCAAATATGAAGCGAGTGATCATATTGAAGACATTTGTGAGGGTTCTAGGGTGGAGCAAACCCCTCTAGGAGTGTGACGTCACACTCCCTTAGGGTGACGTCACACTCCCTTAGGGTGACGTCACCTTTGGGACTGTAATTTCCATTTTTTGTGGACATTTTGTGCTCAGAAAATTATGCAATAAAGATCATTGGAGTCCTATTTTGTGGTCATTTTGGTATATCATTTGTGTTGATTAGCTGAGTATTTTTGGAGCAATTAATTTTATATATTTATGTTGTATTTTGCTTATAAAATTTTCAGAATTGATGATGTGGCAAAAGTAATTGGAGAATCTTATATGAATATTCATTTAGCACTTGCAAACCAAATTTCATAATCTTTGGAGTTGTTTAAGGGCAGAAAAAGTATTTTTTACCAAATCGCTGACCTATGGCAGCGATCTATCTTTCTGGCAATTTATGCAAATTTTGGCATTTTAATATTGTGACTTTTGCATTTGAAGATAAGTGGGATTTGTGGATTTTCTATACTTTCTTCTTTGGCCCTATAAGGGGACATTATAGGTGCTACCTTCAAGGAGAGGCACTAAGCGCCACACCAACATCAACACAGCTTCACACTCCAGATCAGTATGGATCTGGGGGACCATTCACAACTCCCCGAGATCTCATCGGCATAACCATTCCAGTCTCAACCCTAAGAGTTAGACTAGATCCACCAGATCATCGCGACAAGCTACTCCCTCCAGACAGCAGCACACAGGACAGACCAAACACTCCACTTCCTCCACTGGTTATCCATCTATTTTGAGCTTCTTTTCAACAGCCTCAGATGTTAGGAGAGTTGGGTCCACTCCTTGATGGACCTTTCTCATTACTTCTTCTGGTTCTTCTCTCATATTGCACTTTCCCACCTCTCCATTTGGTTGGAGTGGTTCTTTTTTGTGTTTCTCTTTATTGTATTGTTTCTCTGTCTACTTTGTGTTCTACGTGGAAAACCATTTGGTTTTCCCGCTTTGCTCTGACACCTTTTGTACTTTACAGTCCCTTTGACCTACTTTTGTGGTCATTTGTCGGACATTAATATATTTATCTTATCTTATCTATATGGAAGAATTTTTTTCCACCTTTCACGAACTACATATTATGGTATGATATAAAATGACAATGTCAACAGACTTCCCATATTTATTGTTGAACAATGTTTGTATTTTTTACTTTATAACATTTATCTTTGGAATGCAACTCTTATAAGAATTTCGAAAAAAAATCCCTATGATGTAATAATCAAATGCCCACACAACTTCATAATCTTCTAAATGTAAAAAGAATCATTTATATTTTAGATGATCACTTGCCTTTAACCTTGCAAAGAAACACCTTATCTTTTGACCTTGGACCATAAATTAGAAGCGCCTTATTTTTTGCCTTTCACCACAAATGTTGTTTGAATTTCTTCAATGAGTTCTCGAGGTCGAGATGCTCTTATAACAATGTTGGTTTTGAAGCATTGATTTATACAAGAAGGTGATTCATTTTAAAAGAACCATTATTTGGAGGATTCATCACAATACATGATGATATCCTATTTATATGCCTATAGCTCATTTATGTAACAAACATCCCTATCTTACATATAATGTTAACTTACTAGCCTATAGTGTTGCCTCTTTAACATTTGATGTGACCCTAACACTTAAGACTCTGAACATTAGGCTTGAGTATGCTTATCCTAACAACGCAAATGCAGATGAGCACTTTCGAAATCACAGAATGATGACCCCAATGACAGTGAGTCACTTATTCATTTGCAGGTCAGACATGTCACATTTACCTAGGTCATCTAGGTAGGGAATAAAATACGGAACAATTTAGAAAATTCATAAGTAGTGGGAATTGTCGAAAAGCAATGATAATGATGATGTTTGTATTGATACTACCAATGTCATATTTCAAATGATGATGTCATGACAAGGTCATTAAGTCTTCAGTTTCTCAAGCACCATGTCCTAATACTCTTTCTCGCATTTGCGTGTAAGATTCGTCCATGGTTTTGAAAATAAATTAATGGCTTCATGCTCAAGTGTGCCCTCTTAAGGGATGTAAAATACTTCCTTATGCCCTAGCTTTTGTCGTATCAAGATTATGAAATATGTTTTAGGTAACTATCAATGCTCTCAAGTTGTGTAGCATATATTCCAAGCTCACTTTATACGTTTGATTCATAATCCATCTAGAAAGTATGTTTTACTTGAAGATAATTTACACAGCTTGTATAGTTTTGCATATTGCCATAATCTGTAAAATGTACAGTTTATGCATGTTCTAGAGGGTTCTCAAATCTAATTTCATATCTACTCTCTCAATAGTAAACTGAATACTCCTTACGTATCCAGACCTGGAGTTCCAAATTGAAACTGTTTGAATATTTAGTATAATGGTCATAAATGTAACTCAAGTACTTATATTAGAAAAGCACATTGACATAAGAAATAAATGCACAATATGAAAATATAACGTTGTGCTTTATAAGAGTTAGTAACAAGGGAGGGTGCATCAGTTTAACTTTTAAATAAAGCTTAGTTGGCATTTTGTTGATCATCTCTCTCACTTTATGTATTCATTTCTTATTTGAAAAAAGAACCGTGCAGAAAACCTTTCTGTCTCCATTTCTGAGTTCCTCCTATCTTTTTTAGTCTTTCTCTCAACAACATCACAATGTAAGGGTCAAACTGCAACAAGTTGCATACATTACCCACCAATGGATGGACCACAGCATTCTCCCCACACTACGTTCAACCTGCAACACTCTATTTCTAGTTAGTTGCTTTTCACCTTGTATATTGATATTTGTAAAACGACAGAATTATGATTTGTCAATCCGTATGAAAGTTCCTTCTGGTACACTATCATTCATTGTTATAGGCTAGATTTTTCCAATTGTTATTATATTTTACCATATGGTTAGGTCTTTCCCTCAACAATTTACAGATTGTCTTGTTAATGTATAGATTTGAAGACACGCTCTTGTACTCTATTACCATCTTTTTGACCTCTTCTAACACTATGTTCCCTCCAAAGACATCATGAACAATTTAGTTGTGACTATACAACAGTTGAAATTTCTCCCCTTGGCACTGGCGAGGACTAGTGACTGTTGCTCCTCTGTTGTAGCATCAGTTCTTTTCCTTTTCTCATATCCCACGAGGATTGTACTCTTTTTTCTTGTTTCTTTTTTCTTTTTTCTTTTTTTTGCTTGATTAAAGAGGGTTTTACAGGGTATCACAAACCAAAAAAGAACAAGGAAAAAAACAGGCACAATTCCAGGGGCCTGAATTTGCAAAACGAGACAAACCAAATAGGAAGAACTAAAATTTTTCTATTACCAAAATTGCAGTTTTGCAACATACAGTATCAGAGTTTGACTTCAAATGATTACAAGCAACACAAAGCACAGCACCAGCCCATACTAGAGGCTTAAATCTGAACCAAACAGCGTCAATATAAACCACACTATGACACCAAAGCAAATTCACAAAATACATAAAAGCAAAAAAAAAAAAAATTATAACAAAACTAGCCCTACAGGTTTAAAGATATTATCTTTGACTGGGATTGAACCTCCCACCCCAACTCCACACAGTTCGCGACCTCTGTGCACATTGGAGCAAACCGAATAAGTGCATCTGCTAGCTGCTCCTCCGATCCCTGCATCTGATAGCCCTGCACTTGTAGCCAACCAAAGGTTCAATTCATCATTTTCTTCCCTGGCCTTAAAGATGGCCATTATTGTGCGAGAATTTTCATCTATGAATGCAAACCTAGCTATCACCTCCTCCTAGGCAATATCGTCCCATCGTGAATCTCTAATAAATCTCTGAACTGACCTGCTTGGATTAGCAGCAAAGGATACTTCTTTGGTCAACCCACAACATGATATGTGCCTCTTTGCTCCTGCTTCCAAAACCCCTACTCAGGAGGGCTAGGTTGCTACTTCAGCATTGCTAGCGAACCCAAGCTCCCCACCACTAAACCATCCCCAACCTTTGCCCCTTTTAAATCCCTGGCATATTTCACCATACGAGTATAGTGGCATCTCAAGGCCTCAAATCAACCTTACAATGATTTAAATTAATCGACCCAACCAGCCTGCATCTATGTGCCTCCATTGATGTCACCCCTGACTTTCTTCTTTCCCTTGACAATTGCCAAAGGCTCAGACCGACAAGATAGCTTTTGCTATAAGAATCCTTTCCAAAAACCACTCAAAAGAGCTGTATGGTGGGCCAGCATGGCCGACTTTCTTGCAAATATGTCTCTACTATTTTTCACCATGTTTGTATAACAAACTACACCATCAAAGGAATGTCAATTGCAGAATAGTAAATACATACCACAGTATAGCATGGAAGAACATCAGAGTAATAACAACTCTATTTCATAGGTAGTGCTCAGTACAACTGTTTGGTACAGGGAGGACATGTTATACAACACCCTTACCCCAATGTGTAACGTTTTATTTGTATGACAGGGAACCAATGGTTGTCAGTTAGAACACAACCATCAACAACCGAACACACTAAAGATTCATCACAACACTACCTAAAGCCAAAGTGTTAGATCGACAAGATAGCTTTTATCAGAAGAATCCTTGCCAAAATTCACTCAAGCAAAACTGCATGGTAGACCAGTGTGGCCAGCTTCCTTGCAAATATGTCTCTACTGATGAATTTGTACTTCATCACTCTTTTTTTTTCCCATGTTTGTTTAACATACTACCCTAACAAAGGAACATCAATTGCAGAATAGTAAATACATACCACAGTATAGCATAGAAGAACATGAGAGTAATAACAACTCTATTTCATAGGTAGTGCTCCGTAGAAGTGTTCGGTACAGGGAGGACATGTTACACAATACCCTTACCCCAACATGTAAAATTCTATTTGTATGACACAGACCCAACAATTGTCGGTAAATCACAACCATCAACAACCGAACATACTAAAGAGTCATTACAACACTACATAAAGCCAAAAACACAATCATAAATAACATAACAAAGTCGGCTACCAACATATGTAATTAAAAACACGCAGATAACAATGACAATACTAACATGACGGTCTACATTATCCCCTTTTATAATAATTCAGAGTCCCTTCCAACAACATGATAAAAATGAGATGGAAGAGGAAAGACAGAAGACATTCCTAAAGGAGTGGCGGCTGATATAAAGGTTGCTGCTGCGTAAAATTTCAAAGACCCTAGCCAAAAATACATGCGCTAAAAGTTTGAAGCTTATAACAAATTCTGCAGTCTGATTAGGTCCATACAAAAGTTTTGCTTAAATATGCTTCGGAAAACCTACATATCCAAAAACTTTTTTATTTTTCTATTTGCAAATAAATCTTTCAGTGGAAAAAAGGCAAAAGATGTCGCTCAATAAATAATGAAACATATGAAAAAGGAGTATTGAAATGGCTGTATCGTTGTACAGAGTGGCGAACAGCTGTAGAAGGAATCGTACAAATGACATGGAATGGGGACCATACATTGCATCAAAAGAGACAAAATGAGTTTGAAAAAGAGGAGCGTAGGATGTACGTACGTCTGATCAAATGCAGGGGAATACACTAGGTGAGATGTGGGTTGGGCTTACAGTGCTGAAGGGGCATACAGGCCACATGCTAGGTCATATTGTTTAGCGAATGACAAAGAGTGAACAAAAGAAAAGGGATGTATGGTCTGGAAGCAAAGTGAAGGATGTACAGTGAATAGAACTGGCGTAAGGTGTAAAGGATGGCGTAAAAGCATTTAATTTTTAAAGTTGTCCACTTGCTTTCTATTTTTTATCCTATTATTTATCGATAATAATTCTTCACCATGGTAAATAAATTTTCATTGATCCCCTTCATTAAATGACTATCCCCTTCATGTTTTACTTTTTCATGGGTCACCTCTAATAAATCCCTTCCACCTTGAAAATTAACATGATTTATTGAAGTACTTTTACTTAAATAATGTGCTCACCTCCTTGTAATTTTGACCCATCAATGCTTATGCCTTTGAGTTTATTATTTTCGATCTTCATAGTCTCTTTCTGAAGTCCATATAATTTCACCTTTGTACCTATTCACTGCTTTCTTACACATTGTACCATCTAAATGCTCAAGTTGCACTGCTCCATTAAGACATTACTTCATGGATTTTAAATGGCCCTACCTAAAGTACTTCAAATTTTCTCAATTTTATTTCCCATCATCCATTATTTTTTTATAAAAGTGCATCAAGATTGAAATTATTGTGCCTCAAATACATATCACGCATGTGCTTCCTCCACCTCTTTAATGCAAGTGCCATCGGTTTAAAATTCATGCGCTGCAGCCTGAAAGCATAAGTCACAGCAATACTTCCTCTTTCTTGACTTAGTCTTAGTCGGCCAATGTGCCATAACTCTCTTCATCTAGGGTGAGCATGATTGCATCCATTTACAGTTAGAAATAGTCCATGCTTCACGATGTTGTACGTCACCTTTCATTTTAATTTTATCCTTAGACCTCAAGTTCACACTCCTTGTTGTCAACTCTATGAACTTCACTTTGGCTTCACTTTCGAATTCGTGGGCCAACTTATCATCAATTTTTGCATCCCTAACATGTATTCTATGAACTTGTGCATAAGTCAACTATTACATTGATGGTTTGGAAGGACTTAGAATTGCCAACTTTTGCTTTTGGTCATCTTTATTCAAGTCTTCTTATTTTATCTTCATAATTTCAATGTTACAGCAATTTGATTGAAGCACCTCATAGTCTTCCATCTGTCAATGGAACAAATCATTGAGGAAGTTTGTCTCATTTTAGAGCATGAATGTAACTCCAAAATTCCTTCATCGTTTAGCTCCATCATACCTCAGTTCCTATCCACCAACCATTCTTCGTTAAGGTCCAACTCCAATGAGTCCGTTGAGATTGACTCCTCACTGACTGGCTAACTCTTTAGATTGATCACGTATTTTCAACCTTTTTTCAATGAAGAGTAAATTTTTCTTCCAATTGTAGTCGACTTTGGTTGCTATCAACCAATCACAACCCAACAATGCCTTGTAGGCTTTCTTCCGCAATGAGCTGACTAAAAAATTAAATAAAAAAGTTTTGGGTTCAAATAAATACCTTTTGTCCCATCAATACACCCAATACCTTTAGGCAATATTAATCTGCTCCCACCAATTGGAATGTTGGAGGCCAAATAGTTGGCTTCCCAATACTTTTCCAAGGGACTTCTAGAAGAAAAGTCACACCCAAACCACCATCCACAATGGTGTTCAGCAAGTTTTTCCCAAGTATCTCCATATGCACTATTGTTGGTCATCAGGGTAGATTCATTGTCAAAAGTATGGGGTCAATCACTTGATTACCTAACAATGGAGGCTTGGTTATGGGGTCATTATTTTGTTTCTTGTTCTACCCATTATCCAACATTACACCATCTAACACTAGTTGTGTCATTGTATGCTACATGTCAGAACCAATGTCTTGTACAGCAATAGTTATAACAATCTTTAATTCTAGGATGTTTTACAATAAAACAGCTACCTTTAAAAGTACAAATTTCTTGCAATGCCTTTAATTGACTCAAGTTTGTTTGTCACTACACTTATGTGTTTGTGCAACTAACGCCATTCTCCAGCCATTGCCTTCTTGACTTTTGCCCTTATTTAGGCCATTATTTGCTTCTTTGTTCTTGGATTAAGATAATTAGCTTTCTTTGCTTGTGCTCTTGTGATTGCCATGATCTCCTCGTCCTCAACTATGTCAATCGTGTTGACGTTCACTTGATTTGGCCAATTTCCATCATTACGGTCTCAAGGTCCACACCATCTATAGATAAATCCAACGTCATTTTGTTTGGTGGGACAATCTCTTGCAAAATTTCCCCACTTGTTACACTTCCAACATTGCATGATTTGTCATCCTTGGGACTCGTATTGAATTTGACTATTGCTGCCACTATTATTTTGATGTCGGTAATTGTTTGGCTTTGGTAGCGCAATGGGTGGTGTTGATTGCTCCCCTCGTGTCAAAAGTACTCGGGCACTCTTGTTCAACAAATTAAATGGGAAATTCTTCACTAAATATTCACCTTGTCTTCACAAAATCTTACACAACATTTTCTTTGAGTAATTTTACCTTGGTGTGACCTTCTACCTAATAGTTAGTACACCAAAGATCCTTGCCTTCATTCTTAGCATCTCCCATTAACTCTTTCATCATTTGAAGCATGTTGCTCCTAAGAACCTGCACCGATCCTAGTTCACTATCACACAAATCCGAATCATCTTTACTCCTTAAGCCTGAGGGTGTCTTATTTTCACTTTCAATATCCATTGCTTTGTTTTATATGCCTCTGTAAGACGAAGGTAGGACCAAATACATATTACTCCACAATGAAGGTACCAACCCTTCAATGAACCATTGCTTCTTCAAGCCATTGGCTGGTCCTTTTTAAAGTTTTCCCAGCAATTCCTTCAACCTCTTACTATAGACTTGTGCGTTTTCATGTTTACCCTACTAGGTATTATATATTTCAGTGACAATATAAATGTCATTTCTTAGGACCTTAAATTCCTTCTCGAATGCTTTCCACAGTCTCCCCCATGTTGCGTTATCAATGGTTGGTGCATTTGTGTGCCAATCAATATCCACTCCTTTTAAGTGTAGTTGGAAATCACAACAACCAATGATGCTCATCTATTTGCCCATTGGCAGTCTAGATTGTGATGCATGTCCTGCAATGTCAAACTAGATCTTCATATCAGTCACTAATGAACTTTGGCAACTTCTACTTATCAAGAGATGGATTTGATGGCATGCCAAAGGTTGTGAGCATTGGTTGCTTCTTACGTGGTTCTTCAAATACGATTATCCTCAAGAAGGTTTGTATCAGACATTCCTCTAATCTCTTAGCACTGTCAAACATGTCCCTATACTCTACCCTTCCTTCAACAACAATCCATCCACTATATTTCTCATTGTCAGTTTCCCTTTCTTTGATATTCGTTTCAACTTGTTGTTTATGCTACTATGGTGTTTTTGGCTTTGTGTCTTCAATTCTGCAGATATATGTCTCATATGCGGATCATTCTTCTTTTGTGACGTCATTATTAAACTCCGTCTCAAAATTAAAAACTTCCCTCACAAGGAGGGGGCTCAGTTGAATCCTCACTAGATTCCATGTACTCTTCACTTGATTCTTCTACAACACCCTCCAACCCTGCCTAGTCAACAAGATCCACAATTCCTCCAAAAGGGGCATTTATCTAGGAATCTCTACCCACTCCTTACTCGTGAGTAGCATAGGTGGTCCATTGGTTCTGGTTTAACCCAAACTCTAACTTCTACCTAGCTTTGGCCTTGGCTTTCGATTTTGCTTCATACTTCTCTTAATGGATTTTTTAGAATTAGCTGCCTCTTGCAGCCTTTGTCTTCTTTCTTCTTGTTCCACCAATCAAGTAGGCCATTTGATTTCTTGGTCCACCCCCTGACCATGTTTTCTTCTTATCTTGCCTTTGTTCATGGTCAATGAAATTAATTAATTCTAGTACAACATTGGTCTTCTACTTCTTCTTGACAACACCGCTCTTTGTAACATTGTAAAACCTTTTATCATTGTGTTTCATAGTTATGTTTGGCACGAAGATGTTATGAAATAATGTAGTGTCTCGATGTCGATGGTTATCGTCAACCAACTTTGGCTTCTACTCGACTTTGGCCTAACCTGACATTGCAAAGGCAACGGCGCTAGAATGTTTGTACCAAAGGAACATTAATTGCAAAACAGAAGATACATGCCACTATATAGCATAGAAGAACATGAGAGTAACAACGTCTTTATTTCATAGGTAGTGCTCAATACAAGTGTTCGATATAGAGAGAGGGCTTGTTACACAACGTCCTTACCCCAACATTTAAAATTATATTTGTACGACAAAGACCCAACAGTTGTTGGTTAAAACACAACCGTCAACAACCAAACATACTAAAGAGAATCATTACAACACTACCTAAATCCAACAATAAAATCATCATCATAACAAAGTCTACTACCAAAACATGTAATTAATAATATGCTAATAACAATGACAATAATAACATGATGGCCTACAACCCAAACCTTCCCTGTGAAGCCCATATTATATATTGGCCAAAGTATCTTGAGTTTTAGGATGAAACAAGTTTTTCAAACATGTTTCAAATAATTTTATTTTTTTTTAGTTTAAAGGCTAGTTTGTTGACAGTGTAATGACGAGTAGAGTTATTCTAGAATCAACTGTGTAAAATTGTTATTGTCTGATGTTTCGGATCTCACTACTAGATCCATACTCGAAGAATAAAAGAAATAAGCCAATGCTTAAAGAAGAAAAAAGAAGTCTGAGTACATAAATAGGTGTACCAAAACATGGAGGGAGATGTATAATGAAAGATAGGATCGGCTTAGACAAAAACTTTATAACTACTTAAACAAGCAATTAAAATAATAATTACTTGTTGAATAATTTATTAATTTAAATAAAATAATAATAAGTTGCTAGTTGAATAATTAACTTATTTATTTAATTAGGATTAATTAAAGTATACTTAATCTAGTTTAAATAATTAATTCATTAGAGTCTAATTAATTGTGTTTATTGATAAATTACTAGTCAAAGGAATAATAATTAATTCGACTTGGGATTTGAAATAAATTAATTAATTAAATGAAGTCTAATTAATTCTGTTTGAAAAATAATTCAATAAATAATTAAATGTGATCGATAAATCACAAGGAAATTTTTTATTTTAATTAATAGATTTGGAAAATTAAAGAATAAAGTAATATGAATAATTAATTAATTAATTTATGTTAAATATACTGAAAGTGATGCTTTTAATTAATTAATTAATTAAATACAATTTGTAAAGTTCATTGAATTAATCAATTTATTTATTAATAAATGTGATAAATTACATAAAAAATTACGACTAAATAATTTATTTGTCTACTTTTTAAAACTTTGATCAATTAATGAATTAATTGAATAATCAATTTTGATTATTAATAAAAGTGATTAAATAATGATCAAAATGATTAATTAATAAATTAATTAGTAGCTGATTAATTAATAGATTAAACACTGAGCTAGAAAAAACCTAAGTCTAGAAAGCAAAAGATTTGTGTGAGGGAGGAGCAAGAATGGAAACAACCTAGACACGAGGAGAGTTGAGTTAATGGATCAAGGGCTTCCAAGTATGGTTAAGCTTGAAGCCATCATCCCTGTTGAGATTGTGAGGACGCTTCTGGATTTCAATAGCTTCTCTAACCCTTCTATCTTTCCAACAACCTTTCAAATTTAAGATTCTTATGTCATCAATGAGCATAACATGATTGGTTTTTTGTTTGTGTTCCACCAACGTTGATCTTTTGATATTACCAAATTGTAAGTATCGGGCATGTTCTTTGAATCTGGTACAAAATAAACTTCCAATCTCACTTGTGTAGGGCAGACCACATAAACAAGGGATCTCAAATACCACTCCAAAGAAATACACTTGTGTCTTCTTTGCTATATCTTCTTGCCAATTCAATGTTGTTAATGCTCCGCTTAAGATGCACACAAAGACACAAGTTGTTGATCAGATTGGTATAACATGTAAGATGACTAATTAAAAATCCATCATGAAATGATTGCCCAATGGTTGGAGACTGTGATAAAGTCTGAGATGTCTAGTCACTAATGTTTGTTGTAAATCAGAATCTGGCCTTGCCACTTCAGGGTTTTCAATCATCAACGAGAAGGCATGAAATCTTTCTAATTTGGGCTCTTTATGTCTCTCCATATATATCTTTCCTTTGAAGGACATTTATAAATACACCCAATCATCACTACACTTTTTTTGATAGCATTGAGGGGTCTGCACCTATAATCCTTAGGTGGGAATTTTGAAATCATTATTTATTATCTTGGCCAACTAAATCCTTCAAACGCACTCATTCCTCGATGCAATGTACCATAAATGGAACTTAAAGGCACTAGATCAACTCCTGCATTAACGAATAGGTAAGCAGGTCTATTAGCTTCTTGGTAATAATGTTAAAATCTACTGGAATGAAAGGAAGTTACCATACCTCACGATTCTTCTAGAATGCTTCCTACTTTCCAAAATGAAATCACCCCCTTGACCATTGTGTTAATTGTTAGTTGGGAGTTGATTCAATTAGAGGGCTAGCTTCAAACCTTCCACTAGAACAATTTCACCTGGCTCATTATTGATAACATTTGGAATTAGCAGAGGTGGAGCACCCAAGAAGGAGCCCTTATAATCACTCAATAGACAGCTTGCTCCTACTCTCTTGCGGTTGCCTCAAGAGGCTCCATCAAATTTAAGCTTAGAACAACCTTGTGGCCAAGGTTCCCATTTTACCTCTTTTGTATTTACCCTTTTATGGGGGTACTGTACTCTTATTGTTGTCAAGTATTTTTGTGATATCCTAAGGCTTTCATGCATATTCCTCAGTCATTAATTTCATTTCAGTACTTGATGTTGTGGAAGATGCTTCATGCACTCCTTTCTTTTCTATTTTTATTAGTTGTACTCTTCAGTCACATTGACGCATTTTGACAATGGTGTGCACAAATATAATTAATTTTTTCCTATGTACAAGAAAAAGAGAACACAAATGAGAGTCTAAATGTAGAAAGCAAACGACCAGGTCTCCCAATCACTAACAATATGAAGAAACAAACAAAACCCCCTCAAAAATGTCAAATTGGAATAATACACCATCCTTCCTCCATCTAGTTAAAAAAAAAAAAAGCACGAAAATATGATGTTCCCAATTTTTCCTTGCAAGATATTTCTATGACTAGTTCATAATGTGTGAAAACAAACCAAAGAATAGAGAGTATTAATCCATTACATGTTAAATCTCCTAAAAACAATGGAAGGGAAAAATGTCGTCACAAAGGAGGCCTATCATAAATAAGAGCTACTACTCAAGCCATAAGGCCACTATGGAAGTTTTGTAGGAGGCATAGAGAGGCTTGACCTCATTAGTCTACAAGTTCATATCTTCTTGGGGAATCATTGGCCACGAATGAAATGTAATGTCCCCATTTTTGGTCACTCTAGCATCATAGTTAGCTCCAACTTTCTTGGAGAGTGCCAGCCTTTTCAGAATGGAATTCAGTTACTGGCGTTGAGCTTTGGGGATTTTGTTGAGTCCGTTGATACTTTCCAGGAGCAGTTTCGACATGTCAACTGCTTTCTAAACATCTTGGAGGAAAACGCTATGTTTGGAAAGTGTCTATTTTTAGTAAGTCATATCTCCGTTGAGCTCTTGAATATATTGGCACCTTCAGATTTCACTTTTGGGCTATTTCGACATCTTCTATACTTTCAGCTTGGTGTGTGAGAAATAATTACTTGTAAGTTGTTGAAAAAGCATAAATTAAGAGACAACTTAAATTAGTTATTTTTAAGGTGGTTGTATAAGTGACTAAAGTGCCAGAAATATTAAATATGAAATAAAGTCGCTTTACGGAGCAAAAAGGTTTATTTAATTATAAAGTGATATTAATTTATAATTTCTGGAAAGTTCTAAGAAGATTATAAAAATGGCTGAAGGGTCTCATTTTGAGGATGCTTGATTCTATTTTTCTTGTGAAAAACTTGAAGCTTTCACTGAGAGCAAACCCTAGGACGAAAACCCTAAGGGAATTGGTTTCGGTGGTGAGACATCTACCCTAGCCGATTTGCAGGTGGAATCACACAGGTTTCACAGATGTTTCTATTTGGTTTAGACTTCGAAGAGATTGAGTATAGAAAGAGATATCATCTTCACAAAGGGTTCCCTTGAAGATTGACGCCCTAGGGGGGGAGATTGTGTGTATGCAAGGAAAGGTCGATCTCCTCCAATAGCTCAATGCAGCCCCTTCCCTCAAGTCATAGCACTCCCAGCATCAGTGATTCACCCAAGGAGGCAAATGTTTCATCACAAGAGGCCAGCGATTCATCCAAGGAGGCCAGTGAACCATTCAGGGCAGAACACAGCATTGGGAGCAGTTGCAACACCAAACATTCATCAGGCAGTCTAACATCAGGTTTGCAGGTCTTTTCAGTGTGTGCATGCGACATGCATGTATGTGCATGTTAATGCATGTGAGATTTGGTGTGATATTGTATTGCATTTAATGCATGTTAGTATACGTGTGGGATTTGGTGTAATATTGTAATGCATGTGTGTGATTTGGGAGAATCTTGTAGTGCATGGTAGTGCATGATAGTGCATGTTAGTGCATGTTGGATTTGAGCAATGGGTATTCGGATTTGTTACTGCATGTAACGTTTATGCTCAATCCAATGGTCAATCTTTCAGAATAAATAAATCAGAAATTCAGGGTCCCAATATTTATTTGTCAAGTCTCAATTGAGTTGCATTATTACATGAAATTACAAGAAACAGCAAGCTAAAGGTGTCTTCCTTCAAAGAACTGTTGCTAGAAAGTAATATCACAGGGTGTCTACAAAATTTCAACTGCATGTCATGGTCTCCATGACGAACACTATTATGGGAGTAGCATAGTTGAAGAAACTCTAAGAAATGTCATCATTATTTAATTCCACGGGAAAATTTAAGTAGGAAAATCATAAAATTCTTCATCAAAAGGTCACCTACATTGCAGGTTTGGGTAATTTCCATTCCCCTCGGGGCCTACCTTGGTTTGCAGATCCAGTCACTCTTGACCTTTGGATGAAGCCTGCTATGAGCAGATAGAGAGATTGGGGATCAATTTTCTTCAAATCGTTCCCTTGTTCAAGAGGAAGTTTCCTTGTAAAGGTCGAGAATTTTTAAGATAAGTAATAATTACATGAAGGATGCCTGTGGTTCTAGGGAAAGCGTGATTTGATAATGAAATTGTGGTTTTCAAAATTTATTCCAACCACTGTGACTCTCTCTTACACCCAAAATTCGTAAATAGTTTTGAATATTCTCCTATACTTTGGGGAAGATTAGGATACTGGAGACAGTAATGGAAAATAGTTATCAATGGATAATTCAGACATGGATCTGTTGTCACATTTCAAACTTGTGCGGAAATGTATGTTTGGAAAGGTATGACTGCAAAAGTTCCTAAGGAACACTCATTTGCATGTTAACAATGAGATTTGGATTGCCTAAATGTAGCTTTTAGATGTAGAGGTTCTCATGAGTACATCAATCTTGTGCCTTTAAAGGGGATTTTAAAAAAAATCTAGACAAAAGCAAAAATGATATTGAATAGAGAGAGAAGGTTCTCATAATTTCAAAAGAAGAAAAAGATCAACATGGTTCATGGTGGCTACTCATGTGGGTAAATATTGTGACTTTGGCATAACGAGGATATTAAAATTTAAAACTACTTCCATGTCAATAAAGGAGGATTCTGAATTTGAACTTTAACAGTTCACTCAAGTTGAATTCCTAAGAGAGATCGATCCCTGGTCCAGTTTCTAAAACAGAAGAGTAAGATTCTTTATGATCTATAGGACAGGATAAATCAACATACCTTGAAAAAGATTTAGTAAGAAGTAAGGTGTAAAAATCTACTCTCGCTCTATGGATCACAACGAAGTAAAAAGTTCAGATGCATGAAGAAATATACCTAGTTGTTTTGTGATGCCCCTCAAAGACAAAAAGACCATGTGCAGGTCCGTGGTCATAAAAGTTTAGCCAAACAACTTTAACTCAGAAAAAAGAAAAAGTTGGAATTCGTAAATATCTGAGTTTCAGAGAGAAATATACACACATAAAGTTGGATGCAAACTTCAAAGAGTTAATTATTCTGAATTGCACACAATAGTAGATGAACCCTATATAACTGAATGGTGATAGTTTCTCTTATGTAGCTGGTTTATTATGTTGTAATAATAACACTGTGTCTTACTTGGTAATTTTGATAAATATTTACAGTGTTAGTCATTTATCACTTCATAAATGATTATTATTACTAACCCCCTCCCTTAGAGATCATTAGCATTTCCCTGAGTACAATGAAACGGAATGCAAATTTGATTAGCAGATGACTACATCAAATATGCACAATAGTTTTCAATAGCAATCACTTAGAAATTTACAAACAAAAACCTTCACAGAGTACACATAAATATCATAGTAACTATGTTGAAAAAAAATTAATATCATTAAATAATAAATCATTAAATTCATGAAATTTAATGGATGTAAGAAAAATGATATACGCTTATGGTCTGGAACAAGCCTTCACATAACTATTGAGAATTCACCTTCAACGTATGAAGGAAGACAGTCTCAAGAGCAAACCCGAGAGAACATTGAACTCAAAAGACAGAAGAGGACAATGCATCGGTTATGACATAATCTAATCATTTATAACATCATCTAGCCATATATGGCATCATCATCATACTTGTTTTAAAAATATTTAATTAGATGACATCATCAAACTCAAATTGAGTTAAAACCCCATTTTCGTCTCTCATGGCCAACCTACAGGAAATTTTCAAGATTTTCTATATTTAACCAAGCATGACTGAGCCAACCAGCATGCATCATCCATGTTTGACTTGCATTAATTAACCATTAATAAGCTAACTAATGACCCCATTTGAAAAATTCACTGAAACTCCAAGTCCCCAGCACAAAATTGAGGCAGAAGGAGATGCAAGTGCAATTTATTAGTGCAGATACTATAGTTGTTGCGTTGACCATATCTGACATGAGTGTTGACTTTCAAACATCATTGACCATCATCAACTTTAGCAAACTGATTTCTTTGACTATGTTGACCCATTTTGCAGAAGAAATCGGCTGAAGAAGAGTTTGACCAGAAATTGCAGCTTTGCCTGACATTGAGTTTCTGTGACAGCTGTTTGATTAAAGTACAGAATCGAATTTTTAAGTTCGACTGAGGTACTAAGTTACCAGGGTACGGGTGCAGGGTTTCGCTGAATTTTTTTGGGATCTTGGATTGGTACAAGCTTGGGTACGTCCATAAAAAAATAAAAAAATAAATTAAAAACTATAAAAAAACATATCAGAGATTTTATGCTCTCACAGCTCATGATATGTATAAAGAAGTTTTTTTTATCACACTTCACACACTGTATCCAAAAGCTTCTGTATATACATATATAAATATAGACAAAATTAGCCATAATATGGATAAAATAAACAAAAAAATAAATAGATTTTTCTTATTATTTATCTTGTATTAAAAATAATTAATATATATTTTTGAAAAACTTGACATATGTATCAAAATAAATATACATAAAACATGTACTTACTCTTTTAAATTAAATTTTATATTCTCTTTTATATCCTCTAATACTTAGTTATATACTACCGTTTTATTATTTTAATATACATAATTTTTACAAGCAGAATAGGTTAGGCATCACCGTATTATTATTCCAGTAGAAGTCCTCTTTCCAAAAACCATGGGCATGGCAGAATGCAAAGACAGAACCGTGATTAGGTAAGTAGCAGATGAAAGATTTCATAATCACAGACTTACAATAGTTGTGCTTCTAGATGGCAAGCACTAAACAGAAACAGTAGAATCGAAATGTTTTGAACTAGAAAGCAGAATGAAATGCACGCATCTGCGACCCACTAATTTTTATTGAGGTAAATATTTTTTTTTTTGGTATCTTCTTTTTATTGACTTATTCTAACAGCCATGTCATGGGTACCCCAGGCTCGTCATTGAGAAAAAACCCTAGATTTTGGGTGTACACAACCTGGTACCAGTACGGATACAAGGCTGATTCTAACTTGATCATCAGTTTGGTGGTAATTCGATTCTATTTACAATGCATGGGATTAGTACCAGCATTTGGCCACAGAACAGAAAACAGCCAAATAATACTAACATTTAAAAAAACAAGGAAATCTTGTCCATCATGTATTTTTTAAAACAAGGAGATTTAAAATTCCACTATTATACAACTTTTAGCTCTCTTGTGTTTTACTACTGTGATAAATATCATCACTTGTGATCTAAAATTCCAAAGCAATTTTTATAAAAAATTTGTTGCAAGTAGGAAAGATTTCAAAGGTGCACATAACTTATCACGCGCCAAACAAAAAAGGCAAATAATTGTCGAGAAATGTATCGCAGAGGTTTGCATTGGAGGCACCTAGAATAATCGGTTTGAAACCTGAATGGCATTGTTGCAAAAGGACCATTTAATACAATATGCCACTTATCCATAGAAAGAACACACTTCAAGGTGTTATATGGCTAAATTTCAAAGCAAGAAAAGAATTACTCTACCATTTGTCAAAACGAATATCTAATAGAGTGAAATAATTATCAGTTTACTAAATATCTTAGCAGCATATGAAACATAATGAAGCATTAATTTTGTCAAAGAAGAAATGAAGAAAAAAATTGATTATTTATTGAGTTTACACCATCCTACATTCCTATCAACATTTATCCTTAAAAAGGATACAGGAGGAACCCAGCCCAGGGTTTTATGGTCTCAATCAAAGCCAATGACAAGTCAGAAACGTCATGTAGATAGCATATGTTAACAAATAGGAGTAAGGTTGATAATGCATCCATCAAAGTTGTTTGAAGAAAAATTCTAACAACAAAGTGTCCATCCAAAATGAAAGTATTCCAATAAAGACAATAAATTGTAGATGTCTGAAAGAATAAGATCAATATATTTTACCAAATTCTTTCTAATGTCTATAACTGTCAATCGTTTCAGATGACTACTCATTTCTAATAATTCAGTGCTTCATGGGAAAATTGTCCTTGGAAGGAATAGCCTTCAAAGAATATGTTAGCTTCCAATAAAATATATCAAGTTAAAGAAATAATTTCCATACTATGCAAAAAGGGTAACATTTAACAGGGTGTGAATGCGAATTATTCAGAAAAGGTATAAATTGGCGTGTATAAGAAATATGGATCCATGAGCGTGTCTCATGCAAAATCAAATGTTGATTTCATACCAACTTGGGCCCTTCTGTTTTCTATGCCTTCTTTTTCACAAAAAAATGTCAGGAATAAAAAAGCCATTTTGAAAAAAAGTATAATATAACCATCAATAAAGCACCAAATACCTGACAACAGGATTTAAATAATACATAGAAGAATAAAAATTGCCATCAAAATGTCAAATTCAACATGTGGAATGTCAAATTCTTTTGGTGACGCTGTAAATATATACCTCAAGGACAGTTATTGCCTGTTTAGGAGTATCCCATGAAGGATCAACTGGGTTCTTGTAATAGAAGCCACCGTGAGTCCATTCTTTGCCATTGGGAACATAAAATACAAACCAACCCTCAGCACGAGCCCAGTAAACAAGCATCGCAAGAGTAATACTTTTTCCACTGCTGACCGGACCATCCAAGATAAATTGTTTGCGAGGGTTCCCCACTGCAGATGTAGTCAGGTCAAAAGAGAAATACTCACAAGAACATCTCCATTATTATCTCTCATATCATTTGACATTCTAGCTATTTGGAAAAATATAAAGAAAGAATAGAGAAAAGCAAGTTGAGATACATACATAATAGCACTTCAGACTTCAAATAAGCAATTATTCTTACTTGCAATCTCAAATTAAGTTTTCTTTCTCACAAAATATTTATATTTGATGATACAAACTGCCAATCATTCAAAATAACAAGAACAAAAGAATCGACAATCAATTAGTATATGAAAAAGGCTAGAAATTAATAATACAGAGTTTCCTAAACTTTGGTTGATCAAAAAATCTGAAATTGCCAGATCAAATCGGCTTAAGATAATATGGGCTGCTTGGGAGATACTTGCAGGTTTTCTCCATTTGCAGTTTGAGGGCCCACGGGATGCTTGGGATTTAGCAGCACATCCTATTTGGACCTTCAACTCGCAACGTGGACAAGTTGGGCTTCAACCGTTCTTTGCAGGCAAAACATTGGCAAGAAAGGGATTGTTCTGTTGGGCAATCCTTTGGAACAATGGGATGCAGCAATGGAAATCTTGGAGGGACTTAAACAGGGCTCAAGTTTTGTCACCAGTAGACAAAATTGGTTTTCAAGAGCTTTGTAATATTATTCTTGAACAATGTCTTTTCAAAATGCATTTATAGAGCGTAGGGCCTTATTGGAGGGACTGGAAATGGAACACAGGAAAAATTCTCCTAAACTATAAATCAAAGGACTTGCAAATCAAGTATGCCATTCTAATTTCAATGCCCCACAATTGAACAAACAATGGTGGGTCCAAGGCCCTGAAGTGAGATGGCAACGACGCCGTCAAGTTATTTAAAAAACAAGAACATCCTTCAAACTTAAGGTGATGAGATGGTTAGTAATGCATAAGGGTTTAGCTGTCAAAGCAAGGTTGAAAAAGACTGGTTTTAAAAATGCATTTTGCATTGTATGTGGGAAAGAAGAAACAGTTGATAATATCTTCTAGAAATGTCCAACAGCAAGAGACCTTTGGGGATGGCTGCAAGCTGAATTCAATTTCCTTTTTATTGCTCCTCTCTCTTGGAAAGGGCCTCTTTTAGGGGATTCTTGGATGGTTAGGGACAGCTGCATGGGTTTCTGGCATACAACTCAGTTGACAAAGAAAAGGTTTCTTTGGAGGACAAGATGCCAAGCCATCTTTCAAGGGGATACCTCTACTCTCAGTATGGGGAAGTTGAGACTTTTCAGATAAAAGTTGGCTTTGATTGTACAAGCTAAGTTTGAGTGGTTTTGAATTGATGTGAACTCTTTGCCAATTGGGTGCAAGCTCAAGTGCTTTCTTTCCTTGCCTATCTAGGGAGAGATTCTTCTTGTTAGCATTATGCTCAGATGATATAACTATTTGTTCTTCTTGTTAGCTTTATGCTGAAATGATGTAACTTTATGTTCTTTGGAGTAATATATATGCATTTTTTTCCAAATATATATATATATATATGGAAAATTCCCATGTAGGTTGAAGCGATGGAGAAAAACCTATAGGGGAACAAAGGAGGGACTATACAGAGGCTAAATGGAGGTACTATACAGGAAATCGATGGGAGTCTGGCTTACAACAAGGATATACCTCTAGATCCACAAACTTACACATCCACTACGCCTTCAGTGGACACAGTCGTGGTAGGCTCTAGAGGAACCTTCACAGAGATCTGGCACTCTCCTTCGACCATATTACCGGAATGATGCTCGGGGTCGACACAAGACAAGAAGCAACACGTAGGGAGAGACCAGGAGAATGATCCTATCCCACACACCACAACGCCATCCATTGGATCAGAGGGAGAGCAGAAACCCCTTCCCACAAATGGTATACAAGATCAAACGCACCATCCTCATATATCCATTTTATACCCACAGACCGAGAAGCGGATCAGGTGTAAGAGACCAAAATGTGTAAAACTCTCTACAAATCTTCTACAGGTGGACATCGACCCAAGACTCTTCAAAGAAAAGGTCATTTTTTACACAGACCATGCACTTATTGGGCATTTTTATGGGCGTTTGGTCAAAGATCATGAGCTACTCCAATGGGTTCAGCACACCTAGGCGACCACACTAGACAATCTTTCCACGGTTAATAGAGGTGCTAGAGGTTACATCACCTTCATTTTTCACACTACTGAGGACAAGCAGACAATTGAAAATGGGGGCCCTTGGTTTTGGGGCAGGGCTGCACTCACAACCTTCAAATGGCACGCAGGATTTGATCCAAACCGTGAGCGCTTACGCCATATTGCACTCTGGGTAAAACTCCCAAGTATCCCTATCGAGCTTTGGGATGATCAGATCTTTAGGATCATTGGAGATACTCTGGGGAAATTTATCAAATCAGATCCAGACACGGTCAATCATAAAAACATTGTCGTTGCTATTATGTGTGGATATAGATATTACACATGGCCTCCCTAATGCCATCGATATCATTGTAGGGGATTCTATTATCCATCAAAAACTAGACTACAAAAATGTTCCCTTCAGATGCTCCCAATGTCGACTTCATGGACATCTCAAAGCCTCATGCTTGTCAAACAAACAACATGCTACATCGGTCAACCAAAAGCTGCCTGGTTCAACTACTCCAAAGAAAGTTGTTGCAAAATCGAATCACCTAAGCGGAGGAGCTGTTGCAGCCGATGGGTAGATATATGTTGAACAATTTCGTGTGGACCCTGCTAATATACCAATGGAGAACACAAATGTCACGATACACACAACTTGTCAAAGCAGTGATAAGTGCGGCACTCCCAGGAACACAGGTTAACAATCTACCACATATACCAGCTATTGCACTTCCCAACCCGCCTCCATCACAACTGCTATTTAAAACCCATGAGAAGGAACCATGCACAAGCCTCGTGGACCACCATGAGTTGGCACACACTTCTAGCAATTTTAGGGGTGCTCAACTTACAGAAAATACCTAGCATTACTGATGCCAACAAACTGGAGATTATGGCTTCGACGGATCTACCACACCATTTGGACGGGGTGGGAGGAACATTTTCACATCCACGAAACAATCACGCTATAGAAGAGATACGGGACCACAATGTGCAGTGTTCCCCTACCACAATTTCTACATCTACTACCTCGACTACTGATAAAAGGTATATGACCAGATCTCAGACTCGGATGCATATACAGTGGACTCATTCCCTCATACAGACTGGAGGTTTGGAAGGATCCACTTTTCCCACACCGTCTGCGATCAGAGGTAGACCAACTAAACTATCTCATGCACAACAAGATGTTGAACATGACATTCTCGTTGGCAGACAACTCACGATTTTTTATTACTCATAAACAAAACAAACTTGCAATTTTCAACCATTATTCCCAGTTAATCAGCGATCAAACAAAAACCCATGTCTTTCTCAAGCATCACAGACCCATAACTGAGATTCATTTATGCTCGACAAACTCAAACCCAATTATACTACTGCTTGTATTTTAGATATTTCAACAAATAATGGGGCCCTTAGCAGAGCAGCCCATGAACGGGTGATTTTATGATCATTACATTACACAACATCAGAGGTATTGGGATAGCCTCAAAGCAACGATCCCTCAAGAGGTTTGTTTTCAAACATAAACCAAGTGTTTTTTTACTTTAGGAAACAATGTGCTCCAATTTGGATGCAAAAAGACACCTACATAAATGTTTTCCTGATTGGTCCTTGACTGCCAGCTCAAGTGGGAAATCAGGTGGTCTGGCTATAGGTTGGAACTCATCCATGGAGCTACGTGCTGCCACTACAGATTCTAACTTTCTACTTGGTACATTTTTCTCAAAGGAACTAAACATGGAAACAAATATTCTCAATGTGCATGCACCCTCTCACAATCATAAGGTGTTCTGGATGGAGCTGGAGAACGCAAGTATTTTACAATTGCCACATCTCATCCTAGGTGGTGATTTAAACTTCACAACACATCAATCTGAAGTCTGGGGTGCTCTTGCAAGATCAGACACTATGGCTAACCATTTCCTAAACTACATGGAAAAAACAACCTAGTAGATGTTGTTCCCTCACTTCTAGAACCTACTTGGACTAATCACAGCTCTGGGCAGCAGGGCATATCTAAAAGACTGGACCGTTTTCTGCTCAAAGAAGCCCTCATCCTCTGGATCGCTTTCAATTCCACTACATTAAAGATGGATGCTTCTAATCATAACCCCATTCTATTGGAGTTGACCTTGGGTTACACTCAACCACCTACCCCTTTCAAATTTAATCCACATTGGCTTTTATACGAGGAGTTCACTGCACTAGTAAAGGGGATCTGGGAAGTGTACACACCAAATAAGGGAGAACCTGCCATGTTTTGCCTAGAAAGGAATCTCATTAAAGATAAAGCAGCAGCCAAATCATGGGTTAAAAACACTTTTTTTGAGAGTTACAGAGAACTCTCTGAGGTGGAAGAAGAAATTAAAACATCTCTAGATTTTCTCCACGTACTAGACTTCAAGGAAGATACACTATTAGAACTGGATGAATTGGAAAAAGTTAAAGCTAGATTATTAGCTTGGCAAGAAGCAAAGTGGAGGATGAAGAGCAGAGCCAACTGGGTGGCCGAGGGGGATGATAATACCAAATTCTTCCATCGACAAGCTTCAGTTAGGAGGATTAAAAACACAATTTGGAACATTTGGGATAATTCTGGAACTATTTGTTCAAACTTTAATCCTATTTCTCAGGTAGTTGTTCAATATTATCAATCCATTTTACGGAGCCTCCTAAGGAAAACATTTGAGATATCATGGCAGTGACCACCTTCTTTGACGGATGGGTTAATGAGCAACAAAACATAGACCTCCTTTGCCCTATCACTTTGGATGAGCTGCAAAAGATTCTACACACTTTTTAGTTAGGGAATGCTCTCGGCCCAGATGGATGGACTGTTGAGTTCTACATCGGTTTTTGGGATCTCATTGCTAATGATTTACTTTGTGCTGTGGAGGAATCTCGTACCATTGGTAGGATCCACTCACCTTTCTCTTCCACTTTTATTGCTAATATCCCAAAACATGATATGATGATTTACTTTTATTGGTAGGAATCTAACTTTGAGCATTACCGACCCATCTCTTTGTGCAATTGTATCTACAAGATCATCTCCATTGTTGCTCACCTTAAACCCATATTCTCTGCTCACATCTCTCCCAAGCAGTTTGGTTTTCTTGATAATCGGCTCATCGATGATGCTATTGGCACTTCCCAAGAGGCCTTACATACTAAAAAACCAAATCCCGCTCTGCTTTCCTCCTCAAAATTGACCTCTCCAAAGCCTTTGACAAGGTTAACCAATTATATCTCAAGACTTATTCTCACTCAGGTTGGTTTTGCTCCACACTTTATCAATTGGATTGGGGACTGCTATCAATCCGTTTCATATGTTGTTTTGATCAACAGCTCCGCTTCACATTTTTTCACTCCTCTGGGTTTACCCCAAGGCTGCCCCCTCTCCCCACTCCTTTTCTTTATCATTGTTGAAGCTTTGAGTCGTCACATTTCACATGAAAGAGATGTTGGCTCATTCAGGGGGTAAAGATTACTTTGGATACATATATTACACTCGCACTGTTTGTTGACGACATCCTCATCTTTGGAAATGGTACATTACAAGAAGCAAAGTGTTTGGACCGTATTCTAATACTCTTCACATCTGCCATGAGGACGGAGATTAATCTGCAAAAATCTGCTATTTACCTCTTCAACATTGCTCGTGCTACTAGTATTCTTATTCATAAAATGTTGCCATACAACATACTTCTGGTAGATGAGGGCATTAAATATCTGGGTTTCTACCTCAAGACAAATGACTATTGTATAAAGGACTGGAACTAGATCATTGATAAATTGAGGCGCATTTTTCTTTGGTGCAACAGATAGATTTCTTTGGCAGGGCAACTGACTTTGATCAAAAGTGTACTTGAGTGCAATGTCCCCATTTGTCCCCTCATAAATAAATAGGTATGAAAACCTTTAATCTATTTGCCCGTAGACTAAAGCAGCCCTTTTTGGGGAATGTTATTTTATTGATTATTTATTTATTGTCGAAATAGTGATTTTTATCATAAGGCAATTATTAATTAATTAATTAAATATTTTAAAAGTGGTTTTTACCACTAAGTGTCTAAGTGAATTAAATATTAATTTATTCGCTTTAAAGTAATTTTAATTACTATTTTAATTAAGGCCAATAATTAATATATTATTCAAAAAGGAGATTTTGGCAGGGGAGCTAAAGTAAAGATAAAGAAATGCGTTTTATCTTCCCAAAGCAGTTCACCCCCTTTGAAAAGTTATTAATACATGGCAATGGCTACAATGGAGGATATACTAAAATTGATATTCTTGTTCTTTCTACGTGAAGAAGACTATTGAGATGCATGCACAATAGAGGTTCTCTATCTTGGTGATTGATCAATCTTAAAAATGTGTCTTTTGACACCACCTTGCGAAAGAAAAACTTATTTATGCCCTAAGGAGTGGGGCGAACTACTTTTGAGGGTTTGGATGCTTATTCTTGAGGGTTTGGTAATATTTTACTTACATTTTGGCTTTGCTAAATTATTATACTGATTTTGCAAGTGAAGTGAACCATTTGAGAAGGTTGGCGCTAGGGTTTGAAGGCCCTATTTGGTCAAAATATTCACAAAATAATTATATGAATTTATTTAATATTTTTCTAATTATTATTGTAGAATTTTGGATGGTTTATGAAGGATTTTGAAGACGAAAAATTATTTAATAATTTGCACAATTATTATTAATTTTTCTAACAAGTTTTTGAAGATTTTCTTGCTTGTGGAAGGCAAGATTAATTCCTCTATTTTTCTGTTATTTTTCAGGCCGTTTGAGAGTGGGGCAATTGACCTAGGAGGTCAATTTGATGAGCTTCATACCAAAACAAGTTGTTGGTACTTTTACTATATTTTTCAAAGGTTGGTAAATATTTTTAGTGAAGATTTGAAGATTATTTTTATTCCGAACAGCAGCAAAAAATTAGATATTAAATCAGATTTTTCCTTCATCTATTTGTGGCATTGAAAGTACAAAAAAAAGGAGAAAAAAGTATTTATTTGTGGATTTAAATCTGAAATTTTACTGCATATTTTAAGATTATTTCAAGGCAGTTTATTGATAAAAATTCCTTATAAAACCCTCTCTTTTTGGCACCTAGGGTTTCAGAATTAAATAAGGGTTTAGAAAATTTAATTCTTAATTTAGGGCTTGTTGATTTTCATTTCAGATTTAAAGATTTTAGGGAAAATCCCTTTTGCCCTAATTCATCCCATTTGGAAACATTATAGTGATATTAGAGCACCGGTCTTGTCTACTTGTGTGTTAGTCATTGGATGCAAACAAGTTAGAAGTACATAGTTTATCAGAAAAAGAAAAAGACTATGGAAGACCAAGAGCAAGGGTTCTCTCCAGAACAATTTAAGCTTATGCATGGCTTGATCAAGTAAATCCAAAAAGAACTTCAACAAAATTTGAGCGTGCAAATCGCAGCTATGTGGAAAGATGTTATTCCAATGATAGATCACTTCTCCAATGGAGGACATTCAAATAATGATGAGAGGGTTTCTATTAACCCCCCACAAAAATTCTTCAAGGGCCACCTTTTTGCAGAAGGAACCAATGATAGAAAGAAGAACGCCAAGGGATGATACTTTGGAAATTCATCAAAAAACGTGTGTAGCCCTAAGCCTTGCCACACAAGCATTATTGTCTTTTCGAGAATATTGTGAAATGAAGGATGGAGTACCAAACAGGCAGCCCCGTAAACACTTGCATCAAGGGGAAAGGCAAGGAGTCATCAAGGAAGAAAGGACCAAACTACATGGAGAGTTGGAGGAAGAGAATGAAGGGACAGCCCTTCATGAAAAGGCCAATGAAATAGAAAAATCAGATTTGAAGGAGGAAGATGAGCTACAAAAAGAAGACACTTTGGGGCAGCCTAGAGTGGAAAATTATGAAAACCAAAAATCTGAGTTTTTGGAGCAGCAAAGAGGACTGCAAATGATGGACGAAAATGAGGAGATGCTAGGTGCTTTGGGACAACCAAGTACCCCAAACTTTGGTATTCCAAAAGATGATTTTGAAGAAGCCAAAGAAACCAAGATATTCATAGAAAGGTATGAGTTGAATGATGATTTTTGTTTGGTATTTAATAATTGTTCAAATTTGTTGCATGACTCTAGATTTGATGAAAGAGTTTGGAAGGAAAAATTCTCAATCACAAACAAGAAGGGAGTGCAAGCCTTGACAAGGTTGGATGGCACAAAAGGGCCTCTTGATAGATCAATGCATAATGAGATGAGGGAATGTTTGAGGGAAAAGAACACTATGATGGACTTACATACAATCAAAAAAGATATGGTTTGCAAATTGAGGCATGAGGATTCCTTGATTCAAGTTCACAGTGATTGGCACCAAGAGGTATGGGATCATAGTAATTTTCTGAATTCTACAAAGGTTCTCAATCCTGATTTTAAATTCTTTATGACTATTTCCGTGGGAATGAAGAAAGAATCAAAAAAATTATAGGCAACATTTTGGGCCTTGGAACTCCATAGAGGAAGCACAATTGATACATGGCAGCCAACTACGAGGTCAAAAGTAGTTGTTGAAAGGTATGGAAACTTTACTCCCAAAAATTTTGAGTTGGGCAACCTATGGCAGCCACTTATCATGCATAAGAAATCTGATTTTGGGAGCATTTTAACACTTGTGACAAATGAAAATGTTGCTAAGTGTAATTCTGATTTGGTACAATCAGAAAACTTAGTTTCTACATCTCTATTACAGCCTTTTCACACGGACAATAGGTCTGATTTTGTTATGTACGTTCAGCTGTCCATAAATTTTGGAAATATCAATGTCCAGGGTCACAGTTTGCATAGAAAAAAGAGGAAGTATAAGGACACAGAACAGCAGTATATAAAAGGGGATAAAATTCAGTATTGGTGGGGTTTGTTTGATGACGCATACATGTGTGAGGCAGCTAACAAAAGGCAACCAATAGGACATACATCTTACATAAGGGGATCCCTACCAATGGGTTTAGATGATTATGTTTAACACTTGCAAGGTATGTTTTCCAATTTGATTAAGCTTGTGTTCTTTCTACAAATGGAAGGACTACATTTTCAAGATGAAGAAAGATTGATATGGTATAAATAAAGTCATAGCACACCTTGGAATGCACACTATGGGAGCACACCGCCTCTAATGCTTTTCCATGAGATGATTTTAATTATGGGCAGCCTTGCTAAGCATATTAAATCGGTTCACTTTTGCATTCGTAATATTTTTCATATAGGGAATAAGTCCATGATGGTTTCTTGGGGAAGCATGGAGTCAGAGAACCCATTAAGAATCATCCTGGTAATGAACAAATTAAAATTTATGAGTAAAGACATGGCTGTGTTTTACTATGACAGCCAACATATTTATATGCACAATCTTTGGGGAGAGGTTTCAACTCATAAGAAGACCTTGTGGATAAGTTCGAAGCATGATAAGAGGTATGATAGCTACTATTTTGAGTTGCATAACACACTGAGTTCTTTTAAGCAGCATCCTAGGTATAGATATGGCAAGGTAAAAAGTTTTGATGGCATCCCACAAATCATGAGAAGAAGAGAGATTGCAAGTATTAATTCTGAATCTTGTCATAAAAAAAAATCAGAATTAGACATGTACTTACAGCAGTATCATGAAGGAGGAAAAACTGATTTTCGGGGTACATTCCATCTTTTGCAAGGTTTTGGAAACATGCATGTTTGGGTTCCATTTGCAAGTAATAGAAGTAGCACATGCACGAAAAGGATACAACTCTCATTGATAAGCATTTGGGGACTCTTGATGAACTTATGGAGTGTTACATGCAAACATGGGAATGTTGATAAGGCGCAGCTTTTGGTAGGGCACAGAGCATACACAAGAAAGCCCATATATGTTGAATTGTACTACCTTGAGACTTCACATCATGGTAAGTTTACAAGATGGTACCTGGCTGATTTCTTTTGCCCTGATTGGAGAGTGATAACATGGCATTCGGGAAGTCATTACTCTCGAGGCAACAAGGTAATCAAATTCTATTATGTTTTTTATTCTAACTTTTGACCACATATCACTTCCTTGGAGGGTATAAAGAAAAGGAGCTTCCTCATCCACCACTTGGTATTGAAAGGGGTGTTTCACTGGGAACATGTGGAGCCTTTGGAAGGCCATGAGAACACATCTAGCACTTGGGGGCAGCCCCCAAAGTACAGGAACAGCAGTATGAAGACAACATGTGAGGATTTTCTTCATTGGGAAACAAGAAAATGTGGCCATTGTTTGATAAAGAGTGTTGGGACACCCACTTGGATTTTGTAATTGCTTGACGACAAGTAATTTTTGGAAGGGAAGGCTGTAATGTCCCTATTTTTCCTCTCATAAATAAATAGGTATGAAGACCTTTAATCTATCTGCCCATAGACTAAAGGCCTTTTTGGGAAATGTTATTCTATTGGTTATTTATTAATTGTCGAAATAGTGATTTTTATCATAAAGCAATTATTAATTAATTAAATAAATGTTTTAAAGGTGGTTTTTACCACTAAAGTGCTTAAGTGAATTAAATATTAATTTATTCGCCTTAAAGTAATTTTAATTAAAGCCAATAATTAATATATTATTCAAAAAGGAGATTTTGGCATGGGAACTAAAGTGAAGATAAGGAAAGGTGTTTTATCTTCCCAAAGCGGTTCACCCCCTTTGGAAAGTTATAAATACATGGCGAACGCTACAATGGAGGATATGTTGAAATTGATATTCTTGTTCTTCCTGTGTGAAGAAGACTAATAGGATGCATGTCCAATAGAGGTTCTCTACTTTGGTGATTGATCAATCATAAAAAGGTGTCTTTTGACACCACCTTGCGAAAGGAAAGCTTGTATATGCCCTAAAAAGTGGGGTGAACTCCTTTTGAGGGTTTGGATGCTTGTTCTTGAGAGTTTAGTAATATTCTACTTGCATTTTGGCTTTGCTAAATTATTATACTAATTTTTCAAGTGGAGCAAACCACTTGGGAAAGTTGGTGCTAGGGTTTGAAGGCCTATTTGGTCAAAATAATTATCTGAATTTATTTAATATTTTTTTAATTATTATTGTGGAACTTTGGACAATTTATGAAAGATTTTGAAGACGAAAAATTAATAATTTGCACAATTATTATTAATTTTCTTAACAGGTTTTCGAAGATTTTCTTGCTTGTGGAAGACAAGATTAATTCCTCTATTTTTCTACTATTTTTCCAAGCTGCTTGAGTGGGGCAATTGACCTAGGAGGGTCAATTTGGCAATTTTCATGCCAAAACAAGTCACTGGTATTTTTCCTATATTTTTCAAAGGTTAGCAACTATTTTTAGCGAGGGTTTGAAGATTATTTTTATTCTAAACAGCATCAAAAAAATAGATATTAAATCAGATTTTTCCTTCATCTATTTGTGGCATTGAAGGTATAGAAAAAGGAAGAAAAAGATATTTATTTGTGGATTTAAATCTAAAATTTTATTGCATATTTTCAAATTATTTCATGACATTTTATTGGCATAAATTCCTTATAAACCTTCTCTTTTTGGCGCCTAGAGTTTCCAGAATTAGATAAGGGTTTAGAGAATTTAATTCTCAATTTAGGGCTTGTTGATTTTCATTTCAAATTTAAATATTTTTGGGAAAACCCCTTTTTCCCTAATTCGTCCCATTTGGGGACATTACATTGAGGCCATTCCAATTTGCTGGTTGTCTCTGGCTCTCCATCCTCTGACGATCACAAAACAACATCCAGAAAATGTGCCTAAATTTTTTATGGACTGGCAACAAGGACCACAACAGCATTCCATTGATCAAATGGAGCATTATTTCACAACCCAAGTCAGATGGCGGCTGAGGTATAAAATATTTAACACTCTTCTCGAAGGCTTTGGCAGCAAAAGGCGCTTGGCATCTGCTCACAAAATGGGGACTTTGGTAGCGGATTCTTCAATAGAAGTACATTCTACCACTTACTACTTTAGAGTGGATAAGATCACGGCCTAAGAGACACCATGGAGCATCTCTCTTCTGGAAAGCTATTGTTTTGAGTTTTGATCTTATTGAACGCTCTCTTGCATGGGACCCAGGGGGTGGAACTACTATCCACCTTGGCCATGATGCGATTATGGGTATCCCACCTTATCTACGCTTCCCACTTGAAATGAAGGCTATATTACAGCAAAAAGATATAAATACACTTGCTGATGTATATGATCTTGCCCACTTGGATCGATGGCATTCAGGCGGGACGACTGCCAAGATCTTGGGACTTACGGAACAACACGCACAGCATTGGGAGAGATATCGGCAAAGCCTCATATCACTTGCAATTGTCCTCACCAACAAAGAGGATAGACTTTGTTGGGATAAAATTCCGGATGATGGTACATACACAGTTAAAATGGGTTATTTAGCTCTCAAGCCCCCACAACCCATTGTCCACACTCCATGGTGGTGGAGGGGTGTGTGGAAACTACAGGCCCCACCAAAGACAATTATCCTTTTTTGGCTCGCTCTACATAACGCATACTGACATGGGATAATTTAATGCGTAGAGGTTGGAACGGACCAAATATATGTCCATTGCGTTGGGAGGACTCGGAATCAGTTTCACACCTCTTCATCAAATGCAATTTCTCCCAAACAGTTTGGGATTCAGCAACTTCACAACATTTTTGCCCACCATGGGCAGGGGACACATTGTTGGATGCTTGGGATGGATGGCTTGAACAGGGAAGCCTCCCTGTTTTCTTGAAGTCAATACCACTTCAAATACGCTGGAGCCTATGGATTACTCGAAACGAGGCCATTTTCTCTGGCATACGACCTACCACCCTCTCTACGCACTACAAATTTAAATACTCCTTCCGTCCTCCCCATCCTACTAAACACTCTGTTTGGCGACACATCTCTCCATTGTTGGTTGATCCTACTTCACCACACTGCTTTTGTGATGGTGCTTCTCAAGGTAATCCAGGACACAGTGGTGCTAGGGGGATTCTATTCTTCCATGGCACATGCATCACATTCAAGATGGGCACAGGTCTTCAAACAAATAAATTTGTTGAGTTACAGGCAGTCATCACCGCTATTTCCATTGCAGTTGACTATGGTTTAACCTCCTTAATTATTCTCTCAGACTCTATGTTGATTGTTGATTGGCTAAATGGAACGATTAGTTGCTAGAACATCACCTTATCTTGACTCATCAGTCGAGCCTTAGACCTCGCCACACACATCCATCCTATTGTCTTCCAACATATCTATTGGGAAAACAACCCTAGAGCAGACATGCTGGCCAAGGGAGCATGCAGCCACAAAATAGGTCATGTATACATGCAAGTAACGGATACCAACGGCACTATCGTTGAGAGAGTGTTATCTCTCAAATAATGTATGTTTAAGCACCAAATTGGCACTGTACAATAGCTGTTTACATATATGGTTTCTATTACAGGTTGAGGCTATTCCTTCCCTGGGAACTATGTTTTCTAACTGGCCTTTGTCTTTCTTCTGGCATGTCTTGCCATTTAGACACCCTCTGATCTGCCATATTCCTTATCGCTATTACTGGATGTATCTATTTCAAAACTTGAATAAATGATACTGACATATTTCTATTGAAAAAAAAAAAATTATATATATATACACACACACAGATCTGAAATTACTTGAAAATGAGCAATCCAGTTTATGAATATAGATATGCTTTGAAATCCTTCAAAACCGCCATTATTGTGCATAGAAAAATGCAGATAAAGGCCTTTAAAGCCTAGAATACTTGCCAGACTGAACTTCCTACAAAAAGGGACTGCAAGACTATCTCAAAATAGTTGCAAAGGAGCAAATCATAGAGTCGGAGATCAGCTTGAACTAGGTACCAAATCATCTCCATACACTACAAGAAGAAATATTCACACGCATTATGATGAGAGCGCACATTCACACAAAATATAAATAGCCCGACTAATATATATACAGGGATGAGAATGATTATTCTAAACTGCACATAACATCAACCGGGAGGACATCATTCTTGTCCCTTGAGGCTCCCAAAATTAACCAAATCAATTCAAGAAGTTGCGAACAACAAGAGAAAGGTTCGTTCCTGTTTTTATCTGCAGCAGACCGCTTATTCTAATCTATAGCAATGTGGCCTATGATATATAAATCAGAAACAAATATGTTTCTATTTATTGTGATGTTCAAACATGCAATTGAATCCCAATCAATGAGTGTACCATGACTATACCACGAGTCATCTAAGGTTCCAGATCCTTCTAGATCAGATAAAATCTTTGACGTAAGTTTCCTAATCCCGTTGCACCACATCATACTAATAAAAAGAAGCTTGAGATTGTATCTAGTCTAATTACTATTCAATTTGGACCCACCCAACCTCCTTTCAAAAATCCCAATGATTTTCTACCCAAATCCCACCTACTATTCCCTCTGCAATCCCTCTACCACATGTGAATCCTATAGTTCCTCCTTTGATCACAAATCCAATGGCTGAACCTCACCCCTTTTACTGGACAAAATAATCAGACGTCAATCAGTTACTTAAAATATGTTGCAAGGTTCCAAGGCATGTTGTTATAGTTGAACAACATATTCAATCCTATGAACAGGTCTGCAAGGATTTTGGAGTGCAATCCAAGGAAAATGCAATGAAGATCTATGTTGAGGCTTTAGAGTATGATGCTCGAAGCTTGTTCAAACATCTGGGAAACACTATTGTACAAGATTACAATGACATGAAGATTAGGTGGGGAGACCAGAAGGACAAAGGCTTTATAGTAACATGAACAATATGCAGAACCAGTCCAATAAGGCAGTTAAATATTTGAACAATCAATTTTACAAATTCTTTGCAAAGATGCCCACTGTTATTAATCCAACTGAGAAAGAGAAATCATCACATGCAGCCTATCTCTCCACATTTGACACGAAATTTAGCTTCAAACTAAGAGAAAGAGAGCCCTCTTCATTGGCTGCCACCTTTGAGAAGGCCATCAATTTTATAAATTCTATGCGAAGATACCTCCTGTCATTGATCCAACTAAGAAATCATCAAAGGTGGCCTATCTCTCCACATTTGACATGAAATTTAGCTTCAAACTAAGAGAAAGAGAGCCTTCTTCATTGGCTGCCATCTTTGAGAGGGCCATCAAGATGGAGTTGAACTTCTATGTATCCCTAAAGGCCAAACCCATTACTATCAATGATGAGCATAAAAAGGAAGAGAAGGATGTGAAGACCAAAGAAAGAACAAGGGGAAGATAAAGAAAGTGAATCTGAACTGACCGAAACAAAGAAGGTGATGAAAGATAAGTTGAATGACTTGGTGAAAATATTCAAACAATGGAGCATGTTTGGACAGAATGTTAGTAACAAGACCTTGAGGTTGAAAAGGGCACAAGCATCGAGTTCCAATCAGGTTCTTGTACAGGCAAAGTTAAACACTCAAGAACAGCCAATGGAAAAAAGAATTGAAGACAAAAAACCATCAAAAACCACTGACACAAACAACTTCACATCACCTTCTTCAAGTGTGCATTGCTGCCAACCTTATCGGAAGCCACATGGTTAAGAAACTTGCAGGGTGGCCCAAGTGCTTGAATAAAATGATGCAAGATGAGGAAGAGATTGATGAATAATGAAAGGGTTTTCGTGATAATAATGGCATTGGGGTCATCTAGAACAATGATGATATTATCATGATGCAGAGAGACCACTCAAACGATATTTCATATGATCATAGACCTGAAGGGATTAAGGCCTATTGCAAATAAAACCAATTACAGTCCAAGCGGCCAAGTGATCGGGATTTTCTAGCGCTTCAAAATATCTTAGCTGTAGAGATGACAAAAGAATTGAATTATGGCCCAAATCAGAACCAGCCTTATAATTTTAGGAGCCAAGGCCCACTTCCAAAGACTAGATATCGAGTTAAAAAATGGGAATGTGGATCCTCCAAGGACAAATCAGCCAAAAGCCCATGTTTCATAGCCTTGTCTGCAAACAAAAAGTGAAGTGGTTCCTGCCAACCAAAATCGTCCAGCCACAAATGCTCCTCAGAACATTCAACCTAGAGGCTATCCTCTATGGCAACAACCACAACCTCAAATACACTCACTCAAGTATAGATGCCCCTCAAAAATGAATCTCTTGTTCCCACAGGAGTCCAAGCACTCATGGTATTAAAACTCACAAGAAATGCTGAGAAACAAGAGTGAAAAAAGCTGGCGAGAAATTGCCAAGTAGCTCCCCTGTCGAGTATTTATTGAGGACTCGCAAGTAAAAATTGATGTTAAATTATAACAATCAACAATCAAAAACATCAATATCACTTTTGCAATTGATTTTTATATAATTTTTACTTTGCAAAAACAAATTTTATCGTTTACCAATTGTTGTGATGTGATTTCCATCAGCTTAGAAGGATTTTGATAGGGATTTGAGAGGTAATTAGGTTTTTTGTTTTGAATTTTATTTCCATTTTAGATATATAGAGTTTGAATTTTTTTTTTCTTTCTTTATTCCCTATTTCTTCTTTCTTTGATAGCCAACTATGGTTTTAAATTAAAACTTATTTTTTCCTTTGTTTTTTAGGGTGTGCAATTTGCAGTGATATACAAGAATGACTCCACTTCATGTAGCCATAGTAGGAGTGGGAAGTTTGATGACCCTATTTTCAAGCATGGTGTAGAGGGTCTAGAGTAGAATATTTGATATACAATTATTGTGTTTTTCTAAATGAGAGGTGTCAATTGCCTCAAAAACCACCTTACATGTATCCCAAACTGAGTTAAGCCATTGTGCAACAAAGTGGAGCCTAAGATTACGAGAGAGATGAATGTTGTCCTTGCTCTGTATGACGAGAAAAGAATGAAAAAAATGACAGTTGCAGTAGTTGCAACTATAATAAATGCCCCTCCTAATCCTTGGACCTGTTTGCGACTATAAGTGAGATTTTCTTTTATATCTTCTTCCGAGGAAGGGATTTTGGTGCATTTTCAACAATTTCCTATTGTCAAAGGGCCATACCTTTAAGTTCTTGCTCTGAGATCCCCTATATCCTGGAATATTAAAATAGAGGTCTCCCGCTGAAAACCCACCTACACCCCCCTTTTCCACCCAACAAAAAACCTTTGAGAAATAGATTTTTTCATTGACAGACAAGGAGATCCGACCTTGCTTAAAACCAACACACAATCTTAGCTGGGAGAATTTGATATGGACTTCACAAATGATGTTGAGATCAAACTTGTTGCTGAGCGACAAAAAGAAAAGGGCCATTATCCTCTACTTCCTTCGTTGAATGCCATTTGAGGAGGATCTCTAAGCGGTATGCAGATAATTGGGAGAGGCAAGGATGGAAAGTGGAATCTTCTTGGGGTTTGGAAAAAGGATATGTTTGTGTCCTTTACAAGGAGGAAGCTACTCAAGGTGAGTACCAAAATGGCGTGTGGATGATTGTTGAAGCTTTAGCTTATGTTCAGCCATGGCATGAATACTTCAATCTGGAATTTGTGCCACAACATAAATACCCTCTTTGGATGGAGCTCCCTCCCCTGCCAGAACACTTTCAAGCACACATAGATAAGATCATAAAGCCTTTTGGTCAAATTTATTGTAGGTGATAAACGAGGGTCACATTCCTTGCGGCCTCATGCTCAAGTTTGTGTGGAGGTGGACATCTCAAGGAAGCTCCCATCTAAAATTCGTCTTTTTTTCAATGGTTTTCCTTTCATCCAAAAGGTCTTGTATCTCAACCTCCCCAATGCGTTTTTTCGCAAGTTTCTCTCCAGCCCATTTTATTAAGGACTGCCCTTTATCTCTTAATCAAAACACTTCCTCAAATCATGATGTGCAAAACAATTCTCAAAAGAAAACTACAAATGACTCTCAAGGGTGGCAAACTAAAACAAAAAAGAAGAATAAGCAAGTGCCTCAGCAAAATCAAACTTTTGAAAAAAAACTGGGTACCTACCAGGAATTCTCAAATAACAGGTACACTTGACACTGGTAACTCAAGTATGAAACCACAAAGGACAAATTTGAGTACACAGGATAAGGCTGAAAGCAATTACAAGAGCCAAGATCAAGGCACAATAATGATTGTATCAAATTTAGAAATGATTAATTCCAAGTGGAACAATGACAAGATCCCTCTCAATCAAACCACAGGGCAGCCACCACCTCATGAAGCATTTCAATCACGGGTAGTCTCTATAAAAAATGGTTTTACAGTCCTTGAGTAGGGTCTTGATATAGATTGCCCATGAAGCTAGAAATATCACCCTAGAATAATGGTAGACAAGCCCTTGTTTTATCTGTCATAACCAATCTTCATACATATGTACTTTTCCTTCTAGAAATAAAGGTATTGGGTTCCGACTATGATTGTTGACGACCAATTGGAATGAAGATTATACTATCACCTCTCATGAAGAGGGTAAAGGAGGGACTATATGTGACATTGCCTCTTGGCTTAACCCTCAAATTATTGATTGAAGTGAGGACCCCATGGCATAATGTAGCCAAATGATAATTATGTTGTGCATCAAAGTGTGGGGCTTTCATTCGATATGTGCACCTAATGACACAATCAGTAGAATGAAGTTATAGTGGATGGCCCACTCACTCCCCACTACTAAATGGATTGTGAGGAGTGATTTTAATATGGTTGAGTGGGATGGGGACTGAATTGGAATACGTGAAACTACTCTATAGCCTAAAGAAAGACAAGTTTCGAGTGACTACAAGAGAACACTCGGCATTTCTGAGATTAACCAGAGGCAAAAGAATCTAGATTCAGCTGGTTGGTACTCTTGGTCTAATCAACAAGCGGGAAACAATCGGATTCAGGCTAGGTTGGATAGGACCTATGCAAACTCTCAAGACACTAATTTTTATTCCCATGGCAAGCGCTCAATTTTTGTGGACTCTTCTATCACTGGATCTGATCATCTACCAATTTTAATTCAGTTGATAATTGGTGTTGATGTTTCGAGAGAAAATAATTCTTCTTACAAACTAAATGTCTTCCTTCTCGAGTCAAAAGAATGCTTAAGGGCTATTGCTAGAATTTGGTCCTTGGTACCTACCCCAATTGGTGATGAAGGGTGGATAATTTGGTGCAAAGCGGCTATCTAACGAGCTACCAAGTTTCTTTGAGGGTGGAGTTGAATGATTACCAAGACACGAAAAGGGAGAGAAAAAGAAGCTCGACTTCAGCTTCAACAAGTTAGGCGCATGTTGGAACTAGACCCTTTCAATGCAAAAAAGCAAAGAGCAACTTGTGAATTGGAATCTCAACTCAAAAAATTTGAGAAGTATAGAGCAAGAGGAGCCAAAGTTAGGGAGCGTCTTCATTGGATTGTAGAAGGTGATATGCCTTCTAAATTTTACTTTCAATGCCTAAAATGAAAGCATAATGTAGAATAAATTCTTACAATGTGAGACTCTAATAATAACCTTTCAAAAGATGAACTTCAAATCCAAGAGATTTTTCAAAGCCACTTTCAAAAGATCTTCACATCTATGGATATAGACCCTTTATATGATACTTGCATGGAACTTGTCAAGAAAGTGGTTCCTAAAAAGGTGGAAAATTATGAGAAGATTTTACTATCTAAAGAATGATAAATCTCTAGGACCTGATGGCCTCCCAATGGCGTTCTATAAGATGTGGCCTATTGTTGGATCAGATTAATTAAAAATGTGTCAAGAATCCATCAAAAGGGGAGTCATGGGGGTGCTAGTCAGTGGAGGATTGATCAAACTCATTCCAAAGGGATCCAAAAGGGAGTGGGTAAGTGGTTGGCAACCGATTACCCTTTTTAATGTTTCTTTAAAAAAATTAGCAAAATCCCTTGCTAGAAGGATTAAGACATTGGTGACACGAAAAGTAAGTATCCACCTTGCTAATCCAAGCCTTAGCTGAACTATTTGCGAAACCATCAAAAGTGGGTAGGATAAACTTCCTTATCTCATTATGTAAATCTATGTGACTGTCATGCCCCTGTTGGAGCCTCCTCTACCTTTTTTTTAAGTTATAAAACCATTGAAACTCATCTCTTTTCTAAATGGAGGGGGTATGTCATGTATTCCCCATATGTTGCCAATAAATTTGATTTATAGGAGGGTTGTTCCTTCCTTTCCCATAAAGTTTCCTCCTTTTGAAAGACCCTAGGTCTTGGCGTGGGTCCTATGTTTGTGCCCACGGTACTACTCATCACAACATGTACTATGTCTCCCTTCATATTCTTCACAGTTTGAAGAAATTCACTCATCACTTCTTTCATCTGCTCTTGTGCTCGAGATAACATCTCAAACCTAGCTCTATCCATGTCACTATTTGACATGAAACCCTTGTTATCCCACAACTGGGTAAGAAATGGCTCCGATACCATTAAAATATCTCTTTTTAGGGCTAAAAGCTAAACAAGAAATTATTCAACAAACCCTAGTGAAATAATCAACTTTTAGATTTTATTCAAACCCTAGGCAATTTGAAAATAATTTATTTACTGTTGCAGGTGACCCAAAATGGCACAAAAAATATTATTCAATGATCCCAAAAATAGCAGAAATTATCCCAAAATTATAACCAAAGGATTCAATCAAAAACCTGATTTTTGATAATATTTATTGCTGGAAAACATTAGGAAAAATTCAGAATATTTATGTGGCTGATCCACACCTTTAAAAAAGGCCCAAAAAACCTCCAAACCCAATCACCAACCCTAGGAGAGGGTTCGCTACCCTTGTAGGAGAAACGCAGCACTTTTGTTGGGGTTCGCTGCCCTAAAACAGCCCTCAATCCAACTCACCCAGCCTCCAATGTTGTTCGCCCACCTGCAAATGCCAATATGGTGTTGAAAACACCCTTCTTCTGCCAATGATGCACAATACAACCTCCTTACAAAGTTGTCCAAGTCTAAAATCAATGGTTTTCGTCCTAATTTCAACCACCTTGAAGGGAATTTGTCCTCAAAGAGAAAGCCAAGCTTCTTCGTGCTTAGACTTCAAAGAAATTAAATATCAAAAATAGCATGAACCTTTCCACAAAATCCCTCCTTTGACCTTTATAGTCTTCCCCAATGGGTGGTGTCCAAAAAGGAGGGAAAGCAATTCAAATGTTAAAAGGCCCTTTTTGTATAATCTTCCACTTGATCACTTACGTGTCCATGACCCTCAAAAGTCCCCTTCTTAAGTGAAAATTAGAATCATAAAGTACCTTTTTGAAAAGAAGCAAAAAAGACCCCATGTTCCCCTTTTCTCTCACTTCGTCCCTTAGCGTTTTGGAAAACAAGTCGAGCTAAAGGTCTTCATAAATCATGTTGAAAAGAGGGGCATGACAATGACTGACTACTCCCACTACTTGCGCAATGTTTGGTTTGGTGCATGCCATGGCGAATATAAGACTACCAACTTTTCATGAGTACGGTACATGAGACATCTATGTCCTCTCCACTTCGGTTCTTGGGCACGAATCCGAAGACAATTTTATATGAACAAGAAATGGGGCACTAACTAGTTGTGCATTTTGCATATTGAAGTAATGCAAAACCTTTTCCACTTAAGTCTTTTGTGACAACCATAGCTTCTTGTTCTTTCTGTCTCTATGTATCCTCATCCCAAGACTCTGATTTGCACCTCCTAAGTTCTTCACCTCAAACTCACTAGCAAGTTGTGTTAGGAATTAGTCCTAATATGGGTGCTTTAGTGTGTTTAAGTTAATACTCCACATAATTAATAATTTATTAGTGGAGAGGTTTATTCAATAATATGTAAGTGATTTGTTAAAACAAATCACGTAGTGATATTGTGAGGAGATATTCTAGGATTGTGTTAGTTGTTAGTTGTTAGTTGTTAGTTGTTAGACCAACTAACCTATTATTAGGTAGTGTTATTATAAGGTAATGTTCCTGATTACTTAATGTGTTATTGAGATTGACAAAGAATCGTGCTTTTGCACATTTGTGAGCCTTTGGCTCTCACTAAATATGGTGTAACAACTATAAGCTAAGCTTTTAATTTGATGGTCTTTTACATGTTGGGACTTGCTACCAACATATCATCAACATACAAAAGCAAAATAATGAAACTATCATCTTTGTACCTCTGAAAATAGGCACAATGATCAGCCTCACATCTACTAAAACCCAAGCTTGTCATGAAGGAATCAAATCACTTATACCAACACCTTGGTACCTGTTTCAAATCTTGTCTCTTCCTTCAAAACCTTTTGGTTGTTGCATATAAATCTTCTCTAAAAGACCACCATGCAAGAAGGTTGTTTTAACATCTAGTTGTTCTAGCTCCAAATGTAGACTAACAACGAGAGCTAAAACAACTCTAATTGTACTTAACTGTACAATAGGTAAAAAGATTTAATTAAAGTCAATACCAGATATCTGCATATACCCCTTGGCCACCAACCGAGCTTTATACTGCACCACATTATCATTAATGTCTCTTTTTAGTTTGAAGATCCACTTGTTCCCTATAGCTTTTCGCCCCTTAGGCAATGGCACAAGCTCCCACATCTTATTTTTATGGAGAGCTTCCATCTCCTCCATGGCAGCTCTCCATTTGCTTGCATCTTCAGCATCGCATGCCTCCTAAAATGAGCTAAGCTCACCAACATCAGTATCTAATACATAATGTGAATTACAACTAGGAGAATACCTTTCATTGGTCTAGTCACTCTAGTGGATCTCCTCACAAAGTGTGATGTGCCACCCTGTGGCTCATCTGGTTGCAGTTCATCCTGATTTTGATTGTTATCCTGCTGATATTCATGGATAGGTAGCTGATTTTCATCCTGCACCTCCATATTAGCATCATACTTTTCCACCTCTACTGGAACAGCGGTTGTACTTTATTGTTCTTTACTTCTTTGCACTGATTTTTTATTAAAACGAATATCTCGACTAATAACCAGCTTGCAGGCAGTAGCATCCCACAACCTGTACCCCTTTGACCATTTGCATAGCCAAGAAAAATACATTTCATGGACTTTACGTCCAGCTTATTCCCTTTTTCTTTAAGAATATGAACATAAACATCTAAACCAAAAACACAAAGAAAAGAATAATCAACAGGTTTACCCGTCCATACTTCCTCAGAAATTTTCAGATCTAGAGCTGTAGTGGGTGATCTATTAATCAAGAAACAAGTTGTGGTAACAGCATCACCCCAAAATTTATGCTCCAAACCAGCAGTACTCAGCATACAGTTAGCACACTCCATGATTGTATGGTTCATGCGTTCAACAACTCCATTTTGTTGTGGTGTTCTAGCAACTGTCAACTACCTTGCTATGCCATGCTCACTGCAAAACTGATTAAACTCATTTAAACAAAATTTCCCTCTATTTTTTGTTCTAAGACATTTTATTGTCTTACTCTTCTAGTTCTCTACCAAAGCATTACACTTCTTAAAACAAGAAAATACATCAAATTTCTTCTTGAGAAGATATATCTACGCCTTACGAGAGTAATCATCTATAAATGTAACAAAATATGATGAACCCCCTAAAGATGCAACAGGTGCTTGCCAAACATTTGAATGAATCAACTGTAAAATTTATTTGCTTCTGGTTGTGCATCTAGAAAAACGCAGTGTATTCTATTTTCCATATAGACAATGCTCACAAAAATTTAGATCTAGTGATTTTATACTTGGGAGAAGGTTTTTGTCCAGTAGTAGCTTGAGACCACACTCGCTCATGTGGCCTAACCGTCGATGCCAAATAATCACCAACTCCATTGCCACATCTGTCACCACTGCAGCTTCTCCATTACAAGTTTCTCTAACCAACCTGTAGAGATTCCCAACCTTTTCTCCCTTGAGCACCACCAACACTCCCTTTGCTACCTTGAGAGAGCTCTTTTCCCCACTGAATCGGTAACTATGCTCATCGAACACTCCAAGTGACAGAAGATTTTTCTTCAACCCTGGTACATGTTAGACATGTTGAATAGTCCTCACTTCCCCATCCAACATCTTGATTTTGACTTCTCCTTCTCCAATAGCTTTGCATGGGTTGTCATTTCCCATGTAAACCACACCACCATCACATGACCAATAAGAAGAAAACCAATCCCTATGAGGAGTCATGTGAAAAGATGCTCCATAATCGATAAGCCAAACATGATGCAACAAACCTCTCAAATTAACAAACAACACTTCTTTGTTTTCCAACAGTGCTCCATCTTATGCTATGTTTGCCTCGGATGGTTGCAAGCTAAGATTGTCCTTGTTCACCTTCAACACTCTGCAATCCCTTTTGACATGCCATGATTTTCCAGAGTTCTAGCATTTGACTCTTTTCTGCCCCTTGAATTTTGATCTAATATGTTCATGCTCAATCTACCCTCTTTCCGCAGTTTTGCCCCTTACAACAAGAGCTTCATTAGAAGAACCTTGAGATGTCTTCCACCTTGATTCTTCGAACATTGCTAAGGTCACTACATCTTCAAAGGCTAGTTTCCCTTGCAGCGTTGAGTTACTAAGCGCCATAACTAGCTAATCACAAGATTTAGGCAAAGAGCACAATAAAATAACTGCCTTGTCCTCTTCTTCGATTCTCACCTCTACTGAAGCCAACTTGCTAATCAGTGTGTTGAAATTGTAGAGATGATCTATATCTAATGAATTGTCATCCATCCTCAGGTTGTACAGTTGTTGACATAACAAAATCTTGTTTGCTAATGACTTGGTCTCATACAGATTTTCAAGCTTATTCCACAAGTCATGTGTCGTTTTCACGTTTGCAACATTGAACAAAACCGAATCAGCTAGAGATAACTGGATTGTAGCCCTTGCCATGGCATCCTTTACATCCCAATCCATCTGATCCATGGCTGTAGGTTTTGACACAACCCCTTTGAGAGCTATGGCACATTTGTCCTTCACCAACAGGGCTTGAACCTTCAGCTTCCACAGAGTGAAATTGAAACCATCAAATTTCACGACCTCAAATCTAGTAACCATACTTCCTGACATTCTTTACTTCTAACAAAAAAATTCTGCACTGAACCAACCTAACCAATCTCTGATACCAACTGTTAGAAAAATAGATAGTGCAGAAATATAAAACAGTGAGCAGCAAACAAAAAATAAATAGCACACTCAGATTTAACGTGGAAAACTTGGCAATGCGCCAGGAAAAAACACAAGTCAAAGGTCTCTCTTAGTATTTGATTAATCAAGAATAACTCATTGTTACAGCAATGGCTAAACACTCTCTAGCTCCAACTACAAAATTGCATTAGCTTTCCTCTTGTAGTAAATGTAATGCTTATCCTATTGCAAAACTCCTAACTCATGAGTTTATAGAAGGATGATAGGTTTATTTAATACTGAGTGGCCATCCCACTATCTTCCACTAAGAGGTGGGTGGCCATCCCACTATCTTCCACTAAGAGGTGGGTGGCCACCCCACTATCCTCCACTAAGAGGTGAGTGGCAACACCACTACAAAAGTGCATGTAGTACAAAACCATTTTATCCACTAGCTAAATAAAACTAACTTCACATACCAACATGACGGATGGCTACTGCAAATTTTTGGTAATATAACAATATACCATTCAATGTGGTGAGAAGCCCATATTGGCAGACAATGGTAATTGCATGAACGTTGGTGGGAAGGTGTTCACATCACCTAGTCATGATCTGAGTGGCCCCTTGTTGGAGGAAGCCGTAAAAAATATGCAAGGGATAGTAAATGAGCAAAAAAGACTGGCGCAAAAAGGGTTGCAGTGTTTTGTCCAATAAGTTGACGTATGAAGGAGCTACACTTTGATAAACTTTCTAGTAGCTTCAAGTGGACAATTGGTGTTCTTGAAATCACATTGATGTCCCTCACCGAGTGAAAAAAACAGACTTTGTGTGATATGTTAGTTAAAGTAGTCATGGAAATGGGTGTGAAAAATGTTGTCCAAGTTGGGACTAACAATACTGTTGTCACTTGGATTTGCACCATTTGAGGAGATGGCAAAGCTCTCCTCATCCAAGTGGCATCATGGAAACACTTCTAGGCTTGTGGGTAGCCTAAGGATGAAGTGAATCTCTAGATAGGACTAGCTCCCTTGATGTACCACTTTGGATTACAACTACAACTAAACTTGGGGGGTGAAAAGGGAAAGAGATAACTAAAAACAAACTATCCTAAAAGAGGTGATACACCAAATAGACTAATGACTTCCAACCATATGCATGTTACACTTGAAATCAAAGGACAAACTGAACATACACTTCTTCAATCTTTATTTTCTCACATCAATGTTACATTGTGAGGTTATGGATGAATGTGCAAAGCTAAGACGACTAGACAAGAGGCCTCTGAGGGCACTAATGAATAGACTAACTCACTCAATCCTTGACATTTACTAGAACACTTCACATGCTCTGCAATAAGAAGCTTTCCAACTGCAAATAGATGATAGAATGAAATAACAAGCTAAGGAATCCATAGTCTTCACTTATGCAAAATCAAACATTCCAAATGAACACACTAAGAACAGTCATGGAGGAGGTAAACATCAGTAGTTTTATTGATCAAAAGGTATACAAATGAGCAAGGCTTCACCATACTCAGGTGGAGTATAAAGTAAAATGGCCAAAATGGCTAGTTCTTATAGAACTTGAGAGAGAGAGAAGTCCAAGGGTCACAAGGACACTTGTCCAACTGAGAGAATCAGTTACTTGTGCATGAGAGAAGGATGTGGGACAAACCATGAAAGGTCAGGAAGTCCAAGTGTCAATACAAGTCATAAAACTCATGAAAAGTGGCAAAAAACTCCTCATTCTGGCTCAGAAAAACTGTCTTCATGATTAGCCCTATTTGAACACCTCATAACTGATTAGGAACAGGTCCAATGATTGGAAAGAAGGGTAAGGGTCTCAAACATGCCTCTTCATACATTGGTTGCAGGCCTGGTCATCTGGAATCACCTAAAAGGAGCTATCATTATCTGCAATCTAGAAAACTCCTCTTTCATGCACCCTACACATTTGTCCTCAAAATTGGCATCAATTGCTCATGCAAATCCATGGGAGGGAGTGGATGACAAGTGTCAAGACCCTCCATGGCCTTAGAAGCATCAGGGACACCTTAAAATCACTTTCCCTTGAAGTTTTCGCACCTTTCACTAGCTTGTCCAATATGTCAGTTTTGACTGGCTAAGATGAAGCACCTGGTTTGGACACTTAGGAGTTTTTTCTTGAAATGAAATGACCATAGGGAGTTAGAACAAGTCTAAAACTTCCCCCCAAACTTGATTGCACCTTCAAACCCCTCCTGGTTTCCATGCAGATCCTCTACGAAAATATGAGCATTTGAAACTGACCTATCGAGCTTGTTTTCTTGTTTCTTGCAGGTTTGAGTTGCTTTTGGACCAAAAATGACTTCTTTTGTGCTTCCCCTGCAATCAAACAGCTTGAACATGTCTTAAATGACCTTACAAACATGTCTTGGCCCATTTTAATCCACTCCTAGGGCTGGAAGTGATGTTGGTTTCACATTTGGTCCTTTAGGCCTAAACGTGCCTAGTAGGCCTGACTGCGCCCTAGAGCTCCAAGTGAATTCAGATGGTTTTCCTTGGCTCCAAATAGCTTAAACACCTCTAGAGTGACCCTCTAAACATGCCTCAATAGGTTAGAATGATCACCTCATGTCACAATTGGAATTGACCCTCCATTTAGCCTCTAGGTCTAAACCTTGTTCAATAGGCTTGCCTGCAACTTTGGAGGTTTAGAGCACCCTGTCTAGTTTCCTCTCTCTATGATTAGTTTCCAATATTGCATTAGGTGTCTCTCATATTTCCATACCTTTTTGAAGGGTCTCCTTGTCTTCTGGTTACTCCTTTTTACACATCTTCCTAAGATTCCCAGTTTGTGCTCATAAGGGAGTGCCCTCTGTCTGAGACAAAACAGAGGGCACTCCCCTGTTTCCTCAGACAATGGTGGATAGTTGAGAGGGTTCTCCAAGTCTTAAAGATGCCCTCTACAAAAATTGACCCCTTGATTTTAAGTATAGACCCTCCAAAAACCTCAAATTCCCAGGCAGACCTCTTGAAGGCAGACTGTGCACACTTTTGACTGAGTTTGGCTTGTTTAGGATTCCTTCTGGGCCTGATTTCCATGGCAGAGAGTACCTTCAAGGAACAAACATCAATTTGAAGATGCTTTAAACTTGTTTATCCTTCCAAGTTCACTGCATACACTTGATAACCCTTAAAACCCCCTCTTCATACTCTTTAGATGCTTTAAACTTGTTTATCCTTCCAAGTTCACTGCATACACTTGATAACCCTTAAAACCCCCTCTTCATACTCTTTAGATAGGCTTGTTGCTTCTCAAGAGTGCTCTGCCTCTGAGACAGAACAGGGGTATTGCTCTCTATTCTAGGGAGAAAAAAAGTGTTTTTATAGATTCTTCATGTCCCAAGGGCTCTCTGCACTAAACGAAAAAGGTCTGGCTCTTTATTTGGTCCTCAAGCACTTCAAATTCTCCAAAATAACCCTTAAAACAGGCCTATGTTAGCACTTTGACTGTGCCTGTGTCTTAAAAAGGGACCTGTAGGGATCTAATGCCTGCTTGGGCTATTCAAAACCTTGGTGAACTCCTCTGAACCCCTGGGGTCATTTGATCTTGGTTTGGACCCCACTATCCATCTTGAACCTAGCCCAAACATCTCTTGAACTACCCTTTGTCAGCTCACTGTTTTCATACGGTGAAATACTGGTTGTAGGTGCTCATTAGGGTTCTAAGGAGGTGTATAGGCTCATCTGGACTTGGTCATGATATGGAGAGACTCTCCATTGAACCATGAAAACCATTGGTAACTTCTCAAACACTATCCTCACCTTGTATACATTTGTCACACTCCAAACACTACCTCCCTGTCAAACTGGGTTTTATCTTGACTGTGACTGTGTTTGCTTGTTAGTATACCTGTAGGTGTACCTTCCATGATTTATGGCATTGGGAATGGTGTCTGAGGGTCTCCATTGAAGTTATAAACACCGTTTGTACTCTTATTCATTCATTCCATCCTTTCTCATCACTTTAACTTCTCAAACAGTATGCCTTTGGACTGTGGTTCCATTCTTCAATAGTAACCCCTGCCTGTAGGTGCTTATATTTTCTTGGAGTTACTTACATTGGTATGTGTCCTATTGAAACCCTTCAAAGATCTTCATGGAGTCCTAAAGGATTATGACACTTGCTTGAGCCCACTTGCTTCATTCTTAGCATTCCATACACTCAATCATCAAAGCACTCACTGTCTGACTCAGTCAACAGCTAACTGTACTTACTTGATTTAAAAGGTATCTGGAAGTACATTGTGAGATCAAAGAAATAGCATATCATCTCTTCTAGATGCTCTTTTGGGTCACAAATGGTCTTGATATGCCTTTCACTATCTAAAACCTTTCAACCATGAAGGAATGATCCACTTGCAACTTTGGGTTAAGCTTGGAAAAGGCAGTATGGTTGTAGGTGGTTACATGAGGAACAAACACAGTATTCAAACTTTTTAGATGCTCATTAGATCATAAAAGCTTCATGTCAACTATTGGAGTCATTCAAATGTGTGGGTGTGATGTAGCAGTTAATTCTTGCATGAAGAAGGCTCCTTTTCACTCAAAAAGGTAGATAACACTGACTGTTTTCAGTGTCTTTTTAGGCAACCTTGGGGTCTCCAAAAACCAATCTCCATCAACTCTTTGCCCTCCAAACCTTGCAAGGTGCTTGTCCTATGATAGGGCTGCAAGATCTACCCATCTAGATGTTACAAAACCCTTTGCAAGCATCTTATAAGTTATTCACAAAACAGGCTGGAACTCTGTTTTCACCCTTTTGGGAAAATAGACCTGAACACAGTCAATTGACCCTTCAGCATGGTTTGCACCTCCACTTGCTCATTTACCCATGAAACCAGTTCTGCCATGAAGCTTGCTTGAACACTAGGACCTCAAAGAGTGTTTCAACATCTATTTAATACTTCAAAATGGCTTCTTTGCTCTTTGTTGGCTGCCTGTAGGTGAGTATTCAGTGTATACAGGCAATGGGCAGATCATGAGCAATATGCTTGCTTTAGGTCTCTTATGAGTTGTAACTTCTCTTCATACTTTCAAATACATCATCCACATTCTAAAACACTTGAAACAAATGTCAACACCTTCCTTTCAACATGAACTCCTTATTCATGGCACCTGTAAGTGAGTTGTTCGTGGCAAACTACGTGAGAATGTGCTATATGACTGCTCAATCCGTCTTCCTTGCATCAAATGAAGGTTTGATTCACCAGTTTATGCTGCTAAAGGATACACCAGGACTTCAAAACCTTCAACACCTTTGTGAACATGTTTTACAAGCTCCATGCACGTATTTCACCATGGTTGCAAACAAACAGTGAACAAAAGTTGACTGTATGGTGCTCATAACTACACTCTCATAGAGCATTGCCTTTAAGAATGAGATTGAAGTGTCATGGGGAATAAAGAGCACATTTAAATCATAGAAATAGACCTATCAAAACCTTTTGAAGCCATGAACAAGCTTGAAGCTCTTGAAAACGCTGAAAACTGCCTTCAACTCAGAAATTGTTCCTTTCTGCAACCTAAGATGATTAGCATATCAAAACTTCATGAAATTTAAAACCAAGCATGGGAATCATTTGAGGAGGTCAACATCATCTGGCATCAAACTTAGCAACTGGTTCGTACGAAATTGCTCAAAGCAAAGCAAAACCTATAAGGTGCATGAAATAGCAGACAGAAAAGTACAGTCAACTTCATGAGGATGGTTCATGAAGCATAGGCCACCATTCTTCGAACTCCTTATATGGAAATGAAGGTCTTTGAGTGTGCTTTAACCTCCCCAAGGCGTTTGAGCTGAAACCTCCTGAGTTGTCCGTACTAAGCACAACCCTGAAGGTCAATTTTGCTTGCCAAGAGGACTAAAAAAAAAAAAAACGGTTTTGAGCCAAAAATGGCACTTCCAGAGCAAACCAAACGTGGAACTGAGCTTGGAGAAGTTGAAGAGACATACCATGATCCTTTCCCACGTGACACACTTCCCAAGGAGCCATACAAATGCCAAACTTCTTTTCCTAAAAAAAACTATCTTTTCTTCTGATGAACCTGCCACTTTTCAGTTATGTCAGTTACTTAAGACCTCTAAGGACACATGGGACGTGAAATCACGTTTTGGAACCTTCACACTTCCCATAAAATCCATACAAGACATTAAATGCACCTTTTTTTAACCTCAAAATAACCCAAAATGACTAAAGGAACTAAAATGACTAAAGACCAAGGCTAGTACAACATAAAGTGCATTGATTAACCTATAAAACACCCTTTGAAATATGTATTAGACCCCTAAAACATCAAAAAAGTCAAGTTTTTACCTAAGGGTGCCCCAATTTGACCTAAAAGTCAAATTTGGTCAACAAATACAACATATGTAACAATAGAGAGACTTCTTGAGTAGATAGATGGACTCTACACATATTGGAACCCTTGTGCAACGCATAGCATTGGTCTCCTATTTGAGGACATACGAAAAACTACATGAGTGAAAAGTGTGGTTGAAGAAGCCAAAAATATTACAAAATACATCCAAAATCACCCTTGGATGTTAAACTTGATAAAAGAGCACACCAACATAAAGGACCTTGTGCAATCAAGAGTCACATGATTCAACACAACCTTCATCACATTGCAGACTCACTAACATCTCTTACGTGGATGTTTGTGAGCACACCCTTATTGGAATCTTTCCATTGTGGGAAGGCCAAAGGGAAAAGTGTCAAAATCCCATTTTCAATGATGTGTTTGCAAAGAGCACAGAGGAAATCATTAAAGTAACTTTAAACTTAACTATTTTTTCTATATCATTTGTTTTTTGAAATTTTTTAGTTCAAATTTCTCTTAATTCTAATTTTAAAATTTCAGATGATTTTGTTTTTGTTGACAAAGCCTTTGGTCAATGTTCTATGCTTGGTGGATGGTAGAAAAACCCAATGGGTTACTTGTACGAGGCCATAGATTATTATTCTGGGAAAAATAAAATAAAATATGAACCATTTGGCACATAAATGATCAAAGATGGAAGAAGCAAGTCCATCGACATACACATGCAAGCCTTGCTACTTGAACACCAAACTTTTCTTCTCTGATTCATTTAAGGCTAATGAGGAGGTTATGGATGGCCTCAACACATACATAGAGAAGATGACAACTGAAGAATCCCTTAGAGACACAATTCTTGACAAGTTGCAAATTTACAAGGGTGTTGAGGGGAGACTCTTTTCTTTGGCTCTATGTATTCAAAGGAGAATGACCCAACAGCAAGGTCAAAACAAATTAAATCATTTGATTGTAGTCTCGTTACTCGCAGATACTAGACTTCTTTAGTAAATACAAGCCTAGTTGACTTACAAAGTTATAAATGTCTTATTTGCAAATTTTGTAATGAACTTACTATATCACAAAAAGAAAATCACAGCAATAGATTGCACTATAATAGATCACATAGGCAAAATAATAACATTCACTCACAAATACGAGCAAATCCACACAATATATGTGAAATGAGAGCATAATACTTGAATATAAAATCAATCCATTTCAGAGGGGCAACCCAACAAGTCCTCATAATGAAAATAAAATTCAAAATATATGATGACTAATATCCAACCACTACCTCCTATATGTACCCTGATTAGGCTATGGGAAATCCATAAACAAAATAGGCCGACTACTTCTACCAATATGCAACCTAGACATTAAGAAATGATTTAGTCAAAGGTTATGCATGCCACAGGTCAACACACGTATCTCAATACAAGCCAAAGGTTAAGGGCATAGTAGATTTGTGGTGGGAAGATTATGGTGCAAAAACACAGAATCTTTGAGGCTATCATTTGTTTTATGTGCTGGCCATGTAACTCTTTTGGGTGTTAGCGTAATTGGAGCATGTTTAAAGTCATTCACAAAAAGAAGCACAATAGGTCGACAACACAATGCCTCAATGGTCTTATTTTTATGTAATACAATCTTCATCTTCACGTGAGACAAGTGGAGAGGCAAAAGAGTCATGAAGCAATTGACTTGAATGATATCAATCCATACTCAAACTAGATTGTTGAGGATGTGGAGCCCATGTTTACTGAGGGGAGATCACAAATTCGAGATGAAGTAACAGAAGGGACAGGGGCAGCAACAACATAGGCACAAGTAGAAGTGGAAGCATCAAAAGGGGTTGATGGGGATGATTGATATATTTGCGGATGATTTTGTTCCGGGGGAGGAATTTTTACCTTCCACTTCCACAACGCAACTGATGAGTACAAGGAGCTACAGGGGGCAAAAAAATTTGTAAAATATTTTTTGGATTTCTATTTTTGTATAATGATGATCAATGGTCATATTAGATTATGGTGAATTGATGACTATTGTACACTTTTTTTGGTCTAAAACCAATATAGAATATACTTGTGCTCTCTACATTCATTTCTTATGTTTTTAACAGTGTTTTATATGTTATTTAAGTTTATTTTATTATTTTATATTTTTTTAACTCACCAAGTATTTGCCAAGTTTTCCCTGAGTTTTTTACCGAGTCATGAGTCTAACTCAAAATTTTAGGCAACCAAATAATTGGCGAGTACGAGTTTTTGAATTATGGCTGAAATTGGCAAATGGATTTTGTGTAGCCACTAAAATCTGGTATTAGACACCTGGCAATATCAATCTTGATGTACTTTCACTTAAAATGACTTATGCGTACACATATGGCTCTTACACACCTTTCTCCCACAACTATATGCTTTCTATAGGGTCGATCTTCTCGACTTGCTATCAATCACCTAGAGGAATTTCGTCTGTTCATTACCATACTCAAACTCTCAACAAATCATCAAATTACTATTCATGTCTCTCAGAAAAGTCCGAGAGACTTAAATGCTTACAGAATTCCTCAGGTGTCCAACTCTAACAAATTCGTCCCTTTTGACAAACTCGTCCTTGTGCTAAGCAACAGTCATTTTTCAAATTCAAATCATCTTTACGGGTTAGCCCGTATGTGTCGCATATTGATGGCGTGAGAACGTACCAAAGAGTCCCATATAAATACACAATAGGTCTAAGCCTATTTCATTATATAGCATTGCCACAATGTTTTCACTGACAATGAAGTAATATGCTTGAATAACGCAAGTATATCCAAATTTATTGATCTATTCAAAACTGATTATCTAGATATTATCAAGTATTAATGTCATCGATGATTGCAGATACAGTCATATGCACAAAACTTCATGTATTTTACCCGATTAATGATGAAAACCTCGCATTTTGCAACAGATTGTTAATCTATTGATTGTATAGTGATTTCCATTTGAGGATTCTATTTGTAATCAGAGTTATTTCTTGGTTTCACAATAAAATTACTCTTTCATAATTCTAAGTTGATTTTTTTTTAAGTTTTGCACTCTTTTATTTGCTTAGTTGTTTCTTAGTTAGTTCACTTTACTTTCTTCGGTTTCTTCTTAGTCTTAGCTTTATTTTTAGGCTTGATTAACACCCTATTATCGCTTTATTCAGTAACTTTGTAATTGATAATTTTCGTGTTTAACTCTTAACTTAGTTTAGTCTTGCTTTCTTTCCTCTTTGTCTTTTAGTTTTAATGTTGACTGTAAATAGTGTAATTTTTAATTTGTATCATATAATTGCTTGTAATTTTAGGTTTGCTTTCTTGTTGTTCTTTCTATTTGTTCGCTATTTCTTTCTTTCTTTCTCATTTGTTTTCTTTCTTTCATCCTTCTAGTGTGAACATACATATTTCATCTTTTAATAAATCTGAATATTTTGTCTTTCAAGGGACTGCCTAGCCCATAGGCTTTGCTATGTTTGACGTGTCAGATGATAATTTTATACCCAATTTGAGATTAATTAAACAATTCATTGAAGCAGTGATCAACATATATGATTGGAGCATTGTTTGTATCTTTCTTCTATACATGGTTAATAATAGTGTTCTAAATGAATGATATTATGAAATGGTTATAAGCTTGATTTAATTTTTTTATTAAACGTATTAATCCCCATAACTTAAAAGACCCTTTGCATGCCTTAAGACTGATTCTCAGCCATAGGTCCCTTACGATCAAACTGATATAATTCCATCTTGACCTCTGTGATAAACATACGGGTTGATCCATTGATGCGACACATTTCACAATCAAAATGGTTACTTTTCAGATTTGATAGATTAAAAGCAGGGGCAAAGAATTGTACTGAAACAAATAAGCATTGTACACAAACGAATCAGTTATAAGGCAGACACTATTGTCTAACACAAACATCCATAGACTAAAGAATTCGTCCTAGCGGTTCCAGACACCTAGTTTCTTATATGAGCTACTCACAGTCTACTTTCTGCTTTGTTTGTCACCTGCATTCAATCTCAAACCTGCATAGAATAATAAAATGCTAGGTATCTTAATCTCTTAGGCCATTTATATTTATATCAAGTACAACTGTTCATATTTTGTTTTGGCAATTAGATTCATGTATCATTACCATACTTTGTATAATCTAAATCAATTCAAAAAATTATCTTGTTTAGGTTTATAGAATCAAAATAAGGTAAACATATTGGCAAACCCGCATTTTGTCTAAAACATAAAACCCTATGTTTATTTTAGGGTTTCATTCTTCATTCTAGGGTTTCATATTTATGTCTTAGGGTTTCAATTTTGATTTCTAGACTTTCACATACATTAAGGCAATTAATCTTTTTCGCCTTGGCCCTATCCTTTTGCATATTTTCATGATTTCATTCTATACCGTCTCAGAAGGCTAATTTCCTTGTCCCTCTAAGGAGTACTAGATTAAGTGGTGCACATGTTGAGCATAAGTAGATTCATTTGCTTCCATCTAAAATGGATAATATAAAAGAGATGAATGTTCATTTTTTTTCCTCTTCTTTTGATGTAAATATTGTTAATGAATATATACAAATAGAAAATCATATTGTTAAATAATGAAATGCCCGATCTAGAGAATGCTAATCAAGACAATCATTAATACAAAGATAGCATCCTAATGACCTTAGTGAGGTAATCCTATACAAGTTAAAGCATTCTCTAATTTTTTAAATCAAATCCATTAACAACCTCGTGACTTGGATAAGGTTTTAAAATTAATCTTAGTAGTTAAAGTTGCACAAAAAGCTAAGGTTGTCACATCTGAGGAACAACATGAGCCTTTCATTGATACTAATGTACCTTTTGGAGGTACTAATTCTGCCATAAGTGTTCAGACTACGATTACTGCTACTATTCATTTGTCTACACCTTTGGCTACATATGTGATGCCCACCCAAGGTGTGGGGCCAACCCAAGGTTTCCATCAAATTACTATGCATATTCCTACAGTCGACCTATGTACATCCTATGATTGCTACTCAAGTTACATCATCATCCTCACCTACTGCACGATCCCTCGAGCAAACTGTTATAGCTCTGCAGACTAAGGTGTTGCAGTTAGAGCAAGTTGTTTCTAGAGAAAGTAATTTGACTGATTCTCATGCATTGCTTCATAATCCATCAGCTCTAGAGATTTCATCTTTTCCCTTATCTATGGGTTTCGTAGCTGCTAAACTTACATTATATGATGGTAAAGGTGATCCAAAGTAACACCTAAGATCCTTTCAAACATAGCATGCTTAGATTATGCCTCCAATGGCAAGTTGTTGACTAAGTTATTTTTGTAAAGTCTTAAGGACTATAATTTGTGTTGGTTCTATGACCTCCCATTCCAATCAGTTAAGGCATTCAATCCTTTGGTTGATCAATTTCTAGCACATTTTTTTATCAATATCAATGAGAAATTGTCTTTTACTCAAATTGCAAAACTTAAGCAAGGATCCAATTAACCAATCAGTGACTATGTGCTTTGGTATCAGACCATGCTTTCTAAGATGACAAATCCTATGGTCAACAATGAGTTACAAGATATCTTCAAACAAAGTTTGCTCGCCCCTCTCCATAGGTCTATTGTGTTCAACAAATTCCAACCATTTGATAAGTTATATCACACAGTTAGAGATCAAGAAGTTAAACTTATTGCTTTGAACAAGCTGAAATATATGCCTAGTGCTACAATTACTTCAACTACAAAGTTTCAACACAAACAAGACTTCCAAATCAAAACGAATGACAATAAGAATAAAGAAAAAACGGTTAATGTAGTGTCACAACCTACTAATTTTCACATTTACCTCAACCTCTTCATATGTTTTTGCAAAAATTACTTTAATGCAACCTTATAACTCTATCCACCTAACGAGGTTGATATGAGTAGGCATCTACCTGAGGGACACAACAGTAATGCATATTGTGATTACCATAGATGCGAAGGGCATTCTACAAATAGATGTTTTCGACGAAAACATAAAATTTAGTATCTCATTGATGACAACATTATTGAGCTTAACACACCTATGATTGATTCAGAACCACAACCATATGGGAATGCAAAGTTGAAAATCTTTTCCGATCCTTTTTCAAATCATGCAAGAACAAAAACTAAGGATACTTTTGAGGTGCATATGATATACAATGCACATCGTCCTCCTTTGACATATGATCACTCATTGGAGGATATTATTGGTACACTTGCAAGCACAATTGTACAAAGACCTCCAATTAATTGATGACAGCAAGATTGTGGATGATGATCCTACTTATACATCACTATTTATACAAGCATACATTGACTCACAACCTATACATAGTGTCATGGTAGACAATGGTTCAAGTGAAAATATTTATACAATGACACTTCTTCATACTCTTGGACATACACATTGAGGATTTGATGCATACAACAAAGATAGTCAAAGGATTTGATGGCAATGAACAGAAGCCTATGGAGCGCATTGTGCTACCGTTTAAGGTAGGCCCTGCCACAGTTGCTACTTTGTTCTTAGTCTTATTGAGTACAAGGGTATTTGACATGTTGTTAGGATGCCCTTGGATACATAAGCTTTGTGCAATACCTTCTTCAGTACATAGATGTGTCAAGTATATACATGTTAGTCAAGTGGTCACTGATTCGAGTGTTCCATATCAATATCCTATTCACCCATACGCATTTCCTCCACCCCAACCAACATTGTTGTCAATTATTCCACCTATTCGAGTTCATTCTAAGTAGTTAATTACTCCACCTATTCAAGTTCAATTTAAACAACCAGTTATTCCACCTATTCCAGTTCATACGCAATCAGTTACTCCACCTATTCAGATTCATGTTAAGGAGACAATTCAGAAGAAAATTGTTGATTTTTCTAGACAACCAATGCTTCAACACCTATTACATCAGAGGATTATTTAGGACTCATAATAACCATTATCTACTACACTATGTCCTAAAATAATGCTACAAACGGCTCATGATGCTCCACCGCGAACACAGGGACGTGTTTCCCCTACTATACAACAAATTTCATAGGATACTATGCTCCCTAGAGTTACTCATCATACACAGGATCCTATGAGTCATGATGATGATGACGATTACATTACAACACGAGCTCGCTCTTCAAATTTAGATACAGTGACATATGATACAACTCGCTCATGACAGTTGACCATTCCCATGTCTGAAACAAGACCTACACATGGCCATCCCTTTGATGGGATAATTGGTTAGTGTTTTTACATAAACAAAATATTTCAAAAATACAAAAAATCAAAATATTTTAAATATCCAAAATTAAGACCTAAGAATGACATGTTTGTTAGTTTTCATTATTCATTTATGTTATTTATCACATCTTTGGTAGATTACCTATCTTTTTTCATACCTATAAACATTTCAAGATATATATGAGTGAGATGTAGAACATACAAGTTATACATGATACATAGATGCACAAGACGTAGGACATTTGTATATTAGAATTGGTCAACTATTGAACAAAACTAATACAAAATAAACACGATACTTAACTTCACTAACAAAAGATTAAATATATAATGGTTGGTACTTCTACTAAAGTTGAGTCAACCTTAGTCACAAACTAACTATTAAATCACTGTAATCTCTCTTACAATCCTATTCTTGTGAGTAATTATAACTCACGCACATCTCACTATTATTTTTTCACAAAATGCAATCTTATGAAATACTATATCCTAAGATTCCCTCCTTTAGTATGAACATGAGAGAAAAGGATCACACATTCTTCGGAAACTTCTCTCTGAAAACAATCTTTGAACCAAGTACAACTTCATCAAGTTGTCTTGTAACCCTCATAAATGTGTAGCCCCTGAGTTGAATTCACGAGTTCTCAGGCCCCTTTCCTCGAACTCCTGAATTCTCAAAACTCCCGAACTATATGGACAACAATCCATATTGAGTTTACCTCGAAATCTCTTCCTATCCTCAAAAAGTGGGCTTCTTAAAATATGAATCTTTCAAACATGTCATCATAGCAGAGAATTATTTTGATTACAATACCATATTTGTACCCCAAAAAAACATGAAAATACTGAAATTTATGCCACTACAACATAGTGCAGCCCCGTCATTAGCAGCTTGACGAGATGTGCTATTTGGCCTCCTTCCTCTTTTTGCCTCCATCCTCTATTTGGATGCTGCTCACTCAGCGGATTTGATCATAAAGCTCATTTGCATGTTGTTTGGAATAACAAACCCCCTCACATGATTGACACATTTGACACAAGGACATCAGGTTTGCCCGAAAATGCATCCGTTTACAATATAAGGACAATTTTATATAATTTTACATTTTCGACTTTGATAATTTCAACACACAAAATAGACTATAGACTCAAAACTAGACTTAAAATTAATACTAAACTAAATGGACACCAGTCTTATATTGACAAAATACTAATGACAAACATAATTCTTAAATACATAATCAGTCAATAGACGTAATGACTTACCTTTTTATAAACCACACGACACTTCATACTACACTTTTATAACACTGTTTTTTTATTTTTTGTTTTTTTTACATGGGTCTGTTCCCTTTGAAAGGGACACAAAACTTTGAAATTGAACTGAAAACTATTATAACCTAAACGACAAGGCATTAATATAACAATAAATGTCTAAAGACCACATAACTAAAAGGCAAGTAAATTAGATACCAATACTAACAAACTATGTGAAAAACTAAACAGTGAACTTATATCTAAAGGACCATCAACTATATACTTTCACATAAAAACTTGCTAATTGACCTTATCTGTTTATAATACAACTATAGACTATAAAACAAACTCAGTTATCTAGTGCTATTCGTAGACATATCAAACTGACTTTCGCAGACCCTTTTTATGGCAGCTGATCACAGACTTTATAGGCAGCGACAGAGTATGAAGACACGAAGAAGAATTCTATGGGGATGCATGAATTGTAGGAACTCAAGTTGAATTTGATAACACGCTCTTTGGTCGACAGCTGTACTGCAACTCTGATTTCCAACGGCAAAAAGAGAATGATGCATTCAGGCCGTTTGATAGTGGGACGGCTGTACCAAAAGTTCTGTGAAATGCCTTTTTCAGATCTGACTGATGCAAGATAAAAGACTACAGCGAACGGCTAGGAAGGCGAACAGCATGACAGCGAACAGCAGGACAGCGAACAGCTAGGGCAGTGATAGAAGCACGATGGAAGATCGGATCATGTACTCTCTTAAGAAACTACAGATCAACTAACTACAAGGCGTGATTTATATCTCTGTGCGCTATCAGATCTACATCATGTCTTCGGTGACATTAGAATCAACTGCGCAGCAGATAGTGATATCATTGAGACGCATTTATGTCTGCAGGAGCACTTAATCAGCTTGAAAGAAGCACCGAATTTAGCTGGTAAGACAATAACTCGACCCCACATATAAAGTTGCGTTGATCGGGGTGAACTAAATTGTGAATGATGTATGAGTCTACCAAAGCATACAACAGTTCTTAACACACAAATGGAATATTTCTAACTCTAAGCATTATTGGGCTATGAGATTACCATTTGCCCCTCAGCTTCTTTCACAACTTCATTACAGGGAAAGGAGTAAGATTGCCCTAATACCAAGTATTAGAATTGGTCAGAAATTGAACAAAACAAATACAAAATAATCACAATACTTAACTTCATTAACAGAAGATTACATATATAATGGTTAGTCCTCCTACTAAAGTGGAATCAACCTTCATCACAAACTAACTACTAAACCCATATAATCTCTCTTACAATCCTATTCTTGTGAGTTATTACAAGGCACGCACATCTCACTATTATTTTCTCACAAAATACATTCTCATGAAGCACTAAATCCTAACATCCTATACCCAAAGGCCATGCCAATGTTGGAGGCATCTCATTCCATAGATTACATTGTTATTAGTTATATCTTTCTATGACCTTTCCATTTATCATGTTGAACTACAATGTTGGAGGCATCTCATTCCATAGATTACATTGTTATTAGTTATATCTTTCTATGACCTTTCCATTTATCATGTTGAACTACATTGATTGCTTACACAACTTGCTCTTGTTCATATTCTTTGCAGTGTTACATTTCAAAGATATGTTATTTTGTTATATTGTAACATTGACATAGATTGGTGGTATAGACTAGTTTAATCTGTTTTATGCTTCATTGTTGGTATTTCAGTTTTTTTATAGGCTAAAAATTGATTATGCTTGTTTAACTCTTGCTTTAGTATACGACATTGTTTGATTGAGTGTATCATTGTATGTCTCTTTCTTTGAGACCTTGCCTTCTTTTACTACTTTTGCTTGATCAAGCTTTCATGATATGACTCTTTCTTTGGGCACATGCCTTTTTATAAAACTTTTGTTCATTGAGATTTTCATGACTTCTTTTTGTTTGGGCCCTTGTCTTGTATGACATCTAATTGTCCATAGTGTGTGGCGCTTGCATTGTGAAATATTAATTGCTATTGTGTGTGCTTTATTGTGTGCATCATGGGCATGACATTGTGTGCTTATAAGTGGATAAATCCAAGATCGTCTGTTGAGTTTATGAGTTTGTAGTGCCATAATCCATATCATGCACCTTTCTATTTGTGTGTGGTGCCATGATCCATATCATGCACCATCTTGTGTACTTCATTATTTAGTGCTTATATCAATGATGGCTACTATCATGTGCCTAATTGTTATATATATCTTGACATAACATTTAAATATGCCTTACATTACATGTTTCATATATGCTTTGACGATCTATTCATTATTATGATGACATATTCTCCATATGTTAGTACATACTTCTAAAATGATTACATTTTCCTAAATAACATGATGCAGTTAACTCTTTTTTTTTGAGATGAATAATTTGCAAGCTACATTCCTCACCTCAAAAAGGGGGCATATTAGTGAGCTTTTCAAAGAGATTTTAGCCTCCATTTACAAAAAAATCAGATTTTGGAACAAATTATATGATTCAGAGAGTTCAGATTGGTACAAGTTATCGGTTTGGTTCAGATTATAGAATATTGTTTACAAACAATAAACAAATTTTTAGGGCATATGCACACATTTTAAAGGAACATAAGTTACAAGTTTTCATTCAGATTTCTCAAATTTGGGACAAATGAGATATAGATGTATAACATTTAATATCGTGTTGGCACCGATTGGATCAAATTATGGGGCATGAACATTCTTCGTGCACACACATTGTTTCAGTTTTCTATTTAAGAGCATGGCATCAATGGTACCTAAGTTTACATATTGAATCTATAAGTCCATCTACAGCGGTTGATTCATGAGCATAGAATAGGCCCCCCCTTTTATCTTGAGGTTCAAGATCAATTAAATGAAAATTGTGGTTTAGATTTTGCGCACTCAACAGCGTAGCACTACTCCCGAGGGTTGAGGCATTTATTTTCTGAACCCATGGCTCTTGCCTTAGTTAATTTCTCTATTAAGGCATGATCACCCCCAATTCTCCAAATTCTTCAACAAGAAAACCACTTCTCCAATGTTTCAATAGGAATCCCGATTTTCCATATGCTTCAGTAGGAAGCATAGTTCTCCAATGTTTCAGCAAGAAACATCATCTCCAACAACATCACAGAGGGCAGCATGGTTCACCCACTTGTGTATTACTTCCTTCCTCTTCAAGTTTCAAAAGTTTCATTTTCAGATTTCATTCCATATATGCACATTGATTGTTGCATGTTTATTGCAAGTTTGCATGAAACAAGTTGCATATTCAGATCCTTCTCCCAAAGACAAATTGTGTTGTACACACTCAAGTACATCTCTTTATCCTTTTACTCTAGCATTGTATTTCATTTCATTACTAGAAATAAAGGGGGGCATTTGTAAACACTAAAATATGGTATTAGACATTTGGCAATGTCAATTTGGACCTACCTTCACCTTACATGACTTATGCTTACACATATGGCTCTTGCGCACCTTTCTCTCATATCTACGTGCTTTCTATAGAGACGATCTTCCCGATTTGCTATCAGTCACCTACGGTAATTCCTTAATTTGTGCCTAACCTATTCATTATCATACTCGGAATTCTCCATATCATCAAATCAATGTTCTTATCTCTCAAATAAGTCTAGCAGACTCAAACACCTGCAAAATTTCATAGGTGTCCAACTCTGACATATTCATCCCCACGCCAAACAATGATTATTTTTCAAATTTAAATCATTTTTATGGGTCAGCCCATACATTTCGCATGTCAATGATGTGAAAAAATACACAGAGTTCCATATAAATACACACTACGTCTAAGCCTATTTCATTATCTAACATTGTCAAGAAAGCCTATTCTAACACTTGCACATTCAAAAGGACTGCCCTAAACTTCCCAATATGGCAATCAGTTATAAGGAGCGGGCCCTTGCCAAGTCTAAAACACTTAAGCCAAACCAATTTTATCATTTGCCAAGTGTCGAAATTTAGATTACAAGTTGTATTCATTAAAGGAGCACCATTGCACACATACACCTAACGGGGAGAACTAAATGGTTTTTGACTTCCCTCTTTGAAGTATTGGAAATGTAGGCAACGCTCAACCATTCATTGGAGAGTGGTTGAGCTCCATGCAACCCACCTCCTTCCCCTTTTGCATCCCTAAAAATAATGTCAAAACCTAGGGTTTCAAAGAAAATGAGACCAGTTTTCTAAATACCATGCTTATGTGAGCCTTGATATCGCACATAGTGAACCTTGATATACAAGCAAGCGTAGCACCCTGTACTGAAACAAAGAGGCAATGTACACAAACGAATCCGGTTGAAGACAAAAGGTATTGTTTAGCGCCAACATCCATAATCTGACAGATTCATCCTAGCGGCAATTCCAGACACCAATCCCTAATCTGAGCACCTCACAGTCTACTTTCAGTCTAATGGATATGTATTATTCACAATTCCACTGCTGCAAGAATATCCAAAAATATACCAAGAGCAGAAGCTCTTATTCAACATTGAAAATATGACCAAACCCCACAATGATATTTTGGTGCCCGCACAAGATATGGGAACGTACATGTTGATGAACGTTGATGATACAAAGATTGGACCACCCAAATTATTTCATGACGAACGAGTGCCAAAGGAAGTCTACACAATACACTTTCATGGTGTAAAAGCAAGGACCAGTTCTGATCTGGGAGTTGCTTTTACATCCCCATTGGGTAATGTTCTCCCTTTTTTTATACTGCCTTGCTTTCGATTGCACTGATAATACTGCTGAATATGAAGCTCTAATTTTAGGCCAATTCTTAAACTTGCGAAGGAAATGGGTATCAAGGTACTTAGGGTATTTGGAGATTGAACTCATTATCAACTAGGTCAAAGTCAAGTGTCTGGCAAAAAGTGCTAGATTGAATCACCATCAGAACATTGTGTGGGATTCACTTGAGTACTTCTATGTATTCAATATAACAGCGTTTCCTAGGGAAGAAAATCAACAATAAAGTTGAGATTAATTTTTTTTTTTTTTTAAATCGAAGAAGAAAGTTGAGATTAAATTTATTTTCAAACCATTGGTAACTAATAAATTTGAAGCATAAAAGAACTCTGCTCATCCATCTAATAATCAGGTCCAAGATGATCAATATTCCATTCCCAAAAGTTGGGGGAACTTTGAAAGATCTTCGAGTATGACAAGCAAATTGAAAGATCCTTCTAAACAAAGGGGAATTCAAGTCTCAATATATAAATTTGACAATGGAAAAACCTGAGGCAACCCTAGGAAGAATAAAGCATGAAAAAATAATCCAGTTGAAGATTAATAATCCAATTGAAGACTAATAAAATTCCCAAGGGAATGGTTGAATTGGAAAGGAGCTTTGACAGCCATGATAGAGACAACGTTGTTCCCTCAATGGCTGAAGTGGGGGAAAGGATAGAGATCAATCTTAGTATAGAAGAAGGGGCTAAGAAGATAAAATTGGGAAAAATCTGTTCAAAACAATAATATGTGCATTCAAAGGCTTGTTCAAAAAATACAAGGGTGTGTTTGCATGGAGCTACAACAAGGTTGAAGACATACCGTACTAATGTGATCAGTCACTCAATACCCCAAAGTTGGACGCTAAGCCTTTCAGGCATAAGAAAACACCAATGAAACCAAAGTTAGCCCCTACACTAGAAGCCAAATTGCAAATTTAATTGATAGCAAGATCACAAGTACCATCGGTTGTTCCTTTTAGGTAGCCAATTTGGTGCCAATGCACAAGAAGAATGGGGAAATGAGACTTTGTGTATACTTAAGAAATCTGAAGAAGCTCTTGCTCAAAGACAATTATCCCTTGCCAATTATGGTCAATATACTACAAACGGAAATGGGGGCAAAAATTTTGTTTATGGTTGACAGCTTCTTGGGCTATAATCAAGTCCTGGTGGCTAAGGAAGAATGGTATAAGACGACATTCACCACTCCCTTAGGCATTTTTCTCATATATTCAAATGTTGTTTGGTCTCACGAATCCTGGAATGACATTCCAACGTGCCATGGACAATGCTTTCGCAAATCGTACGGATAAGATAATTTTTATCTAACAAGATTATCTTACTGTGTCTTCCAAACGTAGGGAAGATCATTTGAAATACCTGAGACGAGTCTTTGACATGTGCCAAGAATTTGGAGTGCTCCTAAATCCTAAGAAGTCACTCTTCGAGGTGACACAAGGCAAACTATTGGGGCACATAAAATCCAAGTGCTAAAATAGACCCTGAAATAGTAGAAGCAATTGCTCATATCTCTCTTCCCAAGAAAGGCTATCTAAACATTTTCTGAGAAGATACTTTCTACGGAAATTTGTGTGGAATTTTGCTGAGATCACAGAGCCAATGGTCAAAATGTTATGGAGGGAATAAGATTTTCCATGCAAAAAGAAAGGTAAGAAAGTATTTGAATGAATTTGATGAGTGCTTGAGGAAGCCCAAATTTTGGTAAATTTGTTTATGCTAAACCTTTTCAAAAAAATCATTTGCATCAGAGCATACAGTGGCTAGTATCTTCTTGCAAAAGAATAAGGGTATGAGTAGCCAATTGTTTTAATGAGCAAGGCACTGAAAGATGCAAAATTGAAGTATACCACCATGGAAAAAGAGGCGTATGCCTTAGTTAAAGCTCTGAAATAGTTTCGTCCATACATCTGAGACTGCAGCATAGCGGCTTATATGACTCACCCTGTGGTCAAGCAAATTTTCAAAAACAGAATGTTCAGGTAAGAGGCAGGTGGATCACCAAAATCCCAGAGTTTGATTTAGAATTGAAACCGGCTAAGCTAGTGTGAGGCCATGGGTCAGCAAGGCTTGTGACTGAGAGTGACCTCAGAGCTATGCAAGAATTTGATGGAGCAACTAGTCCGGCAACATTAGAGATGATGGAGTTATTGGATGACAAGGCAACATGCCTAGTAAAAATACATCCTCTATTACCTAGAAAATCTCTCTTGCCCCAAGGAATTAAACAAGACCCAATGAAGATCTCTAAAATTGAAGATCGTCAAGTACTACCTCGCAAATATTGTGTTGAGTTGGACAAGTCCCAATTTTATACTGTTATGGTGTGTCATTCCAGATGAAGCTAAAGATTTAGTGGAAGCTACATGATGGGTATTGTGGTGGGCACATCACTGCAAGCACCAGTGCACATACTAAGAGAATGATATTATTGGCCAACTTAATCCACAGATGTACACCATGACATACCGAAGTGCTAGCCATGTCAACAGTTTGCAAGAAAAAAAAAAGTGAGTTGAAATGCCACGTCTGCCCATTGTTGCAAATGCTCCCTTTCAACAATAGGCTCTAGGTTTTATTGGAGAATTCCCAGAGAATTCAAGTAATGGTTATAGGTGGATTCTCCAAGCCACAGATTAGTTCACTAGATGGGATAAAGCCATTCCCACAAGGAACTTCATGAGCAAGGTAATTATGTATTTCACTTAGGAATCAATTCTGATAAGATTCAGCATTCTTACCAAGACTAACCAATACTGCAACTGCCTTCAGCTCAATAGAAATGGTTAATTTCTGCTCAATAGAAATGGTTGAGATCACCTTGGCGCATTCAATTAATTACTACCCACAAGGAAATGGACTGGCGGAATTTAGCAATAAAAACTTGCTATCAACAAGGTGGTGTTAAACCATACATAGCAAAACTGGAATGGAAAAATCAAGTATGCATTGTAGACAGACATGATTACCAAGAAAAGGTTCACTGGAATGACTTCATTCTTGCTGATCTTTGGAACGAATTCAACCATGCTCCAAATATCGGATTGCCCATATACCAGTTATCACCAGATTTTACAAAAGGAAGTACGATAGCTACTTTTCACACCGATGGAAGTGAAGGATGGCACATTGAAGGTTTGTGAGTTATCAGATTCAGATTAAACTAACATTTGACCACAAGGCAACTTCTCAAGAATTCAAGATAGGTATCTAATATTGATGTCATCAATAAAAAAGAGAGATTGAAGAGGTGTCCAGAGCCGATTAAGTCCTGAGTCAAGAAATGCTGCAAAAATTGATTGATATGGATATATTGATGGCACAAGCAGAAACATTTATGTGAGGACAGGCACACAAGGTGAATGTACTAGTGGAGAAAATGCTTTCTATAGAGGAGGCAATTAAAACTTACATTTTGTCACAAGAAGAATGAAGTAAAATAAAAATCATATTTTCAGAGGTAGATAAGTCCTCTAAGGTACTTGTTCTACAGTAGTCACCTCAACAATTAGTGCCACATCAGCAGCCATCAAGACAGCCAACCAGGACACAGCTCAACCACTTTCAGGTCCTAGTCATCAAGTGCCAACTCATCAATCTCCTGCTTAATTAGCACCACCTAAGCATGTGGCGAGCTAAGGTAATGATTTTTGGAGGGTTTTCTGCATGTAAATTTCACTGACAAAAATAGTAAAAGGGATATTCTCTTGATAAGGAATGTGCATGTTTTAAGTATTTTTTAAAGCGCAAGTTCTAATGCTTTAAAGAATGCAAGATACATGTGGCAAACGAGAAGGAAAGCAACAAAATGCAGCCATTGAAATATATTGGACAAGAATGCAGTCAAGGGCAGTGTAAAGAAGCTATAAAAAGAGCAACGCCTGCAAAAGTGAGATCTTTTGGACCAGTATACTTTCACCTTAAGATTCTATCTTAGTCTATGTTTCCTTTTTGTCGTGCTCATCCCACTCATCCACATTTGTTTTCTCTTTCCAGGTCATCACAGAGCTGAAGCCCAGTTATAGGAGATCAAAGTCTGGATACTTTTCTAGATATTAGGTGGAACTAGGCAACAGTTAAAAAGTGTTTCTCACGGGCCATCACTATAATTTGAGGACCTCGAAAGACTAAGCTGTATTTATTTGATCTCTAGATTCAATCTCAATCATACAATATTGGCCTTTAAGAGAAATTAAATTGCCTTGATCATGTGTTTTGAGTTGTTTTATTCAAAATCATTCTTTCACCCTTCGGTATGCTCTGTGGTTTTCTTTGATTAGTTGATGCTAAGCAGAAATTGCCTTTCCTTCCCCGGCACTTTGCTTATTTCTTCTGGCTTTATTGTTAATGGCAAAGTAATGTGAATCCCACTGCTTTAAATACAAATGTTATTGCATTTTCCCTCACATCATTCACTTCACAGCAGATCATAGAATTAGAATGCCCAATGAATAAATAGATTGAAAAATATTTAATTTCAAATCAATTCTAAAATCAAATTTTACTTTCTGCAAAAGTCGCTCGGGACTCAAACCCGACCTCATCCCTTTATGGATATCCCTCGGTCCCTCAGGCCTTGGCACTAAGCCAAAGGAGTTTGATTATATGTACACATGATACTAATGGGATGTTAAAAGACTCCTTAAAAAAAACACTTTCCCACAATCCAACGAAGAGCTTAATTGAAAATCTTAATAGACGTGAGGACTTTTTGAAACACATTAAAATATTTTCACGGAAGTCCTCCGAGGGAGCCCCCCCCTCTGGCTGCTACAAACCTTAAAGATGATCATAGAAAGATCTCTAAATGACACTTCCAATCTGAATACCTGAGACGATTGCTTTAGCAATTACTAAAGTTTTCAATCCGAGTGATAACAATTCTGAACCAATAAAGCTTGCATATCCAGTCTGTTAGATTCCATGCTTGTTAATTTACTCTATAATAATTTCATTTTGATTATACAGGATACTTGTTGAAAAAAGAGAAGGTTAATACACAATCTTGTGCCCTTTGTCAATGTAGATTGTTCTCTGTATTTATCCATGAAAGCATTTACAGCCATGAATCCAACATTGACAATATCAAATCCCTTGTCATGGCGCTCAACCATACTACAAAAGGGATCCAACACTTCCATTGCAGAATTAAATCACACCCAACTAGACAGCATTTCCTGCCAATTGATAAGTATCTTTCAGGAAAATGGAAACTTGAACTGACCATAAATTAGACCCTCTTTAACACAGAATAAAAGGATAACCACCACTAATATGGAAGCTGGAGGAGGATGAAGTAGTCGTCAACAATCTTGTTTTGAGTAATCAGAAGCCTAAAGAGAGTGTAAGCATATACAAGCATCATTTTCACCCAGATAAGATTAAAGGTGCTTCAATTAATGAAAAGACCATTAAAAAATTATTTACTTTCTAAGATTTAAAATATTACACTAACTGCTTGTGATTATATGAATAGTGGCCATATCTTCTCTCTAATAATGACATGTCCAATGACTGGTCAGATAAGAATAGAGATCCCCGATAGGGTTTAGAAAATGTTTCACTCGTCACTTACCCCCAATAGACATTACAAATTAAAAAAATGAAGTGTGATAGGAGATTTCCATCTAGTATGCAGAGATAAAACTTGAACACCTTTATGCTTGTTTGAAGTCTTCCTTCATAGCATTGTTGAGTTCTCAACTTGCCTTCTGTGCAAATCATATTGCTGCGCCCTTAACCTATAGCGTGTCTAGGTATATGTGTGGTTGACCTATGGCATAAAGAACCTTTTATGTTATCTTGTCACATTTCTCTACACTATCATTTTCTTAGTAGGGTTGGTCTATGGAGTAACCATAGCTTAAGTGGGGTATATATAGAAGGTAGTGATTAGTACTTGATCATCATATTACGAATTCTATTCTCATTACATGTTTGTCAAGATTGCCCCCTCAAAGTGGCTTAATTCTATTTATCAAGTGTTTGGCTCTTCTATCAATTATTGATGTGGATATGCTTATTGCGCTCTTATTATTGCGATATATAGTTGTTGATTTGCTCATTTACATTTATTGTTCTGAAGTGATTGGATCTATCTAAGTAATTTCATTACAAGCGGTATCAGAGCCTTTCCAAGGCACTAAGTTTGTTTCCCAAATTTGCCCAAATTTTTTTGATCTTTTCCTTTTAGATTATAGATTGTGCTCGTGGGTGTTTTAAAACTAACAGAAAGTTGTCATTATGGGCTAAGCAGCTATTACTTTTACTTGATTATGTAAAGTGGGGTTATGCCCAATTATGCAAGCCATTAGACAACGTTGTATATGGATTTGTGCTTCCACGTACGTTTTTTAAGCTTAGCCATAGGAAACCTTCAGTTGTCCGTTGCTTGTGGTGCACCGATAAGCGGTTATCCCCGAGAAGTTACTCACAACTGACCTTAAGGATGGAATAGTGGACTATGGGTATGGTTAACCTTTGTAGTTAATGCTTTGAATCATTGAGCCAACACTATTTATGAACGGATAAGTTTGAATGCAGGTCCACAACTAAGACACACCCTTTAGCATCCTTTCCCATTTTTTCTAAATTGTGTTCTTTTTGAGAACTAGTGTAGTGGTTGTTATGTGAGTTAGGTTGTCAAAAAAACATAACCCCTGATCCGAGAATTTAAATTTTCTATCACCGCAATATTGCTTGAAGTTTTTTTCGCAGCCTTGTGCAAATTAGCAGTCATTGGATTTGTCTTGGTGAGATGATCGCAATGGCATAAGCCTCTGGTACACATTTTTTGCAACCCACAACCCTAAACCCTATATCGAACCCCACACCCTCAAGTTCGTGCATGACAGGTCCAAACCTTTGAAGCCACAAAAAAGGACAAGCCACTCCAACCAAAACGCCAAGCAAGGAAGAAATGGAGTCTGAAACTTTTGACTCATGGGCTTCTGATGTGGTTAACCAACTCTACACCGATGTGCAAGGCATGGCTAGAAAAGAAGATTTGAATGGACTCAAAGACAAAGTGCACTCAATGAAAGGACAATTGGACAAGCTCTCTACATCAATGGCAAATATTGTGGCATCCCTGACTAATATACACACCTAACTAATATACACACAACGAATCGAAAGGGTAGCAGTCCGACTGGTGTGGATGATGGTTGCTTATATCTATCCACCAATGTACAAATCCCTTTAGATACCCAACAAGGAGAGTCAAGTGGTTAAGGCTAGGATCATGTCCTGGGTGATTTTGACAGCGTGGATGCCCCTTACTCAAAGGAGCTTACTGATTTAGATATATGCTTACTCAGCATTGTAAATCCATTATATATTTATTTCCAAAATATGGGCAAAGATGCCGACATTCTATGTAATTCAGTGATTCCATGTAATGCCTTCGGGCATATCAAAAAAATATATATATACACACAACACCACCATCCAATAACTCTTCATCTAGCCACTTAGGATCTCCCAACCAAAACAATCAAAACTCAAATACCCATTCAAGAAACATGTTGCCAAAAATGGAAGTGCACAAGTTTGATGGTATTCTACATCAAACCCCATGGGCATAGAAGGTGGTCATGGCATATTTGTATTTGGAACCAAAGCAGTTCATTGGTATAGATTGTTGTGCGCTCAAAAGCAAAAGAAGGGCCTTACTGTTACTTGGGCAATGTTTATGGATGAACTACAGCTGCACTACTGCAACGATGTCACTGAAAACTACTTCAGCTAGTTAGCAAGAGTGAGACAAATGAGCACTGTCAAGGATTATATTCAACAATCCCAAAACCTATCTTTATGGGTGGATGACATCACAGAAAACAACTTGAATGACCTATTCTTGGGTGGGATCAAGGAGAGCATCCAACTTGATATTCATATATTTAACCCAAGTTCAGTATTAGAGTCTATGATGTTCGAATGCAAGGCAGAGGAAAGAGATCTGGTCAAACGACAAGCTTTCACTACTGGCAAATAGTGTAGTGTTCCCGCACAATCATTCCCTCAGCCTACCAGATTGACTCCTCAACAAATTCAAGAGAAATGATCCAAAGGGTTGTGTTTCAATTGTGATAGCAACTATAGAAAAGGACATAAATTTGTCAAGAAGAAATTGTTCTACATTGAAGGGGCCAATGAAGACGAAGAAGATGAAGTATCAAGTGAGGGCGAGAAGGAGACAGAGGAGAAATCTGAAGATTCCAAACCATCTCATGCCATGCATTTTATGATATTAGCACTCCACAAATCCTCAAGGTTATGAGTTTTCTCAAGAAACAGAAGGTGATAATGTTGATTGACTCAAAGAATACACATAACTTCATCAACAATAAGTTGGTGGCACATTTGAACTACTTTATTTACCCACAACTTAATCCATACCTTACCTTGAACCCATACTAGAACCGACAACTTAATCCACAAATGTCATGTCCCTAAAGTATGGTTAACAAAGTGAGCAACTGTCAAACATATAAGAGGCATAAAAGCTCTTTGCGTCTTTATGGTAGGCTTCATGGGATATTCCATTTAGAAGAAAGCTTTGCCCTTCAGTAGGAACCGACGCTTCTAAGGAATATAAACTCGTATATGTTACTTTCCAAAATGCTTGGAAAAACCTCTGTGCTATTAGTCTTTTTCTTATCCCAAAAATAAAGAGTGGTGATGCTTTTAGCTAAGAACTTCTACAATGTTAAATTCACTACCATATGTGCACCATTGCAACTTCAAACTATGTAGTGAAAACATAAAATGCCACTTGAGAGAGGGGACTTGGATCTTGAACATTTGATGTATTATTTGACCAACATGTGCAACTACATGCACCACAAGGATGTCAATAAACAACTAAAAACCACAATGGGAACACAAGGATGAGAGGGAAAAGAGCAAAAAACTCTGTACATGCCATTTTCCAGCAGAAAATGAAATCACACATAGTGCACAAATAAAAGGACAATTGGTGGTCATTTTCCACAAATGTAAAAATCACATTAATATGAGCACAATCAGCAATATAAGTAAAAGTGAAAATAAAATACACATATAGGAAACAAGGAATTTCCAATGTCTTCTCCCACGCAAGAAAGGAATACAATGGCAGCTGGCATGAGGTCGTGCTCTGAAATTGGCCATTTCTGCCAACAAGCGGCATACTTCTCTACGCAAGACAAAACAATGGCAATTGATCAGATAAATTGGATGCTTACAACACTCGTTGAGAAAACCACAAAATCTGAGCCCTGGGAATCTGATTTTGAATCATGATGCATGTGGGGATAAACTCTATGGTAGCGTCTTTGTTGTTGACGGTGTGAAAGTTGTATGTTTTTCTTTTAAAATATTACGGGAATGGTATGTAGTCATCCTAGTTTTGGATAATGGGTATGTGAGGAACAGTGTCACACTTTTGTAAACTATGTTGGGGTCTTGACCTGTGTCACCGTATTTAGTTGTACTGTATATAAGATGTTCAAAGCACTGTTTGTGTTTTGACGACTTCTAATGTCTAAACAACTATGATCGGACAAGTTGCCAGACAATTAGTTCAGCATGCATGGTACCTGACACAAAAGCTCCTGCCAAGGAAAAATTGATTTTCTGGAGTTTTCTTTTAGCCCCTTCATGTTCAAGGTCCCTTGTATAATGGTATTTACATACAAAATGCTTGTTTATTTTCCTGTGCATTGACCATGATTATTCATAGCAAATAACTAAAAGGTTAACATGGACATAGACTCTTTTTAATATTCAAACTACCATGTTTAACGATAACCTCTTGCACAAATATTTGACCATCTACATCGAATCTTCAATTTATGGTTCTTGAATTAGGGAAAATAATAAGAATTTGCAATACAATAGCAACAAACAGGAAAAAAAGAAATCAACCGAAGCATATCGACCTTAAAAAAGGCACAAAACTTATATAATAGGCAATACAAACATTGAGCACTTGGATTTTTTGCTTTCTCAACACAAGCTTTTAACTCATCACGCAACTCCAAGAAACTCGCTCTGACAAGCAACGAGCTGCCTTTAGTCTCCTCGTACTCTTTACTCAATCCTGCAGGTAAACCTTCTCCAATGCTGTGTGTCAAGTCTTCCTCACTGTTGGAGAACACAATATACTCGGTCAAGGAATGCTTCAAGACATCAAAAATTAATAAGAGAAACAGACAAGAAAACTAGCCAACAAGACAGCGAATATATTTTTATTATGAAATAACTTCATCAGGCTCTGCCCGAGTGAGTATCTGATGGCTTTCAATTCCTTTAGGCCAACATGGTCTGTACACCTCTCAAAGTGTCTTTACTTGTTTAGAAGATGTTTCTATAAGAATTTAATTTAAGAATAAAGATAACCAATATTTTAAGGTAACATAGTGTGCTACCAAGATAAGGACACATAACGCTCCAATGAAATGGACCCTTCAAAATTTTAACTACTGTTACAAAGACTGCCAAATCACAAGTTTGCCCATCAATACATTTTGAATGAGTTTAGCCTGGTTATAGCTTGGACCTGATTAGTTATACAGAAAAGAAGAATGTTGAACATCAAGAAGCCTTGTGTTTATGTGACAACTTTATTGACTGCTGCCTACTGCACGTTGATCAATGCAAGGAAGACATCCATAAGAGAAAGTTAAGACATGTATGTCTGTGTGTTTGTCTATGTACATATTAACATAATCCTTCTTAAGTTTTATACCAGTAAATGGCCAATTTGCCTTCGAGATGAAAATATAAGTTAGGCTGAATCTTTTTAAGTTCCAAAAAAATGTCGAGAATCACACAAAATGATGGTTCAATTAAGTTATTACCAGATGACCTTGCACCGCTAATGTTTAATGTATAAAAAATGATTCGCGAAATAGTAACTTGATCAAGATTTCATCATTTAGAGACTTCCAAAACTTGAAGATTGTTTTCCCAAATAGCATTTTTCCAATAGCCATTAAAACATTTCTAGAATACAAAATCAAGCCATGAGAGCATTTGCAGAACAGTAAAGCATAGGAAAATGAAGGAGGTTAAGGTTCTTTCCATGTTTTTTTCAGTCTAGCCCATTGCCTGGATGAGTTCCCTAGGAAATAAGTCCATGTTTATTGAAACTTCCAGATTGTGTCTAAGGTCAATGCTAGAATTGAGCTGTAGTTTCACAGATCGGTAATTTTTGGAGCCATACTTGTGTGTGTTTTAAGAGAATTTCAATATTAACAGAAAATACTTGTCCACAGTATACAAAGTTATGAAAAAAAGAAGCATTTTTTAGGAAAAAATAAAATGAGAAAACAATGATTTTATACATACCCGAACAGATAAGATGGTAAGCTAAAACATGAAAGAACGACATGAGAGCACAGACAAGATCAGACCAAGGCAATCTTTTACCTTTGCCATTTAGGCTGAGATTCTATGTGCAAGGGATTGACCAGGCATTAAGTTCAGCAGTTTTCCAAATTGGGTCTGCCCTCTAAAGTTCGGACCACAACAGTGAAAATTTGACAAAACATTATTAGAACAGGTATCCTTAGATTTCTTATATTATACTCCTCTGTATTTAAATTCAAATGGTTGGTTTCCTTTTCAGTTAATAAATTTGTTGCCTAGCAGTCCATGGAGTTGTTGTGTGGTGCTAATGGGGCAACAGATGTAAGACTCAAAAGCATGACCCAAATTCAAATCTTCATCACCACGAGAAGCAGGCCCATAATACCAGCAGACATGTGGCGAGAATAAGGTATAAGTTATAACGAACATGTATATTAGAGGATGACCTAGGTTGAGTGGGGTGCATTTGAGTGGAATATGGTAATGTGTGGTCTAAGCTTACCCACATTAGATGTGACCCATGCTTACCCCCACATCCTGTTCCGAGTGTGACCCAGATTTAAATGGGGTACATTTAAGCACGTTCCAAGCTTGCCTCCACACAAAAATGCAGCCCAGGCTTGCCCTATATAGTGTTTAAAGCAGTCAATAGTCTCACCCGGGATTTCCCAAAAATAAGTATATAAATAAGTTTGTTGCCTAGAAATTGAGGTTCATCTTTAGTTTAGTTGACGAGACATAACTGCAGCATCAGAATAAGGAATCAAACAAACTCACACAATGCAAGTAATGTTCAACAATAAAAAATATATTACAGTTTTGAATGCAAACATTAGGCATATTATTTAAGGGGTTACAGTCTGATTTGTGAGGATGATGGTCTGTCACAATTGTTACACTATCCGTCAAGATATAAATCTTTGAAGATACCCAAAATAAAAGGAATGAGGCGCTGTTGATACCCAAAATAAAAGGGATGAGGCTCTGTTGGGTCCCGGATACCCCTCAGTCCTTGGCACCAAGCTTCGTGCACCCAAATCAGAATGTTTTTCCTCCCATCTAAAAACATTTAGAGATGCCTTTAAGAAATTGTAAAATTAATAAAGATGCTATGTTTCGACCTATGGACTATGTGTAGAAAAATGGAGTCTCTATTTTTTTTACGGGGAAATTTCTTACCAAACCAATGAAACGAGTTATAACCTCAAGAAAGATGTTTTAGCTTAGCTGACTTGTACACTTTGCCTAGGCCGCATGGACGGTATGGAGTACACTTCTTTCGTAGTGTTGCTTGAAGGTCCCATACACCTTTTGGTGCAGTAGACATTATTAAAATATTTCATTTCACTCATGAAAAGACAGAGATGTAAGAGTGAAAAACAAGAAATGACCTGACAGTTATGTAAGTATTGACATCTTCCTGTGTGAGCTGAGAAAAAGAAGCAGATTTGGTAAATAGGGGTTTCTTCCTCCTCGGGGGGGCTGCTACATTTGCATTGTATTCTTCCTCTTTCTCCTCCTTCGTTATTGGTTGAGCGTCAGCCTCCTCCTCTGCTGCCAGTTTCTGTGTACATGTTGAAATGTTTCTATTTCTGGAATCAATGCCTGGGCAAAAGAAACTATTTCTACCAATGGCGTGCATAACATTATAAGTATTTTGGTTTTGATAAACACAGTGCGGCATGAATTTTCTGTTGGGAAAAAAGGTGTTTGTTTTGGGCGCGTGAACGTTTTGGATCCGAGTGAGGGCTCTAATGGCATGAAGCACGACTGACTTCATTTCACCGGAGCCTTATTCCTTTATAATCGCTGTACTAATTTCATCAAGATCCTTATAATATCATTTCATCCAATGCCTATGCCGGATTCCACGTAAACAAATTCAGCCCGATTTCAAAACAAACGAAAGTTACCCAGGTTTCATCTTTATGCATTGCAAATGTTTTCTGCTCGCTATATACGAAGGAACGCTCATAAACAAACCCCCGCAAACTCTCGGAAACGAGAGCCAACTAACTTCCGTCTAGGATATAGGGTATAACATTTTTCTATTTACCCACCCTTATTTTACATATGTTAAGTAAATAAAAAACTACTTTCCAAAACAATTCTATATGCTAAATTTAAAAAAAGAAAATTATATATATATATATGAAATTTATTTTTTTATCTTGTAAGATAAGATGAGATAATAATATTAATGTTATGAAAGGCCAAAATTAATTTATAAAACTTTAAAAGGTAGAATGTACATTAAGTAATAGGGAGTGTAAGAGCAACTCTAGTAAACCCAAAAACTAGAAAGAACATTTAATCAAGAACATATGTGAAAATATATCATGTATGTCGATGCTTCACTACTCTCATCATATTTAAAGCTATGTTAGGTGGTTGATTCCTATTCAATCTTGAAAGAACAAGATGAATAAAAAGAAGCAATCCTCTAAGTGTAAATCATTATAGAAGTAAAGTCTTCGGCCAAATGTTGATAAAGATCAAAAACTTCTCAATAGAAAAGAGTTAAGCATCTTTGATCCTTGTAAGCCATGAAGTTCTAGAGAGAGTTATACGAGTCTCTAGAGAGGCAAAATAATCACCCCTTGATCTCGTAGTGAGGAAAACATATAAATACAAAATGATCCTCGATGTTAGGGTCCAAAGAACAAATCTAATAAATATGATGTCCCTGAGGAATGAGATGATGTGAACAAATTGTTGGAAATATTGTCATTGATGTCAAAGGTCTAGCATTATTGGTGATAAAGGCCCCATTGCATTTAATGATGTTTATAATAGTTATATCTTGGCTAATGTGTGTTAATATTTATTTAATATTAACAAATATATTTTTGGTTGTATATAAGACAAAAGAAGGGTCCATGGAGAAGTCAAAGAGTCACGAGGTAAAGACAAAAGAAGAATGGGACACATTTTCCCATGAAGAGTCATCTTCAGAAATTTTAAGAGTCACTAAGTGAAGACAAAAGAGGAAGGGCGCAATTTCTCATGAAGGGACACTTTGAGGAATACGAAAAGTCACCAAGATAAGGACAAAAAAAGAAAGGGCGTTTTTGCTTATGAAGGGTCACCACATGACTTTTCAAATGCAAAGATACGAAGGGTCATGCAAGTGTGGCATCATATTCCATGAGGATTGAAGGGTCACAAAGGGGGAAGGCCAAAGGTCATTTGGAAAGTTATAAATAAAGGCTTGAGAAGCCACTTGTAATATGAGAGATAGAGTTTGATTTGAGATAGTAATATCTAGCTTAGAAGAGCAGTGAGAGATGAGTATGATTTGTATTTGTTATATCTAGCTTAGAAAAGCAAAGGTGAGAGAGGAAAGAGATATTGTAATGAACTATCATTTGTTGAGATAGCAACATTGAGAGATAGTTGTGTGGTATAGACAAAAGGGGTTGGTGCTCCTGTGGGTTGGTGCTCACGAATTGTTGTTGTGTTGGTGCTCAGCAAAGGGGTTGGTACTCCTATGGGTTGGTGCTCACGAATTGTTGCTGTGTTGGTGCTCAGCAAAGGGGTTGGTGCTCTTGTGAGTTGGTGCTCACGAATAGTTGGTGTGTTGGTGCTCAGCAAAGGGGTTGGTGCTTGCAAATATTGTGTTTTGAGTTGGTGCTCATTCATATACTTGAGATTATTCTATGTGGTTTTTCTCGAATTGGGTTTCCACGTTAAATCTAGTGTCTCTCTCTATCTTGTGTGGTGTTTATTGTTTCAATTTTATTGCATATCTTAAATGTTTGGTTAAGTGGAATTTGATTAAGGGAAAGTTTATAAGATTTATGATATACTGATTCACCCCGCTCTAAGTATATCCCGTGCTTAACAATTGGTATCAGAGCAGGTTTCTTGTGAAAATGTTATATAGCTTGAAGGTAGATCCGAAAAGCACGATAGCTAGATCACATGAATGATTTTCTACAAATAAGGCACCTTTATTTGATGGGATGAATCAATCTTTTTGGAGCATAAGAATGAAGCCTTATTTGATGGCCCTTGGTTTCGGCATATGGTAAGCAATGGTGGAGGAATATGAAGAGCTATAGACACTTGTAATTACTCCAACAGAAAAGAAGGCAAGTGAATGTAATGTTAAAGGTTTAAATGATATTTTATGTGGTTTATGTGAATCTAAATTTGTTAAAGTTATGCAATATAAAGCTGCTCATGAAACTTGGGTAAAACTTGAGAATATTTATAAAGGTGATGGAAAGGTTCAGCAAGCTAAGCTTCAAACTTTTAGAAGACAGTTTGAAAGTTTGAAGATGGAAGAAGAAGAAGATGTAACAAGTTATCTTTTGCGAGTTGATCAAATAGTAAATCAGATTCAAGGTCTTGGAAAAATGTTGGAAGAGTCAATAGTGGTATAAAAGGTTTTGAGATCACTACCAATGAGATATGATGCAAAGGTTTCAGCAATTGAAGAGATGAAGAATTTAGCCAAACTAAAGATGGATGAGCTTCATGGTATGCTTACGACATATGAGATGCGGACTGAATAAGATAAACCCTCAAAGAGAGAAGCGGCTTTCAAAACATCAAAGAAAGAGAAAGCTAAGATTCAAGAATCAAGTGATAGTTCCAGTGATGATGAAGATGACAATGGAGCTCTTTTCATTCGCAAGCCGAAAAGGGGAACATGTAAATATCAAGGAAAATTACCTTTTAAATATTTTAGTTGTGGAAAGATTGGACATCCTTCAACTAAATGCCAAAATAAGGGTGATGATGATGATGACGAAGGAAAGTCTACATACAAGAAAAATTTCAAAGGTAAATTCAAGAAGAGATTTGAGAAGAAGAGCCAGTATTCCAAAGATCCTAGCTCAGTCGAAGATAGTGGAGTCAGTGATTCAAAAGAAGAAGATATTCTATTCATGGCCATACATGAAGATGCCTCTGTGAGAAAAAGTAGAGATGATCAAGAAGAAGAAGAGGATGAAGCCAAAGTGAATCTGGAAGGAAAACTCATTTGTGCCCTAGAAGAGTTAGAAACTGTTGAGAAGAAGAATTGAAGATTGAAGCGTCAGATCGAAAAAAATGAAAAAGAGTCAAAAGAAATAATTGATGTTCTTACAACACACCTTGAAGGAGCTAAAAGGAATGAAAAAGATCTAACAACATAGTTGCAAAAAGTAAGGAAAGAATGTGAAAGGTATGTTATTGAAATTGCCTCTTTAAAAGAAGATATTGAGAATGTAGTCAATGATAAAGTAGTTAGTGATTCAAATTTTGAGGATAGCACTAACATGCTGAATAAGATATTAAAAATCCAAAAGGCAAATTCAGATAAGACAGGTATCAGATTTGAAAAGAAAAAGAGCTATGTTGAAGCTCTTACAAAAGAGGCAACAAAAAGGGAAGAAGTGAAGAATACAGAGGACATTTCAAACAAAGAAGGCTGGAGGGAACAAACTACAAAAGGCAATCAGGTCAGAGATACACAAACAAGTCTTTTTTTTATGGTTACTATTTTTGTTGTAATAGATATGGTCATAAGAAATTAGAATGTCAGAAAAGAGCTAACAGTTTCAGAAATAAGAAGGAAAATCATGTAGAGTCAAGCAAAAGCTACAATTATTTTGCTCCTCTATCAAGCTTTGACGAAGAGGCCATAATATGTTACAAGTGTAACAACTTTAGACACATAGCTTGGTACTACAGAAGCGTGTTTGAGTTAGTCAAGAAGGACCAAAGTTTCAAGGCTCCATTTATTAAGAAGAAGGTTTAGACATGTTCATGGCAGAAGAAACAACCTAAAGATTCTATGTTGGTATAGACAACGTTGCATGCAAGAAATGAAGAAAAGCCATGGTTCATTGATAGCGAATGTTTGAGGCATATGATAGGAAACAAGAGTAAGTTCACAACTCTAAAGAAGATCAATGGTGGCATAGTGAAATTTGGAGATAAAACCATTGCCAGGATAGCCAGAAAAGGTACTTTGAGTTTGGATAATGGTAGAACCAAGACTAAGAATGTTTTGTATGTAAAAGGTCTTAAGCATAATCTATTGAGTGTAAGTCAAATATGTGATCAGGGATATACATTAAAGTTTTATACAGAAGGTTGTGAGATTAGAAGAAAAGATTCAAATGAGTTGATTGTAGATGCTTAAAGGACAGGCAATAATTTATATGTATTATCAGATATCTTTTCAAAGGCACGATCAAAGGACACATTTAAAGATCTGCAAGAGGAATTGGAAATAATTTCTATCTCTTTCTACCATTAAAGTTCAGCATCAGTTGAGGGGGAGCTAAGTGTTAGCTCTAAGTAGACCCTTTGCCATCAATGTCAAAGGGGGAGAATAAAAGTTACAGGTATAGGTGTAGAAATAGGTACAGGTTGCTACAATAAAGGGGAGTTATTATAGGTTTTTCAGATGACAGTATGTGTAGGATTCAGGATGTGGCAGTTTCAAGATTGAGGTTGCCATCAATGACAAAGGGAGAGATTGTCATTGATGTCAAAGGTTTAGCATTATTGGTGATAAAGGCCCCATTGCATTTAATGATGTTTGTAATAGTTATATCTTGGCTAATGTATGTTAATATTTATTTAATATTAATTAATGTATTTTTGGTTGCATATAAGACAAAATAAGGGCCCATGGAGAAGTCAAAGAGTCACAAGGTAAAGACAAAAGAAGAATGGGACACATTTTCCCATGAAGAGTCATCTTGGGGAATTCCAAGAGTCACCAAGTGAAGACAAAAGAGGAAGGGCACAATTTTTCATGAAAGGACACTTTGAGAAATACGAAAAGTCACCAAGATAAGGACAAAAGAGGGAAGGACGCTTTTACTTATGAAGGGTCACCACATGACTTTTCAAATGCAAGGATACGAAGGGTCATGCAAGTTTGGCATCATTTTTCATGAGGATTAAAGGGTCACAAAGGGGGAAGGCCAAAGGTCATTTGGAAAGCTATAAATAAAGGCTTGAGAAGCCATTTATAATATGGGATATAGAGTTTGATTTAAGATAGCAATATCTAGCTTAGAAGAGCAGTGAGAGATGAGTATGATTTATATTTGTTATATCTAGCTTAGAAGAGCAAAGGTGAGAGAGGAAAGAGATATTGTAATGAACTATAATTGTTGAGATATCAACATTGAGAGATAGTTGTGTGATATACACAAAAGGGGTTGGTGCTCATGAATTGTTACTATGTTGGTGCTCAGCAAAGGGGTTGGTGCTCAAAATTTTTACTGTGTTGGTGCTCAATAAAGGGGTTGGTGCTCCTTTGAGTTGGTGCTCACGAATAGTTGTTGTGTTGGTGCTCAGCAAATAGGTTGGTGCTCCTGCAAGTTGGTGCTTGCGAATATTGTGTTTTGAGTTGGTGCTCATTCATATACTTGAGATTATTCTCTATGGTTTTTCCTAAATTGGATTTCTACGTTAAATTTGGTGTCTCTCTCTATCTTGTGTGGTGTTTACTGTTTCTATTTTATTGCATATCTTAAATGTTTGGTTAAGTGGAATTTGATTAAGGGAAAGTTTATAAGATTTATGATATACTGATTCACCCCCTTCTCAGTATATCCCTTGATTAACATAAACTTTAAATTATGCCAAATAAACCCTTAAACTGTAAGATAATTAGAGCTATATGCAGCATGGAGGTTGAACAAGCCCATCCTCAAAGTGCAAATATGTATTGTAGTAATGTTAAAGCTTTATGAAAAGAGACTTACAAGGCTCTAGCCATTTAGACTAGAGATAGGCTTAACAAATCTCATCTATAAGGCCCCGTTTTGCATACTGCTCATCTTTGGCAAGATGACTATGAAATTATGACTTATATGTTCTACTTATTGAATTATGTTGTTAAGTTGCATCCAACTAAGACATGTAAGGATTTCATGAAGGCTCTCATGTATTGGGAACCATGAGAAAGACCTATTATCAATAATGTTTTGATTGCTTACTTATTAAAGAATGATACTTCCATTTCTTTATGCAATATCTATTTATGAAATTTGATTATGTCTATAAGATATATTGACATAAATTACATTGAATCATCACTTCTAAGCTTATGAAATGGCAACTACTTATGCATTAAATCATATGGAATTATCTATGTGTGTGTCGATATTCCATGGAGGATTGACTGTGATTGATTGATTGAAATTGCTTTGTTTGATTAAATTATGTAGCTTCGATTATTAGGTCAGAGGAATTTGATGTGTGCATTGAGTGTGTAGAAATAGGAAAAGGGCCAACAAAGGAAAGAGACTATGCCAAACATGGTTATATCACTAATCAATTTTAAATCTTCTTAAACCCATGCTAAAAATTCAATTTCCTAGTTCGCCACCTTTGTTAACTTAGTGTTTGTGTTAAGCAACCAACCTTTAAGCCTGGTGGATGAAACTTGTTGTCTCCTAACCTAAAGATCTTGCAGCCAACATCTAGAATGTTTAGTGGTCGATTGGCATATCTTCTATGAATTGCCTTAATATTATGATCAAGTGGAAAATGAGGTAAGGAAGAGTTGGAAATAACCATAAAAATCTGCAAGAGCTATCATGCACCTTTTTTTTTGAGAAAAAAGGGGTAAAAACTTTATTAAAACAAAGAATATCCGAATACATAGCAACATGAGGCCAACGCCTCAGGAACCAACAAAACTTTAGAAAACCACAAGGTCAAGAAAATTACTCTCCAGTACCGCTCTCATATTCAACAGTAATCCTCTCCAGGTTTTGACGTAATGCATGGGGCATCTGCTCCCAGCCATCAATCTTCTGGCCTTCCAAATCTTCTGAAGCCCATTTCGCCAGGTAATCAGCCGCCCTGTTCCATTCCCTTGGAATATGGGCAAAAGTCACTGAATCCATACAAGAACTAACCTAAAGAATCTGCTGAACTAACAATGACAACTGCCAGCTAACATCGGAGGTATTCCTCTCAAGAAGCAGATTGACTAGATTTTGAGAGTCAGCCTCACAAATCACTTTCCTCCATCCTAGATCATAAGCTTGCCTCAAAGCATATAAGATCGCCAAGCCTTCCATCCGATTAACGATTTGCACTCATTTGTTAACTATGAAAATCAAAACCACTGAACCAACATAATCCCTACCAATCCCCCCAATCCCAGCCTATCCTGGATTACCTCAGGAAGAACCGTCCGTATTAAGTTTCAAATAACCAGCAGGAGGTGGCAGCCATTTCCCCAACCTTTGCACTCTCTGTTTCACTTTTCTACCTCTCTTGGCGCAAGCTGAGACTGGAGATATCCCCTATACGCCCAGCCTGTCCACTATCTCAGCATCACTCTTCTCCAATGGCAGGGTAATCTCACTCTTAGCTCCAATAGTTTCTTGGACCATGCCCAAGATTCTAGTCCATACCTATTAAATCCCCAAATTCCCCCCCCCCCCCCAAATTTTTTTTGTGATTCCTTTATAGCCAAACTTGCCATAAGAGAAATATAGGACCAGCATACCACACATCCTGCAAGAATGAGGCCGAGGAGGGAGGTCTCCCCAATCTCACCCAAAAATCAGCCAAGGAGGATGCATGAATACACTGGCATTTCCACACTTCCCACCAAAAGTGCCATAATTGCGTTGAGAAGGGACAACGAAAGAATAAATGTTGAGAATCTTCCTCCCCACTACTGCATAGAACACACCTCGAAGGGCCAGCAAATCCTCTCTTCTAGATATTATCCCACGTCAAGCATTTATTCGGAGGCCAAACTCCAAATAAAGCAGTTGCACTTCGGCCAAGAGAAACTATTCCAGACTTTTTTCCACCAAGGAACTTCCCTCCCCCCATCGAGCTGCTGAGAGATCAACTCCTGGTAACCAGAAGACACCGTGTATGATCCCTTCAAATTGGGAGCCCATGCCAAAACATCACTATCCAAAAGGGTGCTATAGCTACATCCAGCAATAATGGATTGGAGTTCAACACACTCAGCCTTCAACCTGAAAACTGACCACTCATCTGGGATTTTCCATCTCACTTCTACCACCCGCCCTTAACAGGAAAGAGCCTTAAAATCGCCCACCCTCGTCCAACCAGCTTCACAAAATCTCTGAGCTAATATACTTAAATGAGGATATTGATTTACTAAGGGTGGAAATCTATCCCAGGAATCTTTCTAGAACCGTGCCTCCATCCCATTTTTGCATATCCAGAATAGTCCACGCTTAATGAGTGCAACCCCTTTCTTGAGCATAGACCAAATCGCTGACCCTTTCGCTGTCAAGCTATACTGAGTGGTATCTCTCTGGGGGATCCCAAATAGGTACTTATGGGATAAGATTCTAGCCCACACCCGGTCTTGTTCAACACACCACTGCCAATACAATTTCGCTACCAAAGCAGTACTAGAGAGTAGTGACTATCTTAATCCAAGATCACCCAGCGTTTTTGGACTACAAACTACCTCCCCATTAATGAGGCTCCACTTAGTTGCTGATAAATTGCCAACCCATAGAAACTACCTTGCTAAGGAATCGAGGTCTCTAACAAAACTCACTGGTGCCACCTGTATCATACACCTATATAAAGGGAGCGCCTGCACAACCGATTGAAGCAGCTGAACCCGACCAGCAAAGGATAGCCAACGATGGGTCCAATGATTTAATTTAGCATGAAACTTGTCCAGAAGGCCCTGCCACGTCTCCCTAGACTGCCTCCCAGTCGAGATAGGAATCCCAAGGTATAACAAAGGAAGACTTCCAATTTGGAACCTAAAGATATTAGCAATTCTCTGTTGAATTGGAGGTGGGGTGTTGAAGAAAAAAATTGAAGACTTACCCTCATTAATTAATTGCCCTGAAGCCTCAAGATTAACATCCAAGCCTTTGTGCATATTAGAAGCCTCCCTAATAGTTGCCATTCCCATCAAAGCCGCATCATCCACAAATTGTAGGTGAGATAGTACAGGAAGACCTCCTCCCCATTACCAGCCCTGAATATATCCCCCTTCCACATTCCTTTTGATCAGTCATCCCAGCCCTTCCACCAGAAGAAGAAACAGGTAAGGAGAGAGAGGGTCACCTTGTTGCAATCCCCAAGAGGCCCCAAATAAATTAGAGTGCTCTCCATTAATCAAAATTGAGAAAGAAGTCAAATTCACACAACTCATAACCCAGCAAATCCATTCCTCTTCAAAGCTGAAAGCACCCAACACCTTCTGAAAGAAGGACCAACTAACTCTGTCATAAGCTTTGCTCATGTCCAGCTTGATGAACATAGCCTTTTCTTTGGACTTGGCCATGGAATGGATAGTCTCTGTAGCCACAACCACTCCATCCAAGATTTGACAACCTTCCACAAATCCACTTTGCTCTTCAGAAATAAGCAATGTAAGCCACGTTTTTAACCTTTCAGCAATCAACTTAGAAATAATTTTATAAATTACATTGCAAAGGGAAATGGGATGAAATTGACTTAATCGATCAGCTCCCTCCCCCTTAGGAATGAGAGCCAGGAAGGTAGAGTTCAAGGCCCGAAACATCTACTTATTCATATGTGATTCGTGAACAACAGCCAATAAATCAACTTTAATAATGTCCCAAAATTCTTGGAAAAATTCAATCGGGAATCCATCAGGTCCAGGCGCTTTACCTTTTTGCATTTGGAAAACAGTCCTCTCTAACTCCTCCATAGATATGGCATTCATTAGATGCTCATTCATTTCCAAAGAAACCAAAGAAGGAATATAGGTGAGAACCTGAGCCTCAACAGCCGAGTCCCCCTGCGCTTCCTCCCAAAATAAAGAAGCAAAATACTGCTCAGCCTCATTACAAATACCCTGGGTGGAATGGATAATCTCCCCCCTGTCCATCACCAAAGAAGATATAGAGTTACCATGTTGTCTAGCTTTCACTGAATTAAAGAAGAATGCGGTATTCCTATCCCCCTCCTGAAGCCATACATTATGCGCTTTCTGCTTCCAGAAGATTTCCTCTCTCAGCTCCCATTCCTCCACAATTTTTAGAGCTCTAACTTCCTCTCGTAACAGATATTCAAATGCCCCCTCTTCCCTAATCATCCGGGTAACATCATTCAATTGGATTTGCACCACATTTTTCTCCTGGTAAATGTTCTCGAAGCATTGTCGGTTCTAGCGTTTGCGCTGATACTTAACAAATTATAGAATCTTGGCAAAAATATACATTGCTGAACCGAACCTAGGTTTGCCTCTCTTCCACCAATCAGCAACACATCCATACAGGTCTGGGTCCCTGAGCCAAATGAGCTGGAATTTAAAAGGCAGCTTCTGAGGCACCCTGGCTAAGGAAATAATGAGCTTTATGGGCCAGTGATCCGAACCTCTCCAATCTAGTATCTCAAAGCTATAAGACCACGACCCCCCACCCAAAAACATGACACCATTAAGCGGTCAAGGCGCTCGGCAATGCACCTGTCTCCCACCCTTCTATTGTTCCACGTGAAGCGGCCATTGCTAGGCTTGATGTCCACGAGATTAAGTGCCGAGATATTGTCTCTAAGCAAGATTGAGGAGGGATCCATTCTCATAATACCTCCCCATTTCTCAGATAAATCTAGGATGGCATTAAAGTCTCCAGCAATAATCCATGGAAAATACAAAAACAATCTATGCACCACATGAATATTATTCCATACCAGGAGTTTACCTTGGAAATCCATTGGAGCATAGACATTAGAAAAAATAACAGATTCCCCTGATTGAATGCACAAAGAAACCATGGATAGGGAGGACCTGAATGAAATCCAGGACACAAGATGGATCTTACGCGGGTTCCATAGACATGCCACACCCCCCGAAGATCCCTGGGCTCCAATGCACTGACATTAACCTTGCCTCCATATCTTAGGTGCGATACTCATCATACATTCCACATAAACCTTAGTCACTTGAAGAAAGAGAACATCAGGAGAATGACTCTAAACTAATCCCCGAACAGCTTTTTGTCTAGGGCCGCTATTCAAGCCCCTTGCATTCCAAGAGATGATGATCATCTGGGAGGAGTCAAGAAGTGGGAGTCTAGGGTCTTAACAAATCCTGACTCCACCAAGGTCTCCCCTATCATCTTAATCTTCTCCAAGTCCTTCTTTCATCCTATTTTAGAATTTTTCTTTGAAGCCCCTTTCTTCCCATCCTTTTGAAAGATGCCCAAATGGGGAGAAGATTTACCTCATTTATCCATTTCTGAAACCACAATCTGTGCTAGAGGAGTTGCTTCTTCTACTCCCTGCCCCATATCAGCATTTGGCTCTATTGTCACCTATGCCCCTGGCTATCCATATGTGACCATAGGCATGATGAATTCCTCCTGTGAAGTAAAGGGAGGATTGGCAGAGCTAATCTCCAATCCCGAATCCACCACAAGTTGATCAGCATTGTTCAATCCCAGATTAATTGCTTGCTGCCCCAACTCATCCAAGACCTCAAACTTGTTAAAAGTATCCTCCTCCTATCGCTCCCTTAGAGTTCTTTTCAATCCTCTACTATGATTTTAGGCTTTTACCTGAACAAAGCCCTCAACATCCTTGCCCTCCCCAGCAACAGGCTTCTTCCCTTTATCAGTGCCAGGAATGTTACTAGGAGGAGGCGTAGGTTATTGTTCCACTAGCTTGGCTCTCGAACATCTTCGCACCAGGTGGCCATATTCATGACAAAGGCAGAAACGGAAAGGAAGGGTCTCATAGTCCAGTTGTTGCGCCTAGGAATATAAGCCCGCACACATCTCTACCGCATCTAGCAATGGTTTACTCAGATCAATTTCCACACAAATGAGCTATCATGCACCTTAATGAAGCATAAGAAAGAATGTTCCTTAGGGGATTAGGATTTGAGGATCATATGAAGGAATTAATACCCTCTAAATATACTTTTAGTGTGGATTGATCGATAATGGCAAGTAAAGGCTATTTGCTTGAAATTAAGTATTGTAAGTTTTATACATCAAAATCAAGTGGAAATTTTACTCTTAACCTCAAAGTTTGAAGCAAAAGTGTAGGTGGTTGGCTTATTTTGGGACATATTTATATAGAATTTGAACTACCTTTTTTAATGACTTTTGCCAATTTGAAAAAAAGATAGACTTAACATAAGGAGAAATAGTATATAGGAATAGTTAGTTAGGAGAGCCAAGTCTAGACAGCTGGAGGATAGTGCCCAGATGGTCTAAAGGTCAATAGGTGGGCATTCTAATAATTTATGCCTTTTATTATTTATTTGGAAGGAAATTATTATTTTCCTTACTTGTTCTTATTATTTTCAGGGGAATAAGACCACTTGGTTATGTTGATTGTTTAATTGTTTGCCCATGGTTGAGCATTAGCCACTATGTAGCATTTGCCCATTCGAGGGCCTTGGAGAGATTGTTCCTCCTTATTTGAATGAAATGATTTACTGATTTTGTGTGTGAATATATTATGCTATTGTGACACTAAAAGATGGTGGTTTGTGAGTAACATTTTCATGTTGGTAGCGTATCAAATTCCTCGTATGCTGGGCATGGTGGAAGGTTATTTGATCCTTCCATGAATGTCCTGATAGTAATGTGTCAAAGTCCTCCTGTGTTACCTCTTATGCTGGGTGTGGTGGTAGGTTATTCGACTCTCCCATGACCATTGGTAGGAAGCTGTAGAGTAAAACATCCTCTTATTACTCCATATTTTGATGGGTCTTGTTATGTTGTGAATGTTTACATGTTATTTTTATATTTTTGAATAATTAGCTTCACGTATATGATCATTTGAATGCTTATTTGATTTATATTTGGGATTAGGAGTCTCTTTGAGTAGAACCCGTAATGGGACTATAGGTGGTGCACAATCACTCCTTTATATCAAACACCCTTGCTTAGATATCCACCCTTGCCTTTACCAAGTGATGTAAGCATGTTTAGAGTTGGGAGTCTCAAACTCAGGGGTGTGTAGAGAAACAACTTAAAGATGACAAAAGGTTAGGTGGAGCATTCCTTTTTATGGCCAGCAGATTCTTGGGAGTGGACAAGGAGCACTCTTGAATACTGACTGGTCCTCCATTATTTAATCAGGCCTTAATATGTTCCTTATGCTATATAATTAAAAAGATGAATTATGTGGTATCATTAATACTTTAGTTGCCAGACTGCTTGTATTATTCTTACAAAAGATTGAATTTGGATGATATTCCAACTATGAAATAAGACATTTGCTTCTATTTATTCAAACCTTAGTGTTAATTTGGAATGTAATTATTTATGAATGCTTGACTTATAGGATCTTGGGAAGATTTGTGTATGTATCAAAGTCTTTAGGCTTCAAGGCACTTATGTTGTCTTTGTGTCAAACCTTTTTGAAAAGAAGTCATAATTGGTTATAACCATTGCATTTAGACCTTTGGGAAGGAGTTGTTTTATTAAGAGAGCTCCATTTTGCTTTATGGATTTACCAATAAATGATTGTGAGTTATTTAATTTAAGTCTTGTTGAGAACAACCTCTATATTCTATGTAGGTCTCCCCTTTAAATCTGTATGGTTTAATTGATTAAACCAAGATTGTGCAAGGAGTGAATTGAGCCAAGGGACATTACCATGAATCAGTTGACTAATTCTCTAAATTAGTCCTCATTATGAGTGGATTCCCTTTTTACCATTGAGTTTTTAATGAGAAGTCTGGTCTCTTTTAAGGGTTGCATGTTCAACTAAACTAATGAGAATATTAGTTTAGCATTGAAAGAGCTATTAATTGGGCACCCTTTTGTTCTATCGTTTATGAGATGATGGCCTTGATTGTTGAATCTATATTGAGGAAAGAAGTCTATGTCTAGTTTAAGTAGTCAAAAGTAACTTGTGTATGCATTTTTATTGCCTTATCGAGTCCTAATTCTTTGATTTGTTTCCAAGTTTTACTCCAGCTCGAGCCTTATTCAATTTATGACTTTGACTTCACATGGTCTTGCCTTTGTCTTAGCCTTAGCTGTTTGTCAAAATATTTGGACAACATTCTACCTTAGTTGAGCCCTTTCGGGTAACTTTATTGTCCACTTAAACCTTGCTTTCATCACTTTCAAATTGGGCATTATGTGGCCTTTTTGCCTTAGCTGATTTATCACCTTGATCATTTGTTTCATTTTTGCCTTAGTTGATTTCATGACTTTTGAAAAATGGATAAAAAAAGCCATGTGTCACTTTCTCACAAACTCAGGAGTGATGTTAGTGTGGTTTGATGTATAGTCAGTGCTAGGCTAGCGAGCCCATGAAATGTTGCCTATGACATCATTTTGATGACTCCCGATCTCAGAAATGACCTTACAGGAAGTTTGCCTCTAAGATAGTGGGCTTCCAAGATGCTACCATGTGGCATCATCTTAGTGACCCATGATCCCAAAGATGACCATATAATAAGCTTGCCATAGGTCAGTGGGTGAGTAGGATGTTGCCATGTGGCATCATCCTGGTGACCTGTGATCCTAGAGTTGGTCGTATAAGGAGTTTACCTCTGGGATGGCAGGTAGTGGGATGTTGCCACATGGCCTCAAGTTGATGAGTCATGGTCCTATCTAAGTTTGTGTTGAGGTCAAAGCCTCCAAGCTAGTAGGGTAATAGGATATTACCATGTGGCATCATCCCAATGGTCCACAGCTTTGGGGCTGCTAATGCAACACAAAAGCTTATCATACTAACGAGTAAGTGATACTCCAGAGGTCACATGGAAAGAGAGGTCCCTAGGATCTCGAAGACAAGCTAGCATGGCCTTGGAGCCATTGAAGCTACCACGTAGATGTCAATTATGTTAGCTATAACCTAGGTTTAAATCAATGGTTGTTTTGACACCATAAACACATAAATCTTTAGCATGAACTCATGGAGAATTTTGAGGCTAGCCTAATGAATCAGGATTGTGGCCTTTAGATTTATGGCATGCTCTGATTATGGAATGGTGGTTGTGGCAGGGATTGCATGAGTGTTATGATTAACATGAATTTTGGTATTTACCTATGTTTATGGTTGACTTTTTATGTTTTGATTATGTCATGCTTATTTTAGAGAAAAAAATTGGGCATGACATCATCTATGATACCCCTATTTATCTCCCTTTTAGATACATATCATGTAGTAATTACAAAATTATGTGGATGGAGTATGTCAATGTTAATACCTACAAGGCCTAGTAAAGTGGGAGCCCTAGCATAACAAAAAGATTTGATCCCCATGTTGTTCTAGTTGCATAGAGGATTTGAATGCTTGAGATGGATACCTGAATATATCAACCAAAGAGTTGGCCATCTATCCAATTATGTGTATCAGAGTCATCACTTGAAAGACCACAATAGTGATGAGTGGGGTTGTACCAAATTTAGAAATAATGATGTCTTCATGAACAAATATTTTAGCATGGAGATACATGCATAATATGGAGGTAAGCACTCTTTCAATTCTATTTTGATTGAATTTCCTAAGGAATGCCCCCATGATTCAACCCCATATAGAAGAATAGTTGCAACAAGTGAGTGGAAGAGGTGAATTATCAGTGGACATACTTTTATGCCATGGGGAACTCTTGGTAGACAAAATTTTATGGTTTTTAATAAATAGGTAAAAATTTACAAAATGGGGAATTTTGGAATAAATAGTAGAAGCACATGTAAATATTTTTATAGTTTTTAAATATGGCATTTTTTTACAAAATGATTGACCTTGGTTTTGGGCTTAGTGCCAAGGATTAAAGGATATCCATTCTATCAAATTTACATATGAATTGAACCCAACCTCGTCCCATTTTTTGCATCCCCTAGGACTTATACCTTGGTGTATGGCATGACATTACACTTTACCATCATTTTTACCAAATGACTACAACCCTTTCGATATATATAAGGATATAAGGGTTGTACATCAATTTTAAGATGCATATATTGAGATTATTCCTAAAATATTGTTTTCATAAATATGTTTACTTATGAAGTTTTGAAAAAAAGGATGTTGTTTTTTATTAAGGATAAAAGAATTATTTACATATAATTATTTTAACTTATTTTGGATTTGGGGATCTAAACAAGTTAAAAATTGAAAAATATAGACTATATAAGATATGGCTTATATTACACAAATCTAAATGGAAGAACAAATCATTATTGAACTTGTTATTTATAGAAATGACAAGAAGATGAGGTTATTAGTTTTTTCACTATTTTATGATGTTCATTGCCTGTGTCCAAACTTCTAAAATTACGATAAATGGATTTTGGTCACTAGACTCATGAGACTAATTATCAAAATCTGCCTAGATGCTTGTGATGACTAGATATGTCTATTATCTGTCAAAATTGGCTTCTATATTTTTTTCAATCCGCTCCACCAAAGTCATTATGCCTATCTATCAAGATGTTTTAAGTGTGATTTTAGATGCTTAGTTATATGCATAGATTCATATTTTTCTTCCTTCACCTTGAAACCCTGGCTCCACTTTCTACACTTGCTTGGCCAATTAAAAGGGGTTAGAAATATGGGTTCAATAACCCTAACCACATCCTATTGAGTGGTTGTACATGTCCTACATTTCAATACTTGGAAGAGGGATTAAACCATACATAGTTCTCCCACCTATGTGTATGTGTGTTTAATATTGATCTACTAAAATGTATGCAACATGTTTGGATTTTGACACTTGAAAATATACAACTTTGACATTGCTTTAGGTGCTTATACTTGGATTAAGGATTGTTTCTTTGAGGGTTTTTTAGATTTGGATGTTTTAGGATAATGCCTCAAGGATGCTCAAATGTATATCTTAATGTGCAAGTAGTTTTCCAGGTGAGCTCTAGATAAGTGATAGATAAGAATAATCTTAAGATTTTATTATATATATATATATATATATATATATATACACATGATTCATTGGGTAAATTCCCCCTGTAACCAACATGTAAAATGTGTGAGCCAACCCAAGGGAGGGATTTAAATTAAAAAATTATTGTTTGGACAACCTGGGATACTGTCAACGAAGGTAGACATTACCGATGACCAGTAACATCTGACTATTATTAACACTGGCTAGGATGGAAAAAATAGGAATATGGAATATGGGGACAATTTGCATAAGATAATATCTTGTTGAGGCACATATTATGGAGATCATGTATATGAATGACTGAAAATTGGGAAGGCCTAATCAATTGAAGGGCAAATGGTTAGGGAAAAGAGTGTGCAAGAGTCATAAATGTAATCACAAATCATGTATGTGAAAAATAGGTCAAAACTGGTATTGTCAAGTTTATAATACCAAATTTATGTGTCTATAAATGCCCCCTTTTAGTCTAGTGTTGAATATTCTAGATTAAAAGGATAAAGAGAGAAATAGGGTACCTGAGTATAACCACATTTGGTGTCTTCATGTATGCCCTATATATTTAGCTCACTCCATGTAAAACCTAAGTGTAAGTGCATTTGGTGTCCTCGAGTATACCCTAAATATAAATCTTGCTTCATGCAAAACATATAATAAAACGTGCATGAATCAACATCTACACATGATAAAAAATGTGAACCATCTAGATCATTGAGATATTTGAAAATTAAATAGTATGGAATGAATACACCTCTAAGTATGTGAACCAAACTATCATTTGCACTTATTTGGAGGATGCCATGGGGTGATTATGCCCCAAATAAATATAAAAAATTTCATAATAGTTCCTTTGGTAGAACATGTACCAAGTTCATATGCCAAGGTGGAGCCCCAAACTAGGCTCATATATAAAATAGAAAGTTTGAATCAACTATTGTAGGTAGACCCAAAGTGGTTACATAATTACCTTCAATACCATAAATATAAAAAATGCATGCATGAATAACATCCATGCCCCATAATCTGATCCATTTTTACCTCAATGTGACATAGAATGCCATACATATGCATGTTGCTCTATCCCGATTTAATAATCTAATCCAATATGATAACTGGAACCATATATTATGTCTCATCATGTGAAAGGAATGTGTCACATGTTTTTTTGATCCTGTAAAATGCCCACATATGCCCTAAATATGTGTGAATATGTCAGTCTATTCCAACTTGAATCATAATCTTAATCATGTGATCTGACTCAGAATCTAAATTGTTTATATGTCAAATCTTGAATCTCTATGACAAACCCACTAACATGTGCCCCTTTTGAGGTGGGGGATGTAGACTATAAATCACTTGTCTAAAAATAAAACATTTATATGCATCATGTTATATAGAAAAGATGCAAACATGTAGGACACATGTGATAACATGATTAGATTATGTTATCATATAAAATAATTGATAATTTATATATATATATATATATATATATATATATATATATATATATATATATATATATATAAATCATGTATCCTAAGGCATATAAGTGTCAAGCCTAGTAGATATAACAATTAGGCACATAATAATAGTCATCTTAGTAGTTATCATCACAAATATAAGCACCTATTAGTAAGCCACATAGAAGATACAATATATGAATCATGGCATCACACACAAGAAGAATAACATGTGATATAAGTCACAATGCCAAAGCTCAACAATCATATAAATATGCACATACATAAACACATAATGCCATGATCATGATGCACACAAGTACTCAAGACATGACTTGACTCTAACTTTACATAGACAAACATAACCATGACATGGATTAGAGGATACTTGACATAACTAATGCATGGCATTATAACACACAATCAATGCCCTCATATAAACACATAAGATAACACTCGATGTCACACATGCAACACATAATGGTCACATATAGAATATGCAATGTCCCACACAACAATCATCATACAATGTAATACATAATCAAGGATCACACCATGTAAAAACCATCAAGATCAAACATGCATAGAACAAGCAAAACTAGTCTACACAATCAATTTGTGTCATCATTACACATAACAAAATACACTATCCATAGAATATAACACTCCAAATAGTATACACAATAGCAAGTCACCTTTAATCAATCTAAGTATATCAATATGATCGATGGAATAGTCATATAAAGATAAAACTTGTATAGTGTACCAATATGCTTCCAATGTAGGCATGCCCTCAATGAAGAAAGGTATCATGTGGGTGTAAGTAATGTCTCGGATCTATATGTCCATGTATCATATATAACTTGTATGTCATGCATCCCACTCATGTATATCATGAAAATCATGTGCATAAAAAATGGATATGTAATCTACCATGTGTGTATGATGAATAAAATAAATCAATTGTGTGACTAGAAAAACATGTCATGCATATGTTATGATTTTTTATTTTTTTTGTATTTTTGTTATTTTTTTTGTTTTTTGAATTTGTGTTATGTTCATGTTAACCAATGATCCCATCAATGGGATGCTCATATGTAGGTCCTAGATCGATCGAGGTGAATGTCACACACTATGGGTGATTATTAACACATGTATTTGTACCTAAAAGCGAGAATTTATCAGGGACTGTAACATATCCATCATGATCACCCTAAGTAGATCTAGAAACCACTAGTTTTACCTTATTTTGGATTAATGTATCTAAACAATTTTTTTTTAATAAATATTTTAGCTATATAAGATATGTTTAAATTAAGCAAATTTGAATGTACATGCAAATGTTTAATCACACTTTACTAGATATATAAATAACCAAGAGGACTAGGGTACTTAGCTTGTTATTGTCATGTTTAGGTCATAGACTATATGTAAGTGGAAAAAAGAATTGAAACTAGATTAGGAGTCACTCAGATCTAGAAACTTTTATCTAGACCTGCCTGGAAGAATCTTAGTGATTGGATGCTTATAGAATTTATAGCCATTTGAATCCTACCGACAATGTCCATATGATGCATGTCAAACTATTTTGTTATCTATCATTGTGTCTACTTATAAATCATTGTTTTTTGTAATATCAAAAGCTCGTTGATGTGTGAAAGTCCAAAATTATGTCTCCTTTACCTTAAAACCCTAGCCCCACTTTCAACACTATGTTTACCTAAAAAGGGAATGGAAAAGATGGATTGAGCTAACACCAACCACCCATATCGAGTGGATGAGTGCTACATATGTTTCCAATACTTTGAAGAGGGATAAAACTATACATATTTATCATAGTTAGGTGTATATCTACAATAGTGCTCCTTTTTGTATGGATGCAACCTGTAATCTACATTTCAATACTTGATAATGGGAAAACATGATTTGGCTTAGGCACTTTAAACTTGGTTAGGGCTCTTGTTATGGGTTTCTAATTTGAAAGCTTTAGGGTTGTTCCTCTCAATGTGTAGATGTATAAATGACCTCTTAGTAGGTGTTAGATAGATGCTTGTTATACCAGAATATATTTAAACCTATTATGTATTACTTAATAACACTTTAGGTAACTTTTCACACCATTGTCATGTAAAACGTATGAGTTGAACCATGAAAATGACTTAAATTTGGAAAATAACCATTTCAAGGTATTTAAAATGGTCCATTACAAGTGAATGGATTAAGTGATACATATCCATCTAAGTAGGACTAAAGCTATTAAAAAAATAGGAAATAATGATATTATGATCATGAGATAGTTTGATTAGGACAATAAGTTGATTAGGCATAGAGTAGGGAATTCATGTAGGTGACTAATGGTAAATTAGGAAGGTTATATCCATAGAATGCAAATAAATAAAGGAGAAAGGTGTGCATGAGGCATATGTGTAAGCACAAGTCATGTGAGGTAAATATAGGTCAACACTAAAATTTTTAAATGTCTAATACCATATTTGTGTGTTTACAACCATAGTAACATGTGAATTATTATGTAACTAAGGAATATGAGATGATATTTGATATGGAACACATGAAGTATCATGTATAACCAGCTTATGATGTGACTAACTAGGTAACATATATTGTGTAACTTGAATAAACATCTTGTGTAGCGGACATTGGAACGCTAATCTTTGAGGAAGACTGATTACCTTTTTTTAAATTGCCTACATAGAATGAACTTATATAGGTTGTATAGTGAGCTACAATGTAGGTTTCTAAGGAAATGTCTCAATTTAAATAGGGTACTCATATGAAATACATGAAACTATAACTACTTAGTTGTTATAGATAAACTTCACACATTAGTGTATCAAATATAGTATTACACGCATCTTAAGTATCTAAGGATACCCTAGTAACATGTTGAATGCCCCCATATTAGGTAAAACCAAGAACAATGTAAAATGCCTCATGCCTTGCCATAAGTGGTAACACAAAGCTTCCAAGATGGTTTTATCTCTTTCTAGTAAATGCTTTGACTATCTTTGTTGTACCAATCATTTCTTCAACTGTGCATGCAAGACTAGTAAGTAACATCATAGTTCAAACATTTTATATGTCCTAGTAAATCTATGCATTTATTCAAAATTGACAATCATAAAAAATTTCATGATCATCTAATGTGATATTAAATCTATGCATTTATATGTCCTTAAGTGTACCAAGAAGACCATCCATAGGATGTTCCTCTTATTTAGTCTTTGAAGCATACAAAGTAGGAGGAGGACATATTCTATAAGTCACACGCACCTCCAAATTAGTCTTATTTTATTTTGCAACATGATTTGGAAAGGGATAAATAGATTTTCAACTTTACATTCCCACTAGGTTATGCCCTAAATCATTTTTAGATGTGTGTCTTATTGATTTTAGGATTTTGTAGATAGTAAAATTTGGTATTTGGTACTTGACAATGATAATCCTTACACACATTTACCTTGCATGAATTGAGCACACAAACATGGTTTTAATTCACCCTTCTCTCACACCTACATGATGTCTTATGAGTTTTACCCTTTCATTTTGTTTTTATGTACCTACAGAACCTTAATGTCTATTTCAAACCTACTTAATATCCTATAGATACATTTTAGAACCTCATTTCAGATCATAGTTCAATTCTATAAATTTCATTTAGTACCTCAAATTAATATTGACTCAATTTGGTCGAAATCAACTCTTTTCAAACAACGATTACTTTTTAAAATAAAATCTTTCCTTAGGGTCAACCCATCTACCTAACATGTTGGTGGTGTAATAAATACCCAATTAGACTCATCTATAAATAAATCAAGGTCTCATTCAAAAGGGGGTTTGGGGACTTATCTGGTATACATCTATATATGATTGCACATTGAGTAAATTTTACCTATTTTTCCCAAATTGTGAATCTACCATTAAGAGCAATCATAAGCCAAGCTTGAATCATATCAAATTTAATTCAAAGCAAATATTATCAAGTATCAAATCCAGATCAACAAATGTATACATATAGCAAAGGAATATAATTGCACAATCACACTAGGTGGGAAAACTATGTTTGGTTTGATTTCTCTTCTCAGAGTATCAGATATGTAAGCAATGGTTAGTCATCAAAGGAGGGTGACTGGGCTAGCTCAACCCCTTACACTTTTTTGTTTTTTTTAGGTTTTTATCCCTTACAAGCATATTTATGGTTTCAAGGTGAAGGAGATTGATTTCTAGAGTTTGCTTATCATTAGGGATCAAGATCATATATATAAAGCTTATAGAGATAGGTCAAGGTGATCACACAGTCATAATCCCTCATTTAAACACATGCTACTACTGTTAAACACAATATATTCTCAACTAATGATATTGACTTAGATTCAATAGAACTGACCCTACATAGATAAAAATATGATTCCTAAACTGGATGAATCACGGGCCTACTTCAGTTTGATTTCTTCTTCTAGAATACAATCATAGTCAACTAGTCAACCATAAAAGATAATTATTCATCTCTTTGTTATACTTATTATATTTAACATAAGCCACTTTTCAAATCATTTTAATCAATTAAATATTTGACATTTAAATATATGCTTAAATTTCATATATTAATATATGAATTATTCTACTAGTTTTTATCTTATAAGGGTTGCAAAACCAAATTAGGGACAAATATATTGATGAACCTATACACACATGAACCATGACACACCCAAGGTTTCCCTTAGGGTTTCATCCTTGTAAAATTTTATATTTTAGCCTTAGGGTTTTATTTTCAAACCTATTTTTTTATCATTCCCTAATCACACACATTGATTGTGACCATAATGAGTGAACAATTTTGGTTAATAAAAAGCAAGAAGCTACTCTTTTCATATGGTTTTACATGAATAATATATCTCATTTTGATCAACTATGTATGCAAATGGATCAAATGGATCAAATATAAATACATTGATAAGGCTAAAATTAATAATGAGCAATCCAAGCCTTCTTCTAACGCTATTGTTATAATATCCAATCCGAGTTTCCCTTCATTGCTGCTGGATGTCAAAGGGCATGCATTTATCCTTTTGTTCCTCCTCCCTCTAGTCATCAAAGTTTTACTAGTTACCATCCCACTCCCATTATTCACCCACAATATATTTTGAATTCTACAATCTATGTTGTCAACACTAGATAAGGTAGGGTGCCCCATCATGTGAGACATAATGAAGGTAGTCAACATGTTCCTCCTCAACCCTCTCCACCTCCTATGAATTAAGTTAATCAATTAATTAAAAATCACCCATGGTAAAATTTCCATCTTGGAGTCACTCAAGAGATTAAAGGTCTATAAAGGCATCTTATATAAGTAATTGCAATAAATAACTCTCCCTAGTGATAAACAACCTACATCATTTGCATATATTATGAATATATTCAAGGATAGTAAAAAAATCATTACCTTAGATAAACAAGACTCACCCATGCAACATAAAATAAAGAGAAACCTGTCATTATTCATTCTAGTTCAAGTGCAAAGCAAATTGGTCAAATATGTGTTGGTAAATAGCGAATCTAGACTGGAAATTTTTAATAATACCTTCTTAAAATTATTAGAGATCAACATGGCTACCATTAAAAAATCAAAACAAAGCATGAAAGGATTTGACAACACTTTACATCAAATAATTAGATCGTTGTGCTTAACCCTTTTTGGATAATATGGTGTTAAATGATAAGGGGATAAAATAGCCTATATACAAGGATGAATAAACCTATTCGCAATGAAAAAGTGATTTTTGGGATTATAACTATGTGTATGATTAAAATCATACATAATTACAATCCTATAAATCACTTTCTCACTCTTATGGACTGTGGAAACATCATAGCTCTTATTCGATAGTAGGCCAACTAATTGCAAATTCAGATAAATTATTATTCTAAATTAAAATAATGAGATGTGTTAGATATATAAAGTACCAAATTATAAAGATGATGTATTTATTGCAATACTAAGGATAAATGATACTTAGTTATATTTATAATGTGCATGTGTATCTAAGTTGTGCATAGACTGTAGGATCAAGATTTTTTTACAGTCATTAGATTCAAAAAATGATGTTTATGGAATTATGGATAGTACCATTGACCTTTAGACACTATCAATGATGCTATTATCTAGTATAGAATATGCATTGGATTATGATGTGACCAAATTTAATGTTATGCATTTTTTTATCACCTTTTTACTTATGTATTCACATCTAAAACATAGGATATATCTTGTCTCATGGATCAAACCCTAGCTCTTCACCCATAGGATGTGTTTGGGTTAGTGAACTCATGGTGTCAAACTAACCTCAAAGACTCCTTTGTCGATAAGCACTGCCTACATAGCCAATACTCCAAGGAAGGCTTCAAAGTTATGTAGTTCTCCCCTATGTGTGGGAGTTTGTGTAAATAATGGTGTAATATGTTATAAGTAGATGCGTCCAATGCTCTATCTTGTAACTTGACATATATTACTCATGGGATGCTTTTTTGATGTTTTAGACCTTTTGTATGACTATTTCTATAATTGATAAAGAAATAGGGATGAATAGGGAAATATAACTCAGTTATGTGATTGATTGAATGGGTCTCACTAGGTGTTTACTTGGTATTTTCTAGATGAATAATGAGGAGGCTTTGACTTGTATTTAAACCACACTTTTTCAAAATGTCTCATGATAAGGTTCAATAAGATAAATAGGTTGACCCATATGTTTCAAATAATTTACAATTTGGAAGAATTAAGGTCGTTAGACACTAGATAAGGATTTGGACACTAACGTTGATGTTACTGTCCCTCTGTTGCTGGTAGTGTCTAGAAGGCTAGAAAACATATATAGATATGTAACTATTACTAAAGGATTTATATTAATTTTTGAGATTTTTATCGTGTATAGGTGGTTTGGGTCATCAAATTGATAAGGGTCAGACTGTAAGATAATCATTTAGGCATAGTGAGATGGTGAATGCAAACCTTTCGATAACATAAAGGCCCATAACTAAAGGGTAGAGCCCTAATTGGTATTTGTCAAATATACAAGATTGGAATGCTATAAATATTTAGTTTTAGTATTTTCACCATATATGGGATGTGAGACTAGGTCCTAAGATGACACCTAGTATTTTCCATGTTATGCCTAATTAATTACATTACAACTTACTTTTGGGGTACCCATGGATACCTGTTATGGAAGAAGTACCATTGAAATTATACAAATGTATCAAATACATACATGAAGACTATTCTTATTCACAACCAATAGATGATGACCCTTTCATATATTGAAAGATTACCCAATTTACTAATGAGGACCAATCATAATATCACATAGAATATCATACAATTATTTTTCTATCACAACTCATTCCAATAGCTCATATGCATACATAAGAGGTGGGCGAATCAAGTACATAAAAGGATAAGGAACTAATCATAACATATAAAGTAGTTATACAACATTAGCCACATGTTAATATGGAACATTTGAAACTTGTTCTTGATATTTATTTTCTAGTGAATTCAAAATAGCAAGATGACATAGTCATAGATTATTATGATAGTGATGATGAAGGTACCAATATGGCAGATATGATAATGATCAAATATGCAAGTTAAACTTCGATCCTTCAGAAGAATTTATATCTCACACTTTATTCACACATGTTGATGATAAATAATATTGAGATGATTCATATATAATAAAGAGGGACAAATCACAAATTCCTTTCTAGGCACAATCTTCTAGGCATAGAGGAAAGACAACAATGGCATATCATAAGTACATCCTAAATGTAAACATTATTTGCAATACTATCTCACACCATGCATAAGTGACACTAAAAAACATGACTTGGACAAATAAAAAACCATACATTTGAGTAAATGACATGGAAATGATAGATACTAAGATTCTAATACCATTTTAAGTAACAAGTCTTTAAGATAAACTAAAAACAATATTGTAAATATTACTTGATCATAATCTCATCACATTACCATTTATTCAACATCAAGTTGTGTGACATCTTTCACAACAAAAAGGAAATAAATATTATGGTTATCATAGAATCATAGGACATGACACAAATCACTGCAATGCATTATAAAAGCTTATCCAAAAATATAAGAATGAAGGCATTATCAATATAATACAATGTCAACATGAACTAGTCACATCAAGCTTCACAAAAGCACCATTTGCAACTACAAATAAAAATCATCCTTGACAGAAGCCATTGACCACTATGGTATACATGGAAGATTCATATTATAAAAAATTCAAATCAATAACAACAAATAAGAATCTATGTGCAATGTTAGAGGTTTATTTTTTACATGACACCAAGGAATTACAACACAACACACATTGGCAAGAACCCATTATATCTTTCATTTTATCAATAGTTTATGGGCCAAAATTGGTCGATACACACATATGGGTCCTACATCCTACATATCAGGTGCCATTCACACTGGGATAGTAATGGTTAAAATACATGCATGTTACAATAATCTAACCAACTAGTATCTCACTTTATCACATGTAAAAATAATAATCATGATTTGACATGGCAATGATTCTTACTTTCAAAAAAAAAAATCCTCTAAGATGGCAAAGAGTAAAAAATTTGAACAATTAGAAAGAAAGGAATACAAGGTAATTCAATTACACAATCTCAAGGATAAGGTAGGATATATTAACTTCAATCTCGTTGAGGATGACTTGTTCTTTGATTGACGAGCACTACAATCAAATATTCTAAACATACTAAAAAAAATAAAAAATTACAAGAACATTCAAATATTTTAAAAATAAAAATTCAGGACCTAAACATGACATGGTTACTAAATTACTCTATTTACATATGTTAGTTATCACATGTTTAGTAGATGGCACATTCTTTTCATACACATGCACATTTCATGGTATATGAGTGTGATGCAAGACATACAAGTTTCACATGGAAAAATGTTGAACTTTCCTTTATCCAGTGGCCATTCTGATACTTGTGGCATCTTATTCCACAAGTTTCACTACTATAGGTATATATTTATGTTACTTTTATACCATGTTGAGCTACCTATATTGCTTATGCATGTCTTGGTAGTTACTCATATTTTACATAGTGCTACATGGATATACTATTATACTATGATGTGACATTGATACACATGGATGGTTTAGATTAGTCCAATTATTCTACATTCCATTGATTTTATTACTCTCTTTCATGATAAGCTAATATGTGCTTGCCTATTGTGTGTAGCCTTTTAGGCTTATTTGTGACATATTTATGTCCCTTGTGTGTGGTCCTTGGCCTATTTTGGTGCAACATATTTGATGTCCCTCATTTGACACATCTTTATGTCCCCTTGCATGTGGCCCTTGAGGTTATTTTTTGGGACATGTTTATGTCCCTTGCGTGCAGCTCTTGGCCTTATGTGTAACACCAACACTTGAGCTTGTTGAATTTGTTGAGCTTGTTGACATTGAGTGGTATGATGGTCTATATCATTTAATTTTAATATGTAAGTTTATTAATTTATACTAAAACTACATATTTAATTAACTCACCTATCTATACGTGACACTTATACATCCTACATTACATATGTTACATACATTTCTTGATTGACATATACATTACTACGATGACATACTCTCCCCATGTTCACATGTTAATACAATATATTATCTTTATACATGACATGAGATAATTAACTCTTATTTTGAGATGAGTGACCTATAAGATGCATCCATCATCTTGAAAGTGGGTGATTATAATGGGATTATCATAGAGACATAAGCCTCCATGAGTATAAAATCATATAAGAGTACAAATTTTAGAGATTCATAATGCTTCAAAAATCAAATGGATTGATCACATGACAAATATTAGCATATCAATATAAATTATGGGGGCATATGCCATGCAAATTCACTCACTTTACATGGACTTTAATACATATTGATACACACTTAGGTGCATATACACAAGTGTAACAAGAATAGGAACAAGAATAATAAGTTTCCACATACACATACATTTGAGATATATGTTCTCATATTCAACATATATATGTATAGAATTATATATCAATTGTTATAAGTTCAAGGGGCATGATATTGGTTCATGCATATATACATACTTTCAAATTCTGAGGCATGATAGTAGTTCATACACATACACACAAAACATCACAGTTTATAATTGAATGGAAAATGGTTGTCATTCTAATTCACACTTGTCAAATCTACAATAATGAACATTATTCATTATCTTTTGCTCATGTATTGTTTATACATTGAGCGAACTTGAGCAAGCTATACAATCAAACCTATGTTTACTATGGGGGCATGAACATTGTCCATTCCATTTTGACCATGCATATTATTTTACATGGACTGAATCTTAATGAAGCTACTATAAAATTGAATATATAATCCATATGTGGTGGTTGATTTAGTTTTCTTTGAGTGAACCTATCATGTGGTTCTCTCTTTTACCTATTTAGTTATTTGGGTTTGTACATTACATACTTCTCCCCACAATCAAGATGATTGAGATATGTTATATTCTCAATCCAAGATCCTCCATAGTTACACAAAGGAGCAAAATCACCCCAACTCTCCATGTGATTTAGCAATGAAGCACAAGTTTCTCTAGTGCTTCAACAATGAAGCATCATCTATAACAAGTTGCGAGGCCAACATGGTTTTCACCAATGCATAGATGTACTCTTTCCTTACTCATTTAAAATTTAAAATTTCAATTTTAGATTAAAATGGTAAATCTATGAACATTGATTACACATGATTATAGGTTTTGCTATTGAGTGGCCTGTATAATTGGAGCTTCATACAAAATATAAAGTGTGTTATACACACTCATGTATATATTGTCCCTTTACTCTAGTAATTTCATTACTAGAATAAAAGGGGGGCATTTGTAGATACTAAAATCAGGAATTCGGTACTTGATAATGACAAGTTTGAAACATATTTACCTCACGTGACTTGAGCACACAAACATGGTTCTAATATACCACTCTTTCACACCTACATGCTATCTTACAAGTTTGACCCTTTCATTTGTTGTTACACACCTAAAAGAACATCATTGTTTATTTCAAACCTAATTAATATCCTACACAAATATCTCCAAATGTTTAGTTCATTTTACTTGTACACAGGGAAGTTTCATTAGTATCACTAGTTGATACTCACCTGATCTAGTTGAAACTGACCTGGTCGACCCATCTACCTAATATGTCAGTGGCATGATAAATTACCCAATTAAACTCGTATATAAACAAATCAAGGTCTTGTTCAAAATGGGACTTGGGGACCTATTTGGTATACATTTATAAACTATTGCACATTGAGATTATTTACTCTATTCTTACCAAATTTTTAATATATAACTAGGACTATTCACAATCCAAGTTTGAAGCATACCAAATCTAAGTGAAAGCAAGCATTATTAAATATCAAAACCATATCATCAACTACATACATATAGAGAAGGAACATGATTACACAATGTGGGATAAGTATGTGTGGTTTGATTTCCCTCCTTGGAGTATCAAGCAAAGGTTAATCATCAAATGGGGGCCATTAGGGTGAGCTAATCCCATTGCACTTTCTCAATTTTTATAAGTCTATATCCCTTATAATCATGCCTAGAGTTTCAATGTGAAGGAGACTAATTCTGGGAATTACGTGCATTATCAGGGTTTAAGTTCATATATATAGAGCTTACAAAGATAAGAGAAGGTGATAGTACAATCACATTCCCTCATTTCCACACACCTTAGTATCAACTTGAAATACTGACCCAAATATAATAGACCTGACCCTACACAAATAGAAACATATTTCTTGAACTGGATGAATCACATACCTACTTCAGTCTAATTTTCACTTCCAGAATATAGTCACATTTAGACATTAAACTAAAAAAGTTAAATATTTATCCCTTTGTTGTGCTTACTATATTTAACATATGCCACTTATGAAATCATTAAAATCAGTTTAGTATTTTACATTCAGATGTATGCTTTAATGCCATATATTAATATTCAAATTATTCTACTATTTTATATCTTATTAGGGTTGCAAAACCAAATCAAGGTAAAACAAGTTTATGTGACCCTAATAACATTAAATTATTGAATAGATAAGATTGTTTAAGATATATAATTACTAAATATATATGATGGTAAATTCTAAATATAGTAACTTGTTATTTATGGAAAACAATTGGAGAATATGACTTCTTGGGTTGTTTCAGGTTTGTGTAGGTATATGAAATGAAATAGTCATCAATATCAGTCTAAAATACAGTTGTGAATGCTTATATATAGAAAAAGAAAATTTGTGCATGTCTAGATAAGTCCATAATCCCTTGACAACTATGAAATGTGACTCTATCTTATGTATTAAGAAACTATCCAATGTATTTTTGTTAATCTATGACTATGTCACCCACTGCACCTATGTTTGATGAGGATGCCATGTATTATAATATCTCAAAATACACGTCAATATTTATTTTTTATTTGTATTTAATTCAAACCCTAGTTGTGTACTAAAAGATAACAATAAACCAATACAAATGGTGAAAGGGAAGGGTTCAACTAACATTAGCCACCATCTCCAATACTCTTAAGAGGGAAGTCAAACTGCATGTAGTTCTCCCACCTAGTTGAGTGTGTGAAATCATGTGTAATATATATATGTTGTGAAATCATGTGTATGGATTTCAACACTTGAAAACCTATGAGTTGACCTTGCAAATGGTATTTAGACTTACCTCAAGGTTTAATAATTTGAGGGACTTTAGATTTGGAAGTTTTATGCAAGTTCCTCTCAATGTGCAAAGTGATGTCCAGTGATAGGTAGTTGATTGCTAGATAAAATCTAGATAGATAAATGCTCAGGCTTGATTTGATTATTTTAGATATAAAAATATGATTTATATAGTACTTGAATCTTGTACACTTGGAAAATATCTATCAAGGTTGCACCTTTTAGCTAAAGACTTACCCATTGTCGAAAGGCTCATGTTCACTATCTCTTTGTGCCTAAATTACTTATATTTTAGTATGAATATTATAATTATTATTAAGACCATGCATTTTACATTGTATAAAAATCTCAAAACTTGATTATTATCTTTCACTGCCAATTTTGGACCTATATCTATTTTTTAGCTTCGTAGACACTTGTGTCCTAAACAGACACCTACGTCAACATAAGTATCTACTTTTCCTATAAAGTGTCTAGTGCCCAAAATTCATCCAATTTACAAATGAAACATATCATAAAGGTTGGCCTAGCTGATTTAGTGTGACATATTTCTAAAAGGGATTGGTATATATAAAATATCAACCCTTATTCACTCCTCACCTAGAAAATACTAGGAGCTCACAAAGTAATATACCAAGAAACACTCAATCAAGCATTCAAATGAGTAAACCTACCCTATTCATCCCTATTTCTATATCAGTCATAGGATAATAATTCTTATAGGTCTAAATCATTTAAAGAGTAGTTCATGAGCCATATTTTACAAGTTACAAGTTAGGTCACTACATGTCTTTGTTTATCACACATTTTATTCTTGTGCACATAAAATCCAACACATAGAGGAGAAATACATAATTCTAAGGCCCTCTTCAGAGTATTGTCTATGTAGGTAGTGCTCATAGATAAAGGGGCTGTTGGGGTAGCTCGACACTATAAGCCCATTAACACATTTTTCCCATAGTCACTCCAAGGGTGAAAAAGCTAGGGTTTGATCATTTGACAAAGAGTGATAACCTATATACGTGATTGTATACATTAGAATAAAGGCAACCAAAAACCTATAAGGTTCTAGTTCATCACATCTAGATATAATTAGTATTATGTACAAGACACCTACGGTAGGGTTAGACACTTGCATTGACATAACTATCCATATCTGATTCAAATATCTTAGGCCATAAAAAAATATTCTTATAATCTAAAAACTGTTCTAGGTTCACCTTCCAATACACATTCAACCTATTCTAGATCAAACATGTACATGCACATTAAACTAGATAAGTATAATTTGATTCCAATTCATTGTAATATCTATCAATAGTTGTAATTTACTATTTTTTAGAATTTTTAATTGTATAAATTCAGAATATTATTTGTCTTACTTTGCTATTAATCAACGTAGTAATTAGGTTAATTCACCATCCTTATCTAAAAACTAATCTAATACCCATTAACCTTAGATAACCATTTATATCTAAATTAGGGTTAAACATTTGGTGAATCCAACATTTGGTCTCTGATCCCTAGGTTGACCTAGGGTTTTCTCTTCTGATTTTTTGATTATTGTAAATTGCTTTTTCAAATCCCAAAATTTTCAATTATAAGTAATGGAAAATGTTAATAAAAAAACTCATTTTCAAATGGAAAATAAAGAATCCCTAGTCACTTATCTCAATAACAACAAAGGCTTAATGGATGCATTTTTATATGTTATAAGAGAGGAAATCAATAGACACGCTAAGGCTAAGGCATCCTCCCCTAGTGATGGTGAATCCTCAGGTGGCACTACAAATGATTTCATATCAATAACCCTCCTATTGAACACATGATCACTTTATACATATAATGGGGGTATAAGTTATGTGTTTACACCATTATTCCTTGAAACAAAGCCTATTATTGTTACATCCTCTACGGGAAACATTGGAACTTCAACCCAATTATCGATTTCAATGCCTATATCAACTTAAACTATGGGTACACCTCACTTGGTGACTTATCAATATTTAAACCTTCATGATCAAAATGTGCAAGATATTGTCCAAACTATAAAAAATTTGCAAGCTAAGGTTACAATATCAATCAAAATTCTATGAAGTCACCTTTTGCTATTGATTCATAAGAGGTGTTGTGCAACCCTCTTGCACCTAAAATATCTTTGCACCTCTTTCCAACTAGTTTTATTGCACCTAAATTCACATGTTCTGATAGCAAGGGTGATCCTAAATAACATATTTGACATTTCAATGCGGCATGCCTTCATTATGCCTCCAATGATAAATTTTTGACTAAAGTATTTCCAAGTAACCTAGAGGACTATGGTCTATGGTTGCTATATGATTTACCAATCCAATACATAAAATCATTCAAAACTCTTACGGATCAGTTTTTGGCACACTTATATATCAACACTAATAAAAAGGTATCCTATGCCCAAATTAAGAAAACCAATCAGGGAACCGATGAACCTATCAATGTGAATATGTCTTGAGGTACAAGATAATGTTGGCCAAAATGATAAACCAAATGGTAGATAAATATCTTCAAGACATCTTCAAGCAAAGTTTGATTACCACATTACATGTGTTTGTTATTTCAAAAATTTCAAATCTTTCGATGACTTGTGCCATATTGTTAGAGATCATGAAATGTAACTTATTTCATTGAACAATATTAAAGTATGTAGAAAACACACCAGCTACATCCAGTAGCACGTTTCATATCAAACCAAACTACAATGTAAAAACTATAGAACCCAAAAAAGGACACAACTACAACTATTAATTTAGAGTCATAAAAATCTAATCAACTTATCTTATCCAATGAGACAATTTACATATTTACTCGAGTCAATAACTTCCATATTTAAGAAACTTGTAGATTGTCATCTCATAAATATCCCTCCTCCCATAGAGATTGATATGAGTAGACCTCTACCTCATGGATATGATGTCAGTGCTTATTATGGCTATCACCAGGGCCTTAGACATTCTACAAAACAATTTTATACTTTGAAGCATAAGATTCAAGACCTTGTCGATAATCAATAACTTACATTGATGATCCTCCTAAAGATTCAGGGTCATAACCTATTTACGGTCAAAACCAAAAGATGATTAGTCATCCATTACAAGATCATTCTCAAAATAATCTAAAAGTGCAAATGGTAGATAATACACATCCTCCTCTGCCACATTATGGGCACCCATTAGATGGTATTATAGGTACTTGTACACAACATATACCTCCTATGTTTTAGAGACCCTATATTACTTTTGATGACAATGAGATTGTGGATGATGATTCATATCTTAATTCATTATTTATTAGAGCATACCTCGATCACCATCTTATTCATAATGTTATGATTAATAATGGTGCTAGCAAAAATGTTTGCATCATGAAATTACTTCTATAATTGGGATATACACACGATGATTTACACCCCTCGACTAAAATAATTAGAGCATTTGATGGGACCTCACAACATGTTTTTGGTGAGATTGACTTACCTTTACATGTCAACCCAACACATGCGGTCACTAACTTCTCAATTATAACATACACAAGAGTCTTTGATGTGTTATTTGGATGAATTTAGATACACAAACTCTGTACAGTATCTTCCATAGTGCATGGTGTATTAAATACATTCATACCAACATGGTAGTCATAGTTCTTATAATTCCATATTAGCATCCACTTGAACAAGAGAAGTTGGTTCTAAGACAACTAATTATCAAACCTACCAAGGTTAATCCTTTGTGAAAAGGTAATCAACATGCAATCCCCTTTCCTAGGTGGCCCATACTCGAGATACCATTGCCTCAGAGATACACAGTGGATTCTATGAAATCCTCATCTACTATTATGCAGAAAAATTAATTATATAGAGTACCTAAACATGTTTTTATTATTTCTACTTCAAGTACGTTATATAGCCCAAAACAATGGGTTCCAAAAACCCCTACTCTTTCTATTACCTCTTCGAGACCATAGAGTGCTATGATATAAAAGCAAAGCATTATAGAGCCTACAACACTAGATATTACACATATACATGCTCCTTAATAGTACCACCAATTTGTTATGACATATCCAATGTTTATACCACTTCCAAATGAACACACCTTAGATGGGATAATTGGCTAGACTTCACCTTTTCCAAATAAATAAATAAAATTAAATACTCCAAAAATACTAAAAAAAATTAAATATTGTAAAAATGCCAAAAACATTTTAATAACTCAAAAATACCAACAAAAGTCAACATATTCCTAGTTTTACTATATTTTATGCATATAATGTTTGTTTTATGTTAGTGGATAACATGTCATTCTTTTCCTGTATACTCATATATTTCATGCTTCATTTGAATGTGATGCAGACATATATAGATACATGATATATTGGACATATAGATGTTGGGATTTCCTTTTGATCATGCCCTAAGTGCATTGGGGGCATCTGATTCTTTGATCATGATACATGTAGGCTACATAATTCTATGATTACTTTCCATTATCAAGTTTGGGCTTATATATACTTACATATGCCTTTATCCATGCTTATAACTTTTATAGTGTATGTTACGTACTTAACATTTTGTAAACACATATGTTTAAGAACTAGTAAGTTAGGTTAATGTTTGTTGCTTATATTTGTCCTAATTATCCATTTTAGCACTTCCTTTAGTGTGTTCCTTACTTGCATTGTCTTGCATTATTTACTTGTTTGAGCATTTGAATATGCTCCATTGATCATGTCCCCCATACTTATGATTACCTATTTATACATTTGCATATGTCATTATTTGTTGTATGGACTTTCAAATATGTCATTCTATGATTTATGGACATTTAACTAAGTTATATCCCTTTGATTGTGTGGCATTTGAACATGCCCCTTATATGAGGTCTCCTTTGACCCTTTCCCATTGCTTTGATTTTGAGTGATATTGTGTGTGTGTTTGATTGATTGTTGAGATTATACTATTACTCTCTATATGTTTCCATGATATACATCATGCATCTTAATACTTGATGTGATCACATACTATGTGCTTCAATACTATATCTACCTAGACATATTACCCCTATATGTCACATGACCCATACATAACTTATACATTTATCTTATCCTTTTGAGGTAAGGTGACTATCAAATTCTAATTCCCCTCACCTCAAAATTGGGGGGGCATATAATTGTGGGCATGTAATAAAGGCCTAGCTTCCACACTTTGACAATTTCCAATTTCAATGGGAGGCATGTCAAAAAGGCATGACCTCCACACTTATTTAGTACTCAACATTTTCAGGTTATAGTGGGTGCATGTTATGAAACATGTTATCCATGTTTAAACTATTTCTCATATTCTCTAAATTTAGTGGGGGTATGTCATAGAAACATGTCCTCTACACTTGCACCAACTTTAGAGTCACAGTATATGATTTAGATACACATCTGTGGCAACAATCTATACATTGATATTGTTATTATACTCATATTTTAGCTTGGAACATATATGAGGTGCATATGCCATGCAAAAGGCACTTAAATTTAAAAAATAAAATCATTTATAGATTTTAAATGTTGTTATGGATTGTTAATATACTGAGGTTGGACCGTTATGGATAGTTATTGAGTCAATATATTGCAATAGTCAGTTCATCTTTGGAAGGCTGAGTTGATTAAATCGTTAAATCTTACCAAAATTATAGGTTAGATTTGATTAAATCATCTAATTTTACCAAACTTATAGATTGGATTTGATTAAATCATCCACCCTTACTACACACACACACAGACACACACACACACACACACACACACACACACACACACAGACACACACACACACACACAGGGTTTATTAAATCACTTACACTCACTAGATCATGCACATATTGGGGTTGCATGATTGAGATGAAACAAGCTCAATGGTCATGGGGGAAACTCACCTTTACACCAAGGTTGGGAGCATGTGTCCTCCAATATATATATATATATATATATATATATATATATATATATATATATATATATATATATATATATATATATATATATATATATATATATATATATATATATATATGCACTTACATGTTTAGATTTGCCCTAATCTCATATTTGATGATTTATAATGAGGCATCCTTTAAATTCAAATTGCCAAAAGGAAAGATGGTTGCATCAACACACATGTGTAATCCTAACCTTACTCTTTTTATTGTCAATCATTTCAAATTCTTTCAATTTCATATTTCATACACTGATTATATACTATAACATGTTATTGGTTGCAAGTTAGTCACAAACAAAGCACTCAAGTTGGGCTCATGCAAAGACAAACAATGTATACACACTTAGATATGCATTTTTCCCCTTGAAACTAGTAATTTCACTACTAGATTAAAGAGGAGGCAAATGTAGATACTAAAATTTGATTTATGTAGTACCTTAGTCTTATATACCTAGAAAATATCTATCATAATTATACCTTTCAGTTATAAACTCATTTACTACAGAAAGACTCGTATTCACTATCTCTTTTTGTCTAAATTGTTTATCTCTTAGTACAACCATTGTTATTCTAATGACTAGGCCTTCTACACTGTGTAAAAATATCAAAACCTAATTGTTATCTTTCACTACCAATTTTGGACCTATATGTATTTTATATATCCTTGGACACTTGTATCCCAGACAGAGACATGCATCGATGTAAGTGTCCACTTTTCCTACAACGTGTCCAGTGCCAAAAAGTTACCCAATTTTTAAATGAAACATATCGTAAAGGTCAACCTAAGTGCTTTAGTTCAAGACATTTATAAAAGGGAGTGCTATATATACATGATCGACCCTCATTCATTCCTTACCTAGTATATATTGGGAACTCAAAAAGCAATATACCAAGAAGCACATAATCAAGCGTTCAACTAAGCAAACCTGCACTATTAGTCCTTATTTCTATATCAGTCATAAGAGAAGTATTCCCACAAGTCTAAAGCATTTGAAGAATAGTTCATAAGCTATTTTTATTAAGTTACAAGCTAGGTCAATACATGCCTTTACTTATCATGCATTGCATCTTTATGCATATAAAAGCCAACATGTAGGGGAGAATTACACATCTGAGGCCCACTTTAGAGTGTTATTTATGTCGACAGTGCCCATTAATAAAGGGGTCATTGGGGCAACTCAACACCATGATCCCACTAACCCAATTTTCTCATAATCATTCTAAGGGTGAAGAAGCTAGGTTTTGATCACTAGACATAGAGTGATAGCATGTGTATGCGATTTGTATACATCAAAAGAAAGGTGATAAAAGACCCATAAGGCTCCAGTTGTTCTCATCAAGATCCAATCAATATTTCATATAGGACACCTACAATAAGCTTAAACACCTGCATTGACATAAATATCCAAATTTGACACAAGTGTTTATGGCCACAAAAAGAATATTCCCAAAATTTTATGATTGTTCCAATATCACCTTCTAGTCCACTTCCAACATGTTCTAAATCAGACCTGCATGTGCTTTGTAAACCAACTTAGTATCATTTGATTTCAATTCATTGTAGTATCTATCAATATATGCACTTTACTATTTCTAGTAATCTTAGTTATATAAATTCATACTAATATTTGTCTGAGTTTTCTATTAATTGGCCTACTTATTAGGTTAGTTCATCATCTTTGTGTAAAAGCTAATCTGATATCCCTTAACCCTAGATAATCACTCATATCTAAATTTAGGGCTAACCAATTATATAGTTGACTCTTTGGGTAATTTCCTCTGAGCTAACATATGAAACATGTAGGTTGACCTATATAATCACTTTGAATTTCATAAACTAGTCGTTAACGGGTGCAAGGACAAGCCTGTGATAATGAACTTGTCTTAGAGGCATGAACCTATTTAGAAAACATGAATAGTGACCTTAGGCCGAGAGTTTTTCTGAGAATGAGAATGGTATTAAGTTGATTAGGTAGATACTATGAAGATCTTGTGTATCAGTAACTACAATTTAGAAGGGTCAAGGCTATATGAGAGAATGGTTGTGTGTAATGGTGATTAAGAGTCATTTATGTGAGCATAAGTCAAGTAGGTTAAGGTTTTGTCAAATAACACATTGTCAAGTGTCTAATAAAAAATATGAATGCTTACATTTCCCCCCTTTTATTATATTAATGAAACTACTAGAATAAAATGATAAAAGATGATACCTAAGGATAAACATGATGGGTGTGCACAATTATGTATTGTGTTGCACCTTACTTCATGCAAACCTGTAATGAAACATGTAGAAATCAACACTTATGATGAAAAATAAAAGGTAACAACAATGAACATATATGAAATGAAATACCAGGGAAGAAATACACCTATATGTATGTAAATCAAGTGAACTAAGTTTATCTTCGAGAGACAATGGAGAATGGGGTGATCATGCATTACTAGCAATGCCTGAGTAAAATCATGGGTTGAGTTGAATATGTCCCAACCCTCATTTGAAATGGATAAGTGCCTAGATGTTATGCTATGCATAGCTTTAGCCTCACACAACTTCAATAAATCTTAGTAAATAAAATTGACTAAGGGTTCCAATAAATTTGAGAAACACCTAAGTAATGTTTGAGAGTTTGGGTAAGGTTCTAAATGGAAACAACATGAGAAGGTTCCCTACTAATCATTTTAATGGGACTATCATATGTCGTTGGACAAACCAACATACACAATACTTTCATGTAAGTTATATTTTTTCAAGTATAGAGTAAAGTTATAAAAATAAATCTATATTTACAATTCAAAATTACAAATTGACATACCTCCATGAGTAACTATGCAAATGATATTGTCCATAATCACAAATGTAATTTTGAAATGAAGAAGGCTCCCGCTCCTGCACGCGCGAATCCAATTTTGAAACCGGCCGCTGTGATCCGAGCGGCCGGTGAGGCTGTGGAAGCTGTGGAAGTTTGTCCGGACAGTGGAGGAAGGAACCAGAAAACACGCAAAGGAATTTCTGCTGAAGGGATTAACACAGCTACGGGTTTGACCAACATTTCTGGCTCAGGGTATGGACCAGGAGCGTGAACCTATGCGGATGTGGCGGCCTTTGAAGCAGAAATACATGAAGCCCGGTCTCTTTCAACACCTATACCTCCTCGCGCAACACCTGTAAGTGCATTAAAACCTATTAGGGTTACTCTAGACCCTGAATTAGCAAAAAATATTTTCCAAGATGAAAAACGGTTTTCCTCTTGTGCTGCCATTTTCCGCTTCTGTGGTTTCTGGCCTTCTTTTGTAGAACTACAAAACTAGATTGCTAAGAGTTGGCCGCATATTAATGACGGTCAAATCCAGCCTTGTGCCAGGGGTTTTTTTATAGTAATTTTTCAAAGTCCTGAAGATAGGCAGTCTATATTGTGCCACAATAATTTTTCTTGGCAGGGCAGATTTCCTCTTATGGCCAAACCTTGGCATAAGGATTTTAACCCTCTCATGGAATCCTTTAACAAGATTCCTATATGGGTGCGGCTCCCTTATCTGCCGATACAGTTGTGGCAAGAAGCAGTTTATAAGACCATTGGAAACGCTATAGGGGAGTTTCTATTTGAAGAAGACAGTTCGAAGAGCCACCATTCGACATGTGCACAATTTTTGGCTGATTTGGATGTTTTAAAGGGCCTTCCCGAGGCGATCTGCATTGACTCCCCAAGGGGCACCTGGACACAAATCTTGGATTATGAGGGGATTCCTTTTAGATGCAGGAAGTGTCACCAGACGGGACATATTGCAGCCCGTTGTGTTGCTGGGAAATTCATTCCCAGACGTTCACCTTCTTGGTGGCCAAAGGATTTTTTTGAACATAGTTTAGACAAACTACCTTTGGAAGCAACAACAGATTCCGAGTCCGAGAACGAGGAAAGGGTGCAATAAGAATCAGAAGAAGAAGAGGAATCACTGGAGAATCAATCAAATGAAGCCTCTGAGGAGGCTGTAGTCAAAGATACAGCTGAGCCTGAGGAGGTGGTGGTGATCTCTACCCCTATTTTGAAGGATCTACCTAAAAGCCAGACTGTGTTAGACTGTCACCAGGTGTTAATGCCTACTGGTGTCCAAAGTTCATTGTCCCCTGAGGCATGGGTTGCTGAGGCAGCTAAGGTAGAAGATGGTTGGACTGCTGTCAGAAGAAAGAAGGCTAAGCCTTTGGTCCCTCCTCTTGATATGAATCTTCGGTCAGGCAAAAATAAAAATCTGAATTGAAAAGATTCATCCAAAGTTCCTTTCTGCTGATTGGTTTTTTGGGGGCAGCAAACTGGTCATTTTTTCGGTATGCTGGTTACAGATTTGGAAGTTTGTGGTAAACTTTCAGATCTGTGTTTTGATTGCTATTTTGTATTGGTATTATGGTCGGTTACAGGTCCCTGTAAAACCTGGTGTTGGTTCTTTTCTGTTTTCAGGTTCTCGTGTTAACCTGGTTGTGCTTTAATGTTTATCTTTCTCTTTGTACAGGGTTTCGGGGCCCCTTCAAAACCTGTTTTTACCTTAATCTAAAACTATGCAAATGATATTACAACAATAATGCCTATGTCTGTTTTAGCCTATAAACATGGAAGAACCTCCATTATGGTCATCAACTGAACAAACACTATATGATTATTAGTTGAGCATATGTCTATATAATTAAATACATGTATATGAAGTATGATATTAATGAAAAAGTACCTATGCATATGTAAACATCAATTGAGTAACATCAACAAATGCAGTAGCAGATAGCCTACAAATTAGCTGTGAAGATGATAATACCATATCCTCTTGAAACATAAAAAATTACATATATTCTTGAATTTATATGTAAATTAATTATTAATTTTTAAATAAAAATATAACCAAAATTTAACATGTCAAATATATAATATTTATGCATATGTTTAGTCAACATCTACATACCAATTGCACGTGTCAAAAACTCATTGCTAAAATCTGTAGCATCTAGGCCCTCAAAAGCACCACCATCATCATTTGAAGGTCCATTGCATATAGCAACACATGATCTATAAGGGTGCATTCAGGTATGCACACTAGGTGGAGTATCTCATGTCCACCCTCTCCAACACCAGTCTCAAAAATATTACCTGTATCTTAAACGAGTGTGTTAGCAAGTGCACCAAGCACATGAAAAGTGTAAATCTCATTGACCTCCTTCATTATAGAGGGGATATTAGACTGAAGTGGATTTTGGGTAAGGACTCTTGTAGGACAATTAGGTGCACAACATGCACCTAGTCTATCATGTGTAGATACTTTCCCTCAACCCTGAAACTTTGAGTAGTCAAAGTAATAGGGGAATCTCATTGAAGATAAACTCATAATAGAGTTTCCTAAGAAAATACAATAGAACCTTGTGGTTTTCGCAAGGTGGGTAATCAAACACCATCCACCATTGGTCCTAAAAATTATGTTTTATCAAATTATGCTAGCATCAGTGGATTTGGAACCCTTTTGTTGGTAATGGAAAATGTGCATTAGTTGATGGATCAATGAATAAGGCACAAATTTGGTCTTTTGATATTTTTTGGTCCTTTACTTCATGTGATAACAACTTGTCACCATATAAGATGCCCATCTATCAATTTGAATTTTTATCAAGTCAACTTGGCCTATTAATCCCTCTAGGGTATTAATCAAATATGTTCAGTGGGTGTTAATCAAAATTGAGTCCCTCATCTCCTAACCATCTCTTCAATTTATATTTTGTTCTAAACTATGTTTGTAACCAAATCCTCTTGACTACTTTGGGGTCTTGTGAAATTGTAGTAGGGATAGGAGGAGGGTTAGGAGGGTGTTATATTACACTTGAATACGATGTTAAAAAAAATGGTTTTAACAAAAAATAATGCAAATAAAAAATGATTTCTTAAATTTCATGTTAATAATTTTAATTTTTTTTTGCTTACCTCCGCTCCATGGTAACATTGTTTATTTGTCAAGATAACTAGAAATGGTTTTGTGTTTTCTCCTCATGGAATCAATATGTGAATGAGGTTCCATGTTTTAGGCCAGAGAAGAGACACGAGGTGAAGCAAAATTAGTTTTGTGACGTTTGGACTTAGTTTTTTTTTTGTTTTTTTGCTAAGTAACAATATTGCATACATGGGTCTTACATGTTATATACCACATATGCAATGCTTACACATTATATACCATGTATATAGTTTATACCATGTACATTGTTTATACATATTATATACTCCATACATGGTATGTAGAGTAAGAAATGCATATATGGTTCTTACTCTATATATCATGTACGTGGTTATGGCTTGGTGACTATCGATTCTACTTTTGAATAATGTACATGTATTATTGATATAACATGTAGGTTTTATGAAATAATGCATACGTGTGACTAAAAAATGTCTACAGAATTATCCCCTAAATCTATGCACTTACCCCTCTGATATATCCTTGGCTTCTTTCCCAAAGTTGTTAACTAGGCCTGTCTTCTACTATTTTTTTGTAGCTTTCAACTTGAAAAATAATTTACGATCATTCATGGGGTTCAAGTAGAATCTATCATCCTTAAGACCTTCATTTTTAAGTTGATTTTAATCTTTGTTCTTAATGTGTACACATGCCTATGAAAAATTCCACAAGGATCCCACTACTTGTTGTCATAGAACTACGAGCTATTAAAAGATGGATTATGAGTTGACATGGTTTATGAAATAAAGAAGCTCTTGTATTCATTGGGACTAGTTTTTAGGAGAAAATGGGGGTAGGGTTCCTTATTCCCACCCTTAAAATGTAATGTGATACCATGAGTGTAATGATATAGAATATTCTACTCCACTTAATTTTTTGGCACATAATATAGCAATCTGAAGGGAACTATGTGAACCCCTTCAACTCTTATCACAATGAAGTCTTGGTAATATCATTATTATCTAATTCCTTAATTTATGCCCACAAATCCTTATATAGTATTGGCATATTCTTCTCATTGATTGATAAATACAAGGGTGGGAACAAATACATTTAATTGACCTAGATATGTGCTCTAAGTGATGAACATGCAATTTGGAGTAAACCAAGTGAGTAAGGGGATTAAACAGTGTCCATTTAGAAAATAAAGGATGTTGGAAGGGCATCATGGCACAACAAACATCTTCTAAATATGCCATCATGTAAAAACTTCCCCCCTTTTCTTACTATAAATACCTATAGGGGAAATTTATAGGTGATGATCCCTCATAAGACAGGGACTTATTTGTCATAAGTGATTAAACTTAATAGGGGTACCCAAAGTTTTTTCACATGCATGATATCACTAGTGCATACATTTTTTTTAATAGCAACATTTGAACCCTAATACCTTCTTGGAATGTCTTAATAGTGTAGGAATTAATGCTTTCATGGTTAACCTAGTTATTAGTGTCCTCTACCCAATATTTTAGGGTCTCTATAATATCATGTATCTCCATTCACTATTGGGAAATATATATACTATATGGGGTATTGGGCTCAGATAGATAATAATATTTTATAAAGATGAGACTTAAGATCATAGATATCTTATGTTTCCCTTGAGAAAATTGAATTAAATCATTTTAAAGGAAAATAGCATGAACAAATTGTAAAAAAATCACCATAAGAGAATACCTATGACTTTGTCATTATTTGGTTAAGCCCTGATATTCAAATAAAAATTATGTCTTATGAGAAGTTAATATTAAATTGATCAGTGCCTTGTTGTATAGAATATACTTCATTTTTTCTCCTACTTTGAAAAGTTCATTGTAATTCTTATATCTCACTATCCCAGGTTTAAATATAGTATCCCTAAATTTTTGAGTGTGTTCAAATGTATAAGGGGACACTGTATACATAGAAAGTGCATGCCAACCTTTACACTCAACCTCTAGAGGTTTGGCTAAGATGGCCAACATAATATATGGATGATGGGTATGTGGATATATAGATTGGGATAAAGAATGTGATTCTAGATAGTTGGTGGTAGGGGATGCATATGACATAACCAAAATAATTATGCCTTGCCATGATTTTCATTGAGGGCTTTAGGTTGAGAAGATATGGCACTCCAAAGTCCTTTTATTTTATTGATGACAAGGAAGGAAAACTCCTAGTTAATGTTAGGAATGGAGAAATGGATGTGATCAGGTTGGATAACCCAAGAAAAATGGTTGGCTTTGTCAGTTTGGCTATACTCTATCAATTTCATACATGAAGTGAATAATATATGACGAAATAGTCCAGAGGAGAAAAGAGAAATGGTTGAGTGGATAATTAGACTTGGATAATGTTGTACTTACAACCTAAATTATGGGGTAATGTGTTAATGATAAGGTCAAAAATCCACCCCTTTTCATCTAGAGCATTGAGGGAGTCAAAATAAGATGGGGGGTGGACATGGATAAAAAATCCCCTCTTTTGAGTTTAGTGTTGATATTGTTGACCAAATTTCACCCTAGGTCAAATTGGGTCAGCCTCCCTGCATATTCAAAATTTTCATAGGGTCCTTCTAGGTTTGAAATGTTCACTAAGGTCCTAAATGAGGTTATGTCATATTTTAAGGGTCACATACAACATGTTTTAACCTTATCATATTTGTCCTTATTTTATAATAACCTTTTTTGCCACCTTTTGGTCATTCTAAGGAAGTTGTACAATTTTTTCACAAAAAAACAAATTTCAAAGAGCAGGCTAGTACACTTCCTTCCACAAAATGTCAGAGGATAGTTTTGAAACTGAAATGTTATAGGTTCAACATTAAAACAAGAATATCACCTATAAAAAGTGTAATTTTAGAACTTGTACAGACTGAAGTGACTCATTTGGATCATGTGACTACTTCAAAAAGGCATCTTGATATCCCCATACATCATTTATAGGCTCAAGTGGCTTCAACAGAACCAAAATTACCAAAAAACAATTTCTCTCTCCTACCAATCCCTTGGACAGGTCAAGAAGTGTCAATGGTTTTCAATTGGTATAAACAGGTGATAAGAGTTGAAGTGAATGTACTTGGTGGATATTAGGGGTCCCTATGTACTTACATTTCATGGTCATGATTTTAAGATTGGTGGTCTATGTTGTATGAACAATCACTAAGATTGTTAACACCTTCAAACTACTTATGCATTCCCAATGGCTTAAGTTTCTCATTTGTTTTCATTGGTCTATGTGAACTAAGTGATGCATATGGTCTTGTAGACAATGTTCTCATTTTTCATGTTGGATTCAACTAATTTGGCATGTGTGGTCATGAAGGTACAAGTATAAGCATCCTTATGTTATAAGTGAATACCATTAAGAGTTGTGAATAGTGTTTTGGTAATTATAGAGTTTCATGTTTTTGTGAGTGGCTTCAAGAAAAGAATAACACACATATGTTCAACCCCTCAGAGCATAGTGATTAGTTTCTCCATTGATAGTTTGTACTCAAGAGGATCACTAGTGGAAAGTAAATTCCATGATACTTCATACAGTTAAATAGTCCTGAAATAGACACCTACAAGTTTTTATATGAAACCAATCCTATTCAGACCTAAAAGAGGGACCAAAGCATGTTGGAAACATTTGAGCTCATTTTAGCATCTCAAAACCAATTCATGGATCAGAAAAAGATCATAGTGATAGTGGTGAGGCCTTACATATAGTTAGACCTAGATCTGTGTTCATAGAATTGAAGAAAGTTGAAAAATGGGTGTTTACCTTAACTTATCTGAAAATAGTTTTTGCTCTATACAATGTCATCTATTGGTGGAAGTTCATGAGGGATGTGTAAGCCTAATGGCTTCTTTCTTGTAGCCTAGGCCCAGAGGTTACATTTAAACATGAGAGGAGTTTTTAAAGTCAAGAGAATATGATGGTGAGTGAGGTTTTAACTAAATCAAGTTTCAATGGAGACACTCTGATAACTACAATGCCATTAGGCTAAAAGAAGTCTTGAACATTGCTATGCAATAATGACATTATAGTATATTGATAGTAGAGAGATGAAGGTATGGTTTCAAAGCAAAAATGTGTCTATCCAAGTGTGAGATGACTTTAGTGACCTTAAGAGGAATAAAAAGAGTGAAGTACAGTTCTCAAATACATATCACCACCTAAAAGAATCCCTTATGAATATTCCTAAATGAGCACCTATAGTTTGAAGTGAGGTCTATAGACTAGCCTAAGCTCATGAAGGATGCATTTTGGTTGTTGAGCATAAAATAAAGATGAACATATATAAAACACTATAAAAATGATAACATAACACTTCATGTGATTTTTAGAGGCAAGGGAATAGAGGAAAGATGAACTAAACTAGATTTTCAAATCTCATAATCAGTTAACCAAAACCCTATATAGTCCTGACAGGCTTATAACTAGTATTGAGAGTTTGAGATGTTGAGGGATATAGACATGTGATTAGGGATTAAAATTTGATACAAAATGTCATCATGAGTTTATAAAGACCTCTATGGTCTCCTTCATGTTAGACTAATATGGGAAGTGTCTTCTATTTTATCTTAGACTTGGTGCACTTCATAGTCAATGCAACCTATATGTTTAGTACATAAATGGTAAAAATATGAAATATAGAGTTTTAAAACATTATGGGATGATGTTTATAGTTGTTTTGGATATGAATGAGTGTTGAGAAGCATCTATAGTCACTGAAAACCTTCATAAATGGTCATATACCCAAAAACATAGTTTATGCCTACTAGGCCTAAGAACTAAGCATGAACCATCAAGTGCCTAATGACACTCATATGATCACATGATCCTTCAAAGAAATTTGAGATACTTTATGGGAGAGTGGAGGACTGATAAGAATCATTAATTTAAAGAGAGCAACTAAAATTGGCCATTTTTGGCCTAATCTATCTAAAGAGTGTCCAAAATGCAAGCAAATAATCATGAAGCCATTTCCTATCACTCATATATGTATGGACAATGTGCATGGGGTATCAAGCACTTAAGAATAGTTGATAGGGGTATTTAAAGTGAACTCAGTGGCATTGGTTCAAGGGTTAAGGGCTTAACCTTTATGAATCAATGTTAAGAACATGAATGACCTAAAACCCTTATAAGAACCTGATGAGAAAGATATGGTGATAAATTCATCCAAAAGGGGTAATTTGGATAGGAAAATGATTTTTACCTAATTGACACCCTCTAGGCTCCATACCACTCAATTTTTATGTACCATCACTTGTACAAATAGGCTAAATTCTATGATTTATGCAAGATTTGATATGATTTGAAGGTTTAGAAGGGAATTGATAGGAGAGAGCTATATTGAAAGGTGTATGGAGATGTGTTTCAACTCCTCAAACCTAATTATCACCCTAGTTATTCATGAAAACCCCTCTTCTAAACTGTTTGTTATAGGCAGTCTTGAATGGTATAGTGAGGAAGTAGATGACTGCCAAATTAGAAGTGAAAAGTGTGATATTGAGTTTATTAAGACCTATATGATAGACCAGAGTAAAAATAAGGCCTGAATAGGTGTATCCTATTTATATAAATGAATCTTATTGAATGTGTGCAATCCACCTAAGTGACAAGTGTGAGAATTCATGCCTAGAGGGCTAGTAAGTGGCTGCATGAAAGCAAGTGATAATTGGCAAAGAGAAGGTCATCAATCGAGGGGTATATAATGAATTCATAAATATTGTTTTCATATTCTTAGGTTAGGGTACATGTGTTAATAATTTCCAAAATAGTTTTGGATAGTTAGTTAACTCCTCTTCAAGCAAATAGTTTCAAGAAGGATAATGAAGCGTCCTTTTGCCAACTTCAAGGAGATGTCATGTTTGGGATTGACACTTGTTTAAGAGAGCTTCATGACCTATTTTCTAACTCATTTTGCATTTTAACTAGTTTTTAAGACTTGACACTTGGCATGGTGATTCTTCAATGTCACTCTTTCTCTCTCCTCTCATATGCTTTATATATCAAAGCCATTTTGTCATTGTAAACAATCCACAGTTGGTATGGTGAAGCCCTGCTAATTGGACATCTTGTTTTACCTTTGAATAGAGTTTTTTCAAGCTAGTTTAGTCTCTGTAATTCTTTCCTAAGTATGTCAAATAGTCTATTTGGATGATAAGTGATGATTGTTTCTCCTTACTTCCATTTTGTTCTTATTTGCATTGTGTGAGTAGAATTTCTTATAATAGGTCTCATGAAGTGTATATGTTTGTTTGGTGTATTTTTAAATTTGAAGCAGATTAACAGTGTCTAAGATTATATCTCCTAGTTACCCACCTTTGGAATTGTATAGCTATCTGCCTCCATGTAGAAACACTTATGCTAGAAGAACGTTGAGTTGAGATTAGTTTAGGTAATTTGTCTTCTTAGTGCAAATGCAAGTATGTTTGTGGAGATATATTTGGTGTATCACCTCCATTAGTGTAGGTTAATTTTATGTTTCCTTCTTCCCTTTTCACCCCCAATAGTGATTAGTCTAGTGTAGTGTGTGAGCCTAAAAGATAGATCAATGGAGCTATCCCTTCAATCTAGAGGTTTACCCTTGTTATAGACAGCTAAGAGGTCTATGGGTAATCCCATGTTTAACCATGTTTGGAGAGGTTTGAATAACCTCCTTCAAGGGTGAAAATTTTGGTTATAATAGTTCTAACATGCCTAGTGGGACTTAAGGTCCAAAAGAGTGGAATAAATTTTGGTGTGTTCTTCTACCTATCAGCTTTTATAAAGCATTCAAACAAACAACAATGGCAAATACAAATGTAATATACTATTTATAATTACCCCTATTACTTATTATAAAATAATTTTCTAAAAATCTTATGTTTCATTTGACTAATGAAGTTGGCATGGATGGATATAATGAAAGTTCCTACTATACACCTCCCTACCAACCTTGTCATGACCCATACTATGTTATTCAATAGCCCTATCAAGATTGTTATCAGCCCTATGAGCTATGGCATCCATATGATCATCCCTATGAGACATGGAAGTCCTATAGTTAGCCTATTCCTTCTCCATATGATCATAATATTGTTAAGCAGCCTTATGAAGAAGCCCATAAAGAAGGCTATCAAGAAGAAGATGTGATTAAAACTCTTGAAGAAGAAGTCCAAGCTCTTAAGATTCAGATTATTGGAGGTATTCTTCCTCAATCTATACCTATCCCTCCTCAATAAAATATAATATCTTCATCTTGAAGACCTTCTTGGACTATGATTCCTAATTATACCATGCCAACTCTTATGGAAGAATCCAAACCTATGAAAGTCTTTCCCTCCCCTCCTCAAGAGTCTTCGTATGTTCCATATAAATTTTCTCATGCTCCTTATCCTCATGAAACCATTAACTATTATCAAGAGAAGCCTTCAACAGAGCCAATTCAATCCTCAAAAGAGTCTAATAGCTTCAAAGTTGCAACTTGGAGCCAAGTAGTGAAGTCTTGGGGAAAGAAAGATGAAGAGAGTGAGGAGTAAGAATTTGATGTGAAGAAAGAAGACCCAGTGTTTGTTCAATCCTAATTGCCCTCTCCCCAAGAACCTATAACTATTCACTCATGGAAGTCTATCCAAGAAGATTTTCAATGTAAAAAAGAGACCTTAGTTGAGAAGGTGGAATATAAAGTTACAGATGTTGATGAGCCTCAAGAAGGCTATGAGTAAGGTGAGGGGCTTGTGGAATAAAATGAAGTGTCTATAGCCCAATACAACATGATTTCCCTTCAATAATTACTTCAAGAATCTCCAATTTTCAAATCCCCAAATTGTAAGAGTTTTCTCTCCATTCCCAAGCCCATTCATGAGTCATCCACCACACCTCATACTCCATCTCCAACCCATGAACTTGTTCACTACCCCCCCACCTCATCCCTTCTTGAAAGAGAACCCATTTTATGGGAGATTAGTGAAAGTATCAAGCCAAATTTTTAGTTGACAAAGAATATGAATCAACTGTCTATAATGAAGAGTTCACTATAGGGACTCCCCTTGGTGAAGATAAACATAAATCCATCTTCTTGAGTGAAGAACAAGATGATCAAGATTGTTAGGTTGTGGAGCTAAAAGCTTCACCAGGATGCAAATAGGAGGAGGTTGCTGAGTTGCAGGCAACTAACGTTGGTCTGATCATCCGATGTTGATCATCTTCAGTGTTCGCAGTAATTGACGTCGGTTATGGGTCGGCCGACATCGATTAGAGAGGGAATCGACGTCGGCAGCCTGTGTGTGCATGCATTTGCAAGCGTATCTAAAACTGGTCTATTTTTAGACGGATAGTTAGTTTGCATGGTAAATATTAATTTTAGTCTTGGAGCTACAGTTCTAATTATTATAATTAGAACTCTAATTATTGTTTGCATGGGATCTATATAATAGACTCATGGGCTGTATTGTAAAGTGTGCTAGATAGAGAGAGCAAGGTTAGCTCCTTCAAAGGGAAGAGAGCAAGGTTAGCTCTTCATAGTGCCACAGTGCCAAGTGTGTATGATCAGGTAGATCTGCGGGAGAGCAAGATCTGGTAGAAGATCCACAGGGGTGCTGGTGGGGAGAATCATAAGGACTTGGTGAGGCAAGGACAAGGGTTCTTCCAGGTGTGTAAGATCTAGGTCGGTAGGTGTGCAAGGCCAAGTTGATCTACGATATTGTAAGATCAGGTTAGATCTACATGGTAAGTAAGATCGGTTTGATTTGCAAGTTATTGCAAGTTCATGGGAGATCTACTTGGAGTGCATTGTGTACTCGGACTTGAGTATGTGTGTATACTCGGTGTACTGGTAGTATTGTTACTGACTGGTTGGAGGTGAACAACTCTGTGTTTGAGTTGTTTGTTGTGACCGTAATTGAGAGAGAGAACTCTTGAGGGAGATTGTTGTATGCCCTAGAGGTGTGGGAAGAAGATTGTGGCATCTTCTTTATTGTATTTCCTTCTGGAAGAGTATTAATACAAATGGGTATTGTCTCTCATATTCTGTGTTATTTCTGAATTTCTAGTTACTTGTTACTTATGGTTAAATTTCATGTTTAGTTGCTTATACAAAGGTAATCAACTATGCTCTTTATGAGCTGGGGGTCCTGACAACTCAACTATCTATAATGAAGAGTTCACTATAGGGACTCCCCTTGGTGAAGATAAACATAGATCCATCTTCTTGAGTGAAGAACAAGATGATCAAGATCATGTTGAAATTTTTCAAAAAGAGCTTGATCAAGGCATAAAAGAGGAATCTTTGAGGAAGAACATCATAATGGCTAAGTTGGTTGAGATTCATGAAGATGGTCAAGAGGATGAGTTTGAAGAAGTTGTGGCTCTTAAGGAGAAAGAAGGCATAAATGATTGGCATCAACATATTGAGCTATTTCTAATCCATTTTATAACTTTATCTGAGTGTTGTTTATTTACACGAATAGGGAATAATTGCCCAGATGATCATCAAACATCTAGATCAAAACCCCTTCCACATCTACTACAATACTAGAGATCACAAAATAGTGATTTTATATAAATTAAGTGATTTTGCCTATTAATAAGCAATATTATCTTGATCAAATTTTAATAACCCAAACATTAGTCTATAAATATTTTAAATACATTTTTTCATCTATATGTATTTTTGGTCTCTATAAATATTTTATCATCCATTTAAAATTGTTTTAAGTCTAATTGATAAAATCTTAATCATTTTTCCTCATCCTGTAAAATCTCAGATTGTAAAATTGTGATTTTGTAATGAAAATCATAATATCACCTTAAAATTTGTTATTTTATAGAAACTACATGATAACCACTAATAGTTAACCCTTTTCTTCAAAATCACAACTTCATAATTGTAGTTTTGCCAAAAATCTATGATATCATACTCCTTGGAAGTGATTTTGCATTGAACTAAATGTGTATTTGCATTTTTATAGATAAAGTGCTAGTTTTGCCTATATCAAACTACTAATCATTTTTGTGCAGGACTGTCCTAGAGTGAGGCATTAAATATCTTATCTAATATCTTTGTCTTGTAGGTTGCCTCTCTAAAGTGCCAATCAAACTACTATTCATTTTCTTGTTGGCCGCCTGTCAAAGACATTTTGGAATCTTAAAAATCATTTTGTTTGTCTAAGACTTTTAATCATTTTAATCACTTTGTTTAAATAATGTTGATTCTTTTGTAAATATATTGTATATATCTCACATATAATTAATTAGTTAATTAATCTATTTTTGGTTTGCTTATCTGTCATCTGAGGGCTACGATGGTGTATGCTCTCCTCCTTGTGTCTTTGTAATGATTTTTGGAGGGTAAAAAACCACCCACATACCCTCTTATTTCTCTTGTCTAGGGGAAATGTGATGTGGAATTGGCACCCATGCTCTTGCCATAGTCTTAGGAGGATAGTGATAGTGGATTTCACCACCATGCACTAATCCAAACTCCATGTTGTGTTGGAATACAAATATCAAGGACAACTAACATTAAGCTAAGTGATTGGCCCCATACATGTCTTATATGAAGGGGAAGAGATCATTCTCTAAACTAGCCATTAAACAACACTCTGCATGGACTTGGGCTCTACCTTACCTAGTGTATATTAGGGACACCCCTATAAAGCCCATTCATTCTAGCATAAGACCATTGACTATAACAGGCAACTTGCTACTATAGTCAGTATCAAATCTCAAGTGAACTTCATGTGTAGAAGAGGTTAAGAGGGTTTAGGATATTTTATAATGGGTCATCATCCTAAAGCCTCACCCTTGAAGTCGTTAGATGGTGTAGCTATCATGTTACACACCCATAATTAGTTTACTAGTCTTAGGTTTGTGGTTTGATTGATTTGGTGAATGTCATGCTAGACCTGTGATATTTGTGAACCAAGTCATCCTTTTAGCCAAACCTATATACACCTATGTAGGTCTTCACATATCATCATCTTGTATCATTCTATACATCTTTATCATTATATTCTTGTATATATATATTTTTTGTACATTTAAACTTGTCTCATTTTGCATCTCATCCTATCTCTCATCACCCTCTTGTATTAATTCCATCCTAGTATGGTTGTATCCACTAATTATTGGTCATATTCCCATCACAAACATATCCCAATCATATCTTATTATCCACATCTTATCCTAAGTCCACTTTATCCATAACCAATCATTTGTCTTGATCTTGTCTTGCCTAGTCACCTTATCAACTTGGTCCTAATAATAGTCTAACCCAATTCATCCCCTTGTCTATAATATTCCCCTTGTCAAGTTTGTAGTCATATTTTGGTCTTCATCGATGTTGGCAAACAACTCTCTTCATCAAGGTCCTCATTATTAGCTTTCTTATGTCTAATCAATATTGAATCATACACATAATCACATTCATATCAACTTATTAATTAGATCATCTCATCCTCTTTGAGTTGATCATCTTAGTCTTGAAGAAGCCTTAATCCAATCAATCCTAGTCAAAATCAGTCTCTCGAGCTAGTCTAGCCCCTCATCTAATCTTAGAGCTTGTTGTAGCTCAGCTAGTCAAATCTAATCAACATCATCAAGGTCTAACTCACACCCTAAATTGGTCTCCTTGATATTATCTTATCCCATTACATCACCACCAAATATATAATCAAAATTGAGATTAGATCAAATCAAGCCATTATTTAAATATATTCCACGCATCTCATCTTCATTGCCTAATATTTCCATTCAATCCCCCATACCTACTGATTGGGGTTGGAAAACCACATCATCCATACTTTATCCCATCCTTAATCCATGACATCTAAAATAAATTTGGTTAATGCCTTGATTAGATAATGCCTTATAACTAATAGCGATGTGCTCATTTATAGATTCCTTGAGATGAACACTCCACATCCTACAAACTTTGACCCCATCCACCCAACATTACCTCTAATCTGATCCCATCCACATTAGCTAACTCCTAGTCTTCAAACCACCCCATCCTATTCAAACCTTGCATCCACTCATCATAGCCATTAATTAACCCCTTCTTACTTTATCAAAAGAAATCCTATCCTAGCCACCTAATCTACTACTGGTCCACCCACCCAATCACATCAACAACCATATGATCTAAATACTAATATTTCCACATCTTAGTCAAGAAGTGAAGAGAGGCCTTATACTCACCTCCCTATATCCCTCAAAGCCCTATTCCAATAACTTGTATCCAATGACATGATGGTGTATCCATCCATACAACATCTTAATCTTGCTAAGCCTAAGCCCTCTTGGTATAAATATAACCAATACTATATATTTCACTGAACTTGGGGACATACCATTAATCAATGTCATAATTTACAAAACTATGTCTAGGATTTCTTTGACCATGGTGATATTAAAATTGATAATGAATCTGATGAGTCTACATCCATGGGTGAACAAGAAGAGGAATGCTAAGATTCCATTCTCGATCATGATCCAACCCTTACCTTTCCAAGCTTAGGTCAAAACAATCCATCTTCCATGTTCCCCTAATATTTGAAAAATCTTCCGTCGAAGCTTAGTTTGTTCCTCATCAACATTGTCCTCATGATTCCTTCTATGGGCCTATCTTTGTTGAATCCATTATTCCTCCATCATCTTCATCTCACCCATAATATCAAAGACCCCACATTGAGAGGTCACTTGTAGATAATGAATCTTCTACTATCTACCTTACATCCTATACATCAAATTCAACATCGATGTTAATACAATGTGTTATCTACATTAGGATCATGTTCTAAATTGGAAACATCATCCCTCATAGATATTGCAATAGGTGATGACTATGTCTGCTCTTTTGAACATACCTCCCATTTGGATGATAATCAATCACCAGGCATGTCTTTTGATCCTAATTAGGATGATGAAGTCATAATTGAGTTCTTACAAGCTTTATCTATCAAATATTATTAGAGTGGATCTGATCCTACATTGGATGCATGTATTTCAACTAGTCCTAATGATCTTTTTACTAATCTTGAGAAGATTTTCTCTGATATTGAAATTGGGTCTCCAAGAAACCCTTATGGGGACTATGTTGCTCCATCACCACTATTTGAGCTCATCATATCATCTCCTTCACCTTCTTCCATCATATACCCCTTTCTTCCTATCAATGAACATTTATTCACCTCCCTCTATAAGGATGAACATGAACATACATCGTTGGACTCTTCCCTGAGTAATATTACATGTGCCACAAATATAAAGGTACCATATTCAAAAATCCAATCATAATCATCGAATCACTTTTGATCCAATAGGTCAAAATCAATAAAATTTAAATCATCAACTTAATCCAAAAGTGTCTTCCCTTAGTGAATCCCAATATTAAGCACTAGGGGACCACTAAAATCAAAATAACCTTAGTTTATAAAGTCAAATATAAATCACCTCTGGTTAAGCCCAATGTTAGGCACCATGGGGCAGCCAAGATATATTCAAGTCTAAAAATCATAAGAATGTCAAAATCACTATCAATACAAGCAATAATCCTTCAGATAATCAGATCAAAGATGAACTTCAAAACTAAAGTGTCTTAGATCTCTTGAAGTCTTTTGTCATATGACACTAATCAAATACAAAATGTCCAAACTCTCTAATGATGTATGTGACTACTAGTCCTACTTCTCAATCATCCATCATACCTCCCCATCATGATCCTATCATCCATATAAGTCCCCATCAACACTAATCTAGTTCATAACTCACATCACCTTTTTGAGTAGTATTATCTCTCATAGGGGTGACGAAGACACTCAGCTAGATACCTAGAGGGGTGATAATCAAGAATAAAAAGGTCATAAAGACATCAATACATCCAATAATGACAACATTATCCTAACATCATATCTCTTTAGAATAGTTATTGGCTAAAGATCATGAAAGTGAAAAAATTTCCTACATCTCGGATCCATATCTAATAAATCGAGATGCCAAAAAGTCAAAAAATAAAAATGAAAAAGTTCAAAAAATAAATAAAAATCATTCATCCAATGGTGAAAATGAGTCTTCTGGTACCTTGGGAAAGTACCATGATGAAAACCAGTTTTTGACTTCATGGTAAAATAATCTATTGTCTGCATTGTACCTCAACATTTGGGGGCAAACTCAATCCATCCTTTGTCATTCCCATCCACATCATCATTATCTATTATATCCCTTAGTCCATTACCATCATATCTTGTATCCTATTATGACTATCCTTTTTACAGTGTCGAACTTTGTAGGGGATTGGAAGATGTCTTGAGAGATGTTTTGGAATCATCTTGGCATAAACTCTAATGGACACTTGGAAAACTAAATATATGATTCTTTCATGATGTGGTCAGTGGCAATCCCTAGTCTATTCTCTTCTTTGGTCCTCATTCCCTTTTCAACATCACCCTCATCTTTTTGTCATCTCATCCATTATGCCATCCATCCTTATCCTAGTTGCTAGGCTTGGTATTCCCTTGGCTAATAACCCCATATGTATAGTGTACATACATATTGTAAAAAAACCCTAAACATCATAAAATCCAAAAAAAATGTTTGAGTTGTCTTTTCTCATCTTATCATAGGTCCTTTGTATCCCACTTATCCTATCTAAAGTCTTATCCATCTTATCATCTTTCCTTGTCCCAAAATCGTAGTCATCTTGCCCTATGTCTTCAGTAGCCTTCTCTTAATCCTAGTCCCTCATCTGATGCATATTCTCATCCAAAATTCTTTATCCTAATATATGTCCCTATTTTACTCAAAGTCCATACCTAGTCCAAGTTCCTATCCCAAATCTATACTTTGTGAATCCTCATCCAAGTCACTAGTATATTCTAACTCCATACCTTATCCAAAGTATATAATATTCATTCAAATTAACATCATCATGGCCAACTTGTTTCAACTCAACACCTGATCAATCACCCCATAGACTCTTATCAATTCTACAAGACACAATGACACTGCATGTAGATACTTGTGTTTACACTTGTATGCTTTGTGTTATTTGACTTGTTTTCATCATGTATAATATAATTGTCATGTTGATCATTTGATCATCTATGTTTCTTTTGGGTCTTTCATTGTGTCTTTTTTGTCTATTGGGCAATGAATGAAGATGCTATGATGAGACCAAGCGATACAATAATGCTTTTAGGTGCCCTCAATGATGTAATGTTAACTATTTACCCATTTAATAATCATGTACTTTGGCACAATTTCCTCTTGGTCATACTTATATCATGGGGCATACTACTAAATGCTATATTTATCAAATTGCTTAGACTATGATAAACCTTATTATAGCAATGATGGATTTATCATTTCTTCTATTTTATCTAATCATTTCACAACCCTTATCCAATCATTTATCCCATTCCTTTGTCTTCTAACCAATCATCAAAGTAAAATCATTCCTCCTAGTCATATTATCATCTTTTTTATATCCTAAATTCACTCATATATCATCTCATCTAATATCCAACCATTCCTTTGAGTCCTTTTATCATCACGTCTATATCCTCTAACCAATCATCTATCATCTCTGTAGTCATCCACATCATCAACATCTTCACTCAAATTTCAATCCAATCATCACATTTAACATCTATCTAACAATCCTCATCATCCTAATATTCTAATCCATCATCATCATCCTATATTATCTAGTCATAAATACATTGGCCTGAGGTTTTTTTAGACTATGTATCAAGAAATCTATATCTTGATCCCTTGCGTGTGTCTTTTCTAGGGGCATTATGACATTATGGCTCATGGATTAGCTGCAATGTAGATCAATTCTTCCCCTTCATTGTTTGGTCACTTGATCATATCATTTATCACTTGACTTTATCTTTGAGCTACACTCATCATTAATATTATCAACTCAGCCTTATCTTAGACTACAACTTTCCCTTGCATGTGCCCTTATTTGGGATATGTCAAAAGCTTATGGCCTCTCATATTCTCATCATCATGTCATGGTTGATTCCCTATTGGGATGTGTCGACAACTATGACACAAACATTTCCACTCCCTATGTATATGTCTTTTCCATGGGCATCATCATTTTGTAGCTCACTACTCTGGTCGAGTTCCTTTTTCTTCATGATTAATCACCATAATGCAATCCCATCCCCTTGTCTATTCATCACATCCCACCCCTAATTTTCTCTTTCGAGTGGCCATCCATCTCATTATCCACTAACATCATATCTACAAACATTCATCTATGAAATGATTTTTTATTTAATAGACCGTTACTCTTTCCACTTTGCTTCACTCACAACACCCTTTCAAAGAGGGGGAAAATGTATACACCTAAAATCACTCACTTCCTTTATCATCACTAATAATATTATCATTCAACATTAACTTTGCTTTTATCATTTATCACCTCTAATTCCATCCTAAAATCACCCCTTATAGTCATTTATCTAACACCCCCCTTTTTCATCCTTCATCCACTAACCTTATTCCTACCCCACAAATCAATTAATTCACTTAATTCCCTATTACCCACTAATTAATCCCACTTGTCCATTATTTGGGAATTTGAAATTCCTAGACCCACCTACCCTAGCTTATTCCTAGGATCTCTTACATACCTAGTCCCTAATCACCCATATAACCACCCAATAATCTTACTTAGCCCTTGAATGGATTATAGAATTCTCCAATTCTAGAATACTCTCTAACTTGGCCCTTTTTATATAGAAGCCTTTATTTTAGAGGCTTCCAAGGAATTTTTAATTCTTTTTTTATCCTCCCTCTTTATTTTATTTAAACACATTCAATCCTTCATTGAAACTAACTATTGAATCCATGGAATCTCCATGTCAATGAACAAATCAACCAATGAACCTATGAGATTCCATGCTATCATTCTAGTCTTAAATCCAACTAATCCATATAATCCAAGTGTCTTCATCAAGATAACATCATGCTACCAAATCTAAGTCTATGGTAAGCAATCTTCATCCATTAATCCTTTAGTATTTTATTGTTTGAATCTTGGTTTGGAGCAATTAGCTTTTAGGATATAAGGTTGGTATGAGTGTCTCATTTCTCTTTGTATTTTATTCTTAGATAGATCTAGATATTAATGGTGATTGATATTTTGAGAATTTTGATATAATTGCATAATAGAAATTCCATAGATCAAAATTTCATATACACTAGTAAAAGTCCATATGGCCATGTGGAAGTAAGGAGAAAGAGTTGATGAAAAGATAAAGAACAATTTTTTTTCTTTTCTTTTCTAGCCAAAATGATGTACGACTGTATGACCTATGATAGGATTGAGAATTTTTTAAAATATAAACAGGCAATTATAAATGTTTTTATTTATATTGGCCATTAGTGGGGAGGTTGTATGGCCCATGAAAACTAGAGATAGCCTTATGGTTTCATGTGAGCTTGGAGGGTTTGAATTTTTTAAAAACAAATAATGGTCATTTTTTATTATTATGGCCTAGTGTAGAAAGAGGAATGGCATTTTAAATTAAAAAAAGGTAATTTGTAAAAAAATTATATTGCTCATTTGCATGTAAGGAGAGGCTGTACAACAATGTTATGAGGTGATTGAGCACAGTGAAATTTGTTAGATGATTTTTAAGAAACACTAGAACAAATTTGAAAAGGTGAAATTGTGAGTACAAAAAAGAAGAAGATTGAGAATGACATAAATGGATATATTCTCATCCATGCCAAAGGTGGATTGAATCAGTAACACATTGTAATTCACAATGATATAGTAGTGGCAAAGATACTAAATGCAATTCTTATTTTATCTACCCCAAGTATGCCTATGTGATGAAATAGAGTAGGGATATTGTTCGTGCCATGATTCAAACCCCAAACCAAATTTAGACATGGTTGGAACTAGTGAACCTTTCACTATAAAATAAAATCCCAAGATTAAAAAAACTGTGAAAGGATTCGAAATTAGTAATAGAGGATAAAAATATGATTTTGGATAGCCCATGTATGGGCACTTTGGTGCATGGAATTGGAAAAGAATGATTTACAAACCACTCCAATGCTTTTGGTGAACATACTATGATGGTTCCTACGGAAGATACAAATAAAACAAAAAATAAGAGGATTGTCTATATTTAGGGTATGGATGAGACACTTATTTTGATCATCTTATTACTAAATGGAAATTATTATAAACCATTCCTTATGTTGAAGGATCTTCAATATGGAATAAATATTGGAAGGCACTGCGAAAGATACATTCTTCAAGTCTGTGACAATTTTTTTTTGTGTGAGCAGGTTCAAAACTTCAACAATCCACATTTAGATGCATGGTGAAAATATGATGATGGCATGGATATATAAAATTATGATTTCAATAAAGATACCTTATCTCAGCCTTGTGATGACCTTATCTCAGCCTTGTGATGATGTAAACATAAGTAAAGTTGCCTATCATTACCATTATATATGCAATATGTTTCTTCAGGGTCTGTATAAACTTCTTGATACTGAGCAAATTCAAATTTTGTAAGATCTATATGTCACTGATGTTTATACTGATGGATGGATTTCTACAAGAAGGGTATTTCTAAAGGAGTACTTGAGAACCACAAAATATCTCTAGATAAGGTACTGCCTATCTTGAAAGTAGAGAAAGTGATAAATAAATGGATCGACAATAGTGGCGATTAAGCACAAAATTTAATTGAAACATTTTTTCAAACAATTTATAGTGAATCTAATGGGTGCAATAGAAAGAAAGAAGCAATTGCCAGATAAAGTTGAAATCATCTTCAGCTAAAGTGAAAATGAATAGGCTCCATCAAAAGCTTTTGGTATTTTCATGTAAATGTTCATTCCTTTTTTGTAATTTCTAGTTACAAATTTTGCAAGTACCATCTCGTAAATGTAATTCGTGCAAATACACTATGTCAACTTTATAAGTCTCAAATCGTGCAATTTTGATTTACACGTTTCAAGTGGTGTAAAATCACCAAAGCATTTTTTATACTTTTCAAGTGGTGAAATTTCATAATTTCACTTTTACATGCAGTGTCATTGCACCAACACACTTTCACATCAGTTAAGTGGTGTATTTTTGTAAAATCACTTTTGCACCATCTAAAATTAAAAAAAGGTGGTTACACACCATAACCACATTGTTGAATTATAGAGTGTTAGGCTCATTAAAGAGGGGGATTTATTATAAATAGAACTCTGAGACGTATTTTTGGAAGGAAAAATTATCTTACAACTCAACGAGGATCAATAAAAAGAAGGAGATTTGAAAACTCTATGTTTATATTTTCTTCATGAATTATGACTATGGGTATGATTCATTTGTATTCAAATATTTGTTTTTAAAACTTTGTCATAAAAATCATCAATTATTCTTAATGTGGAAATTTCCCAGTAGAATTTCTTTTTGAATTTATGTTTATTATTTCTGCAAATATGAAATATCGATGGGGTTTTAAGTAATATTTTAATTATCTTTAATGGGTAAATATGGGATGGTTGTCTTTGGTCTACTATTAGTATTAAATAATTGCCTCAATGTATGTTTTGCACTCTTAAGGGTGTACTTATATCTTTGCCACCCATTGAATGAGAGAGACTTCTATAAACATAATGTTTCTCCTTCTTGGGCTATTCTAGTGAATCTCTATGTTTAGTCACCTAGAGTCATCCTTCATTTTTCCTAGGATTATCATGGTAGCTTATGTGTTTAGCTAACTATAATAATCACATTCTCCTTTTATTACTTTTTTTTTCTCTATTTTCCATCATTCCCTTCATTCACGTCGTTTCCTTTCTATATCCTTTTTGTGCTTTTTGATTAAAAGTACAAAACCTATAAAATATTTTTGTTGTAAATGGTTATGAATAGCTTTTCCCCTAATTTTCCATTTTTGTCTTTCAATAAACGTAACTCTACTTGCTAATATAAGAGGGACTTTGTCCTTATGTTGTTTAATAACGTAAGGACCCAATTTACACATTGTTAACTCAAAGTCAACAGTTTATCCCCCTGACAAATTTTTGAACCAATATTTTTTGGTGACTCCGCTAGGGATTGAGGTGATTTACACACATGATTTTTAGACATTTCAAGGAACCTAATTTAGAATGGATTTTGGTGAATCCATTGAGATAAAGTACCTAGTGCCTACATCTTTGTGGTTGAAGAAATGGAATTGGTTTACACCAACCCCAATTTTTCCCAAGTCCTATGGGGAAATGTTTTGGGTCATTATCTTTGGCGTAATACAATGAGTTACCTTTAGGCTCAAGGAATAAATTTTTGATGTTTTTTATAGGAAATTATTAAAATGTAGAAAACCATGTCCTGGAATTCACAATATCCTATAACATCTTGAGAGTTATGCATGAAGATGTCATTGTCAGAATTTTCATTGAAACTCTCATTGGACCTATTACTAAGTGGTTTCATCACCTAAAATAAATATAAATTGTGAATTGGGACTCCTTAAAGAACTTGTTCCTAAACATATTCAAATTAGCTACAGATGTGTGTACATTATTGTCAAATTTATTCTAAATCTAGAAGTAAGATGATGAGGAGATGAGAAAGATCGTAGCCTAATTCAAAAAATTATTGAGACTGATTCCTAAGGTAGATCAACCAAGTTGCAGTAATCAACTCTATATCTTCATTATTTCTCTTCATCTAGAAATCAAATTCATCTTGATGAGGAATAAAGTGAATGATTTGGAAGCTAGCAATAGGAAGCTATTGAGATTGAACATTACATGGTTTTCTCTAGAATGTTGAAGAATGAAGCTTTAAAACATATTATAACTATTGAAAATAGTGAAGAAGTAGTGAAACCTGATATAGTTAAGAGTCATCATCATTTAGAAAAGAGATCCAGAAGACAAATTCTTGATCAAACATGTTAGAACTCTAACAAAGAAAAACATAAAGTGCTTCTTGTCATATATGATTGTTTTAGTTTCATGATTGTGGAAGAAGACAAACAATTATAAGAACTAATGATTGATCAGAGAATATATGAAAAATTTAGCTTCCTATTTTATAGATAAGAGAAAGATTTGCCTATTTTTTAGGATTTCTCAAACTTCATAGTTGTTGATGGCTTATTATGTATCACAGGTGCTCATAGTGTTTAAAGAACACTTCTCATTTTAGAGTTTAGAGAATTCAATGCATGAGTTGTAGGTTGTGATAATCCTATTATCTGTTGATGGAATAGAGGCAAATCAAGTGGATTGTTTCACAATATTTATAAAGTTTACTGGTTAGGAGCCACCTTAGCCTATATATTTGCAAATAATGAAGCAACATTAACTAATATTAGTGAATTATGATCAAAGATAATATAAAGACTAATATAAGATAAATACTTACAATGGTAATTAAGTTGGAGTGATTTAGTTAAAAAGAAGCAAAAGGAAGGGTAAGGCAGAAAAGATAGGTTGATGATATTCATCCCAAACATGATGACAAAGTTCAAATGTCCTCTAAGCATGCCTCTACTAATGTATAATATGAAATAACATGAGCTCAAATATTACTACACATCAAGTAAACCTCTAAAAAATAAGAAAGTTGCAAATAAGAACTAAGTTCACTTTAAAGATTTGCCTTGAAAATAAATAACATTAGCCCAAATGCAAGAAGAGTAAAGGTAAAAAATGAACTTGAGAACTTTCAGTCAACCTAGCACTAACACAAGTTAACAACTCTATAATTAAAATATGCACACCAAGATTTCACAAGAACCATTCAAATTTAGAAATGAGAACAAACAAGTGAGAGAGAAACCATAGTAACAAATGATACAAATGAATATGGACAAACTTTAAAGAGTTCCTTACTCACATTAATTGCTCAAAGTTTACACAAGTTTTTGGCTCAAAAAATCCCTCTTCTATTTAATTGATAATGCTCCTTTTATAAGGTGTAAGGAAGCATGTCAGTCAGTCATTTCCAATCATAAGGGTACAAGTGTAGGGACGACTATCCTTTCCACAAAAGTTCTAGAAATACACTAAAATTTCGTAATGGACTGATCTATAAGCAATGTGTTTTACAAATACCACATGACTTCACAAATAGAATATTATATTTCAAAATATTATACAATGTTGGTTACAAAAAGAATATCCTTATTTCATCTAACTTTGTGACCCATTAGCTGATGAAGTGTTCCATAACCACTGTAGGGTCTTCATTGCTTTTTAATGCTGCCCAATACAAGCATGGTCCCATCTTCAAGTTATTTTGAGGATAAGGGAGAGGTCCCCCAGTTGTTGTAAATCCCTTTTAAACTGCTCATCAATGGAGTCTAGCTTGACTTACCTTTACATAGATGACAATTTAGCCTCTCTCGGGTCAATTATAATGATCACATGATTTGGTTATGGAGTTTGTGCCATGCCAAAGCACTCCTTCAGGCTCTAATAGTGCTCCAATTATGGTATCTAGTTTAAACATTATGAGATTAGATCCTAACCTAGGTTTTTAGGGTCTCTAATTTGGCCTGTTACACCCATATGGCTCTAATGTGCAATCTTCATGGCATCTCTGTGGCATCTTGCTCATCATTGTACAAAATATGACCGTTGCCTTTGAAAATTCAGCTTTGATCTCACACCATCTGATTTATTTATACGAATCAATTCATCTTGTAGATCTTTGTATCCCAAATAACTTATTAAATTTGACATTCGTATGATTGTCAACTAACATCCACGTGAATGTCATTGATAGGCACATGATCACCAATTTTAAGCACATCCCTAAGACAGTCTGTTATCTTAAATTTAATGTCCACATGATCATCAATTAACATCTACATGAACATCATTGATGGGCATGTGATCATTAATTTTAAGCACACCCTTGGGATTGTTTGTTATATTACATTTGATATCTGTGCGACTGTCAATTAACATCTGTGTGAACATTATTGAAGGGTGCATGACCATTAATTTTAAACACATCTCGAAGACTGTTTGTTATCTTAAATTTGATGTACGTATGACTGTTAATTAACATCCATGTGAATGTCATTGATGGACATACAACCATCAATTTTAAGGCACATCCCTAGGATTATCTGCTATCTTAAATTTTACATCCACACGACCATCAATTAATATCTATGTGAACATTATTGACGGGCATATGACCATCAATTTTAAGCACATCTTTGGAACTATTTGTTGAGCTTGTCATTTATCACTTCATGGTTGATCATGTTTCTTCTATGTGTCATTGGGTAACTGCTCAATGATTTTGTGTTAATTTTACTAGGCTCTCATGCATCATTTGATCTCTATGCTAGGCTCTTGCAATGGTGACACTTGTCACCCCCATGGATCTCCATAGAACCTTTGATAATTCAATGTTGCATGCATCATTAGATCCATCTCATCTGAGTGAATTCGGATTATTGATCCTATAAACAAGAACAAAATTTAAGCTTGAAAGCATATATAAAGGACGTAGGATAAAATATTTAAGCTATGTTATATGCATATTAAAGGGGACCTCATGAATAATTAAAGTCTTAATATAAGATCTTAGCTTAAGGTTTTACTGTTTGAATAAATATAATTAAAACCTTAGGGTAAAAATTTAGGTTAAGTCTATGTTATAATAAAGGGGACCCTTTTAGTCTTAATATTGATCTCCTACTATTGGATTAAGGTGATCCAAGTGAATGCAGACTGTTGACCTCAATCCATGGGGTCAAATGAGATTGGTCCTACAGATTAGGATCCTCGACTCATCGGGCCCATCTCACACCGTTTGATTGACTTTACCTGATTAAACGTGGGTCGTTGATCCTATGAACAAGCACAATGTTTAAGTTAGGACTCAAAGATATATGGGACTATGATAAAATCTTAAGACTAAGGCCTTATTTATGTTAATAAACATGAATGAAACTTTAGGACTAAGATTTTAGTCTAAGTTATAACAAAAGGACCATGCATATAATAAATACATAGCATAAAATTTTAGCCTAAGGTGTTTATCATATTAATAAATATGATAATCTTTAGGATAAGACTTTAGGCTAAGCCTTATAACAAAGGGACCATATATTTATTCAGACCACACTAGGGTTTTTAGCCTAAGGTTTGGTTGTGTTGAAAAACATGACCAAACTTTAGGATAAAAATTAAACTAAGTCCATGGTATGATAATTGTTCTCATGCAAGTTTGAATTCAAAATGGGGATCTAGTGTAAAATATTAAGCATGGATTAAACATGTATTTAATTAATCTTGAACCAATGACAAATACAAATCAACTTAAACATTAAACATGATTATTCCCAAATGATATTGCATTGATCCTGCAACACCAACAAGTTTTAGTGACATTGGAAGGGGGTAAAGCCATGATCATCCCAAAGACATGTCTATTAATCCCTAGCGAGATCGATTCCTATAGACAATAAAAAATACTAGAGTTAGGGAATGGGAATAAATAAGAACTTAAGCTAAATCCTTAGATTAATGTTCTCATTTTGTATTGATAAATAAGGCTTCAATCTAAAGTCTTAGGCTAAGGTTTAAAATATATTAAAAAGATCGTTGCATAAAAGAGTTTGATGAAATCAATGTCTCGTGGAAATTATCGTAGGTGAATTATTTTGGAATTTTTACATTTTGATTTATCTACTCTGTTGTAGGGTATTTGGGTTCTTTGTACAAGAAAATTGTTTTAGGATTTTTATTCATGGAAATTGATTTGAATACCCATTTTATCAAACAAAATGTCTGAAGAATTTTTTTGTGAGGTCTATTTCATTTGGAAAAATGCTTGGGATAAAAGTACCAAGGAATTAGTCAGGGCAAAAAGGGGCCCGAAGGGTCATTTCAAAAAAATTGAAGGATACCTTCAAAAATTTGAAGGGCACTTTAAATTTTTTTAAAGGGTAAACTTGAAGGGAAAATGGCCATTCGCAAAGGTCGAAAGGCAATTCCACAGGGTAAGTGTCCATTTGAAACTTCCAAAGGGTAGACTGTATAAAATCCAAAGGGTATGTGCCTTTAGGGTCATTGTTTTAGCATTTTTGCTTCAGATAAAATGTTTAATGAAAAAATCCCAAATTGTCATTTTAAAAAACCTAAAGGGTATGTGCAAAATATTGAAGGTTCATTCCAAGAAACTTGAAGGGTAATTTCAAGAAGCTCAAAGAAATTGGCCTAAACAAAAAGTTTGAAGGATAATTATATTAAGGCAAATGTCACTTTCAAAAAAGTTGTGGATATTTAGCTATGGAAATTATGTTTTGGGCCTTTTATGTTAGAAAAAATGTTCAAAACAAAAGATCCCAAAGGGTCATTAGAAAAAATTTGAAGCATAATTGGCCTAAACAAAAAGTTTGAAGGATAAGCTTATCATGGCAAAGGGAAATTTGAAGAAAGGCCAAAGGGTATGTCTCGAGGGCTCGAAGGATCATTTCAAAAAACAATCTAAAATAAATATGTTGAAAGGTAAATATAAAGAGACTGAAGGGCAGTTTCATCACATAAAATACTCGATAGAATAAGTCTATGGGGAAATTATTTTGGACAAAATATCTGAAAAAAATCCAGACATAGATAAGTCTGAAAGAATAGACAAATTGTATAAGTCCTGAAATAATTTTTGAATAAAATACTGAAAGTACTTGGACAACGTATCCAAAATATAAACCCTAAAGGGTAATTCATTTTGGACAAAGCTCTGAATGAAAAACCCAAAAAGACATGTCTAAAATATGAAACCATATAGTTAGAAATATAACAAAAGGACCTTGTGTTTAGATTAGACCACATGAATAATAGAAAGGTCTAAAAGGGGGGATCAAGACATAAAAGGGACTAATCATTGATGTTAGACTAAGGTTTGGTCATGTTTAAAAACATGACTAAGCCTTAGAAAATAAAAATAAACTAAGCCCATGACATTATTTAAAATGTTCCCACGTAAAAAGTTCTTGAAACCTAAACATTGTTCATTCCAACTAGACCTTATTGGACTTGCAACCTGAAACACAAAGATCCAATGTTGGCACTTTAGATAAGGGAAAACTATAACCATGAAAAAATATGCTAAGAAAACCAAGTGTGGATGATCTTTAAATAAAAATAATTTGAAATCATGCTAATGACACTTTGATCAAGTGAATCTTAAATTTCAAGGTACAAATTTGCATAATTTGACACATGGGTCCCCATTTATTAGAAATGGGGGTATGTTGACCTCAACAAATGGCAACTTCTTGGGGAAAAATAACAATATGTTAGAATTCAGAAACTTTGGTTTAGATTAATAATTAAGCTACTTACTTCATTTGATCAACAACATTATTAAGTTCAATTCATGGTTAGAACAAATCTTATATTTAAAATTAGGATCAAACATAAAAAATTGGGATTTAGAGAAAAACTTCTAGATTTCATACCTTTAATAATTAACAGTCGCTTACAACATGTTTGGATATTCATTAAAAACTATGCTTTAGCTCAGAGAAGTCTTGGGAATTGCTCTGCTTCTAGATAGGTATCCATAGTCCTGATAGAGATACCTTTAGCTACTCTTAAGGCCTTACTCTAATACCAATCAAGAGTCCATAGCCTTGGTGTAGTTTACCAGAATCACCTTTACTTAGAAAGCTTTTGATTTTGCAATAAGCTCTTATTTTTTGTATTTTTTAGGTAATTTTTGAGCTTTCTATCAAAGGTTGGGAACCAAGTTAGCCATGTTTAGGGATTTGGTCATATGTTTAATCCTTAGACAATCACGTATGGTTTCAACCTTTATCTTAGGCAAGGATATTTGTTAAGTGCAAACATGATTGTGTTCCAATAATTTAAGATTTCATCCCACATGTGCAATTCTTCTTAAAACTAAGTTCACATCAAAACAATGTTTAAGTTTTTATGGAACAATTAAGCTATTTACTAGTCCTTACTATTTTCTTTAAATTATAACATTAAGCTTTATATTTCAAATCCATAACCTGTATTCCTGAACTATAGTGTTCTTGAGTTTTTTGAACTTTGAGCTAAAAGTTTTCCAAAAGGACTTATTAAAAGCAAGGAATAATGTAGGAAAAGCAAACACATAAAACATAAAGCAAAGAAATTAAAAAGTAAAGGAAAATGAAACAAATATATAAAAAAATATGTATAAACAAGGGACATGAAGGAAAGAATGGAAATAAACTAATCTAACCTACCTAATCTACCTCTAACCATTCTTACAATTCACTCTATGAAGACTCCAGGTGGGGCAACAAAGAAGTAGTGCTTAAGGTGTTATCTCTAAGTATTTTAGTAATCTAATAGGGGCCTATCCATAAAGGTGTGAATTTTCCATGTTTTCCCTTGGGTTCAGATGCCTTGTCCTAGAGAAGAGCCAAGTCTCCTTGCTTGAACACCTTTATCTTTTATCACTTATAAAATCACCTTTTCATTGTGGTTTGGTGTTTGCTAAATTTGGCAAAAGCCTCTTCTATGGCATCTTCCATCTGAACAATGTCCAATAGCCTTAAATTTGCCAATTCCTCATCGTCTTCCATGTACTCTTATATGAACCGGTATGTTAGCAGCTTGAGTGTAATGAGGAATATGGGTTCTTATCCATATACTAGTAAGAAAGTTGATGCTTTGAGATCTTTCTTGATCCTTATTCTATCTATCCATAGGGCATATTTTAGTAGCTTATGCCAAGCTCTAGGCTTATCTATTATAGATTTTTTAATTGCTTTCATCAAGTTCTTATTGGTTAATTCAGATACGCCATTACCTTGAGGATAATGGTTGGATGAGAAATTGAGAATGGTACTATTATAATATTCCCATTCAATCATCTCAATTGATATAAAAACTGATCTATTATCACATACTAGAGAGACTGGTATTCCAAACTTGGTACATATGTTTTTTTCTAAAAATTGGATCACTTCTTCAATTTTGCACTACTTACTTACCACTGCTTTAGTCTATCTATTGTAGTAATCAGTAGCTGTCAAAATGTACTCGTGACATTTTAATGAATTGAGGTTAATCACCCTGATGAAATTTAATCCCCACTGAGCAAAAGGTTAATCTATCATAATTGGCTATAGTGGCATGGCTGCTTTAGGCTCTTTTGTGCTGAAGACTTGACATGAGTGGCATTGCCTTACATGCTTATGGGCATCTTTAAGTATTATGGGCCAATAATAACTAGCTCTAAGGATTTTGTGAGTTGTTGTCCTTCCAAATAGATGTCCACTTCTTAGCTTTTCATGAAAAGTGATCATGATTTCAACCACTTCTTCTTTGGATACACACCTCAAGTAAATGTCTTCAATTTTTTTTTTACAACACTCCATCTTTAATCAATAAATGGGTTAATTTGAGTCTTAAAACTCTTCTTTCTTCCCTGGTCAACCCTGTAAGATAAGTGACATTGATCAATAGATGTATAATTGGATCATACCAATCATTGGACTAAAAACTTTCTTGTTCAACCTGCAAGACATTCAGCTTGGGGTTAGTATTGGCAATAAATTGAATCAAACGTTAGAACTTTACTAATTTTTTAGTCTTTATTTCAATGTCATATTTCTGTAGCACAAACATCCATTTACCTCTCCTTTCTCCTAGTTCATTTTGACTCAACATGAGCTTTGTGGCAAGGTTAGGTAGGATTACATATACTTGATTCTTAAGAATTTAATGTCTGAACTTTTTCATTGCCTTAACTAATGCACATGCTTGCCTATCACTCAAATAATAATTTAACCCAACATTTTTAAAATTGGTGCTCATAAAAGCTATAAGATGGTCACATCCATCTATTTTCTAAGTTAAAACTACAATAATAGTATAATCCAAAGCAAAGGAATAAAGGTAAAAATATTTGGAGAAGTCTGGACTGATCAGGACTAGAGCTTGTCCAATTTCCTCCTTGATGTCCTTCAAAGCCTTCTCAGTTTCTTCGTTCGAAGTGATCTTGATGTCTTTCTTCAGCATATCATTCAATGGTTTGACAGTTTTGGCAAAGCCAAAAATAAACTTTCTTACAAAGTTAATTTTGGTAAAGAATGATTTCAATTCCTTTCTAATATTAGGAGGCTCTATCTTTGATATAAAATCTATTCTATCTGGGTTTATAGAGATTCCCTCAATGGTGATAACATGCCCTAATAGTTTTCCCTCAGTAACATAGAAAATACTTTTCTTTGGGTTGAGATAAATCACATACCTTATGCCCATTTTTAATACCTACCGTAAATACATGATGTGGTCCTCCCTATTCTTAGAAAATATAGTCAAATCATCCATATATATAATGATGTATTTACCTACCAAGCCTTAATAATCATGATCCATGATCCTTTGGAATGTTTCCCCTACATTGATTGGCCCAAATGACATTCTTATATGAGCAAATGTGCCCCATTTGGTAGTAAAAGTAGTCTTTATCCTATCTTCTTGATTTACCAACACTTGGTTATACCCTAAGAATCCATCAAGAAAGGATATCATAGTAGAACCATAAACACTTTGTATAACTTGGTCTAGAGAAGGCAAAGGATAGTTGTCTTTTTTAGATGATTTATTCAGATTCCTAAAATCAATGCATAATCTTATTTCACCATTCATTTTCCTAACTGGCACCAAATTAGCGACCCAGGTAGAGTTCCTAATGGGAATAAAATCTTGGCATCTAACAATTTTTTGACTTCTTTGAAAATCATAGGTTCTAAAACAAGGTTGATAGGCCTTTGCTTTTGTCTGAAAGGTTTGCAATTTTCCTTCAAGGGTATGGGTGATGACTCTTGGATCAAAAACATTTAAGCCTTCTTAGGACCATGCTATAATGTCCTTATATTTTGTTATCAAGTCTTTGGATTTTTCACTTTTTAGACTTGTACATACTATCCCAATATTAACTAGCTAAAGTTGATCTTGTGGTCCAAGATCAATTGCCTTTTAATCCTTTCCACTCACCTTGGGTATTCTAGTGTTTTTAGCTAGTTTATCCTGATCAAATAACCTTTCCAAGGCAATCTTGACTTTTGGGATTTATTGTCATTTAGTTGAATGACTTTGTTATCAAATCTACCATCTTCTTCAAGAGTATTCTCATTGGCCTCATCTATGACATGGGCCTCAAATACTCCTGAGTTGGTCATGAAATCCAAGATATGTTGGTCATCATTATACCCTACATATGGTTTATATTATTTGGGACCAAAGGGCATCAAACTAACTCAATGCTAAAGTTTTGAGAGTCATGGTTTAGCATAAGATTGGCTAAAGCTGAGGCAAGCTCATTAACAGCCTAGTTTTCTTCCCTAGGGATGGAAACAATGTTGAAAACATTAAAAGAGTCAAACAAATCCCAAACATTGAACTTATTTCTCTTAAGATTTGATAATTTACACTAATATTTACTCACCTGATTGACTAAAAGTTTTAAGTCACCATAAACTAAGAGATCTTTAACCTTATACGTAATGGCAAATTACAATCCTAGAATTAAAGCTTCATACTCTACAAGATTATTAGTACAAGGAAACTTAAGTCTATAAGCATCTTTTAGTTCCTTCCCAACATGATTGGCAAGAACAATTCCTACTCTAGATCTAGACTTACACCTAGCACCATCAAAATGTAATTTCCAAATTCTAGACAAAGCATGAGAAGTCTTAGAATTATATACCTTGGGGGTGTCAAGAATGTATACACCTAGATCTAAGCCCAACATATTGACTCTTTCATTCACAACATTATACTCAATGATCATGTGCTTCATCTTAGGCTCTCTTTCCACTCTGATATGTTTTGGGACTCCTTTCCATGGTAGCCACAAATGTGAATAGTCAATGGACATATATCCATTCAAGGCCTTTACCCATTCTTTACTTAATAGTTTCTCATAAGCATCAAGAATGTCCACCACCTCGATGTCAATAAATTTTTGGACTCATGTTTTAGAGGTAAGTTGCATATGAACATTTAACAATTCCCCAATTACTTTGAATCTAGATTTATCTAATTGAGTAACAACTCTATCATATTTAATGGGAGTCAAACTAAGTTATTGAAAAATACCTACTAGCATAATATTTATGGATATACCAAAATATAATAAACAATTATGTAAATTTTTACCAAACATCTTGACAGTAAGTAAGAAAGGTGAGGACTCTATCTTAGTTTTGGGTGGCCTACCATGATTTTTAGACAAGGACTCCAATAATAGGCCACTTTGTTCCATGATCTACATCAATTCATGCAATGTGATGTTAGCCTTAATTTTTTTCATGTCTTCCACAATATTATACCTATTTTTATTAGAAGAATTAGATGCATTAGTACTATGTTTAAACGTACTTCCCTTTGGAGGATCTAGGTTATTATCTGAGGTTTTATCCAGAGGAGTGTCAAAGTTATTTAGAGGTGTTGAAGTAGTTAGGGGCTACCTCTACTTCATGTTCCTTAGAGAGTAGGTCTTTTTTAGGAACTACTAAAAAGCATGGACTTCTTCAGGAATATCATTAGGTTCATTGTCTTCTTAGAAAGGGAAGTCCAACATCTCTACCATGAAGGCTTGGTTAGTAGACTTAGGTCCTGATATACCTACACCATTATTTCTATTAGGAATCACTTCAAAAGTATCCAACTTCTCTTGAAAAGCTTCAAAAGATTTACAAAATTTAATTTAATCTATCTCACCATGTCTAGAAGTGCAATGCACTCTATAATAATCAAGTAAAGCAATATCAATAAGATTTATATCCATTGTTTTTTTATCAACAAATGACTCATTATTTTTATTATTTTTGTAACTATCATTATGGAATTTGTTAATGGGCCTATTGAATTTTAGAAAAGAAAAGTTACTACTAGATCTCTCCCTAGTATTACCAACTTACTTTTGTAGTTGAAAAAATTAGTGCTTAACTTCTGGACCATTTTTAAGATAGATTCATTCTCATTCTTGGGTGACTCATAATTATGAACCTAATTTTTATTAGTACCAATGGATGGTACTAAAGCATTTTGATCACCTAGATTAAATCCATTTGCAACAACATTCAAGAATCCCAAGTTCTAGGTAGGATGAGCTTGAATTAAGGGTAATTGGTTTAAAGTTGGGATTTGGTTCAAAGCAAGTATATTCTGATTGTTATTAGGGAAGACATTTAGGGTAGGCAAAAGTGGGTTAATGTTGGGAATAGAGTAAACCATCTAACCTTGGGGTTGTATTTGATCATTGATGATCACTAATTCAGAATAGGCTAAGGCCAGAGTATTCATAGGTCCAATAAATCTCTTTATGAAAACCGAGCTCATGGGATCCAAACATCTTTATAGATTTCTAGAGCCAAAACATCATCAGGCTTATAAGGATCTATGGTTTGAATATACATATTTTAGAGCCTAGAATTAAATGCTTTGATAGTTCATTTGCATCCCTCTTGATCATAGTGAATTGTTGGTATAAGACACAAGGACTAATAATTTTGCCAAATTGGTCAATGAAAACAATGTTAAAGTTAGCCCAACTAGTAATGTAATTCTTAGGTAAATTTAAAAACCATTCATATGCAACATCTATAAAATTAAAAGGAAATAGTCTACATGTTACATATTCATGAGTGACATTTAGAAATATCAAAGTAGCTTTGAATGATTTAATATGTTCCCCTACAATTACAATGCTACTGGGGCTAAATATTGGTCAATATTTCTTAGGATTACGGGGAAGGTCATGTACCATACTTGGTACATTGATGGAAGATCCACCTAGCCAAGGCATACCTTGTATGGGATTGAATACAAGAATACCCTTAATAGGTGAAATTGGCAAAGACTTTGAAAGCCTGCACTTATCTTTGTCTTGCCTAGATCTCCTATGGACTTCTAATTCAAGTAGAGGTTCCCTAGTTTTTGAACATGACCTTGTCCAAATTTTGGGTAATTCTAGCTTACGAGCTTTGAATCCTTTTTGAAATATGATGTGTCAAATTAATCTTTACAAAGAATAATGATTAGACTTGCACATTAAGTAAATTTTACAAAGATTCATATAAAAAATAGTAAAAGATAGTAATCTTTAACCGAATTAGCTCAAAGAAGTGTCCAAATACATAAGTATGAATGATATTTTACATTTTCATGTCTAAATAAACTCAAATTTGCAAAGTATTTATGAATCTTTGATCAAAATAGCTATTACTAACCTCAAACCTATTAAATTGACAAAGCTAAAGTCATATTTACCACAATCAAGTAGATACTTTTAAAGAACATTGATATTTGTTTAAGTAAGCACAAAAATGGGTCCAATACCACAAAGATCACCAACATTTACATAATTATGCTAAAAGAAACATAAGTATGCAAAGAATAGAGTGATATTTGAGTAGAATTCACAAAAACTAGCAAAGATACTACAAATCTATAAAGAATAACCCTCCTTTTAGTGCCAGTGAAGCTCCACCTATTGATGCCTTAATATATATCACAGGTTCTCAGAGTATTTAAATAACACTTCTCATTTTATAATTTAGAAAATTCAACACATGAGTTGCAGGCTATGATATCCTGTTATCTGTTGATGGAATAGAGGCAAAGCAAATGGACCGTTTCACAATATTTATAAAGTTTGGTGGTTGGGAGCCACCTTGGCCTATTAATTTATAAAGAATGAAGAAACCTTAGCTAATATTAGTGAATTATGATCAAATATAATATAAATACTAATCTAAGATGAATACTTATAATGGTAATTAAGCTAGAGTGATCTGGTTAAAAAGAAGCAAAAGGAAGGGTAAGGCATAAAAGAGAGGTTGCTGATCTTCATCCCAAACATCATGACAATGTTCAAATGTTCTCCAAGCATGGAATTAACCAATGTATAATATAAAATATCATGAGCTCAAATATTACTACACATCAGACAAACATATAAGGAATAATACAATTATAAATAAGAACTAAGTTCACTTCAAAAATTTACCCTGCAGACAAACAACATTAGCCCAAATGCAAGAAGAGTAAAGGAAATGAAATGAACTTGAGAACTTTCAATCAAACTAGCATTGACACAAGTTAACAAATCTATAATTAAAATATGCATACCAATATTTCACGAGAACCATCAAATCTAGAAATGAGAACAAGCAAGTGAGAGAAATCATAATAATAAATGACACAAATGGATATGGCTAATCTTTACAAAATTCCTCACTTGCATTAATTGCTCAAAGTTTACACAATTTTTTGGCTCAAAAACTCCCTCTTTTTTACAATTGATAATGCTTCTTTTATAAGATCCAAGGAATCATGTTGGTTAGTCATATCCAATCACAAAGGTACATGTGTAGGGACAACTGTCCTTTCCACAAATGTTCTAGAAATACATTAGAATTTCCCAATGGACTGATCTATAGGTAGTGTATTTTACAAATATCACATGCCTTCACAAAAAAAAAATTCTATTTAAAAAATATTATACAATGATGGCTATAAAAAGAATATCCTTATTCATCCAACTTTATGACCCACTGGTTAATGAAGTGTTCCATAACTATTGTAGGGTCTTCATTGCTTTCTGATGCTACCCAATATAGGCATGGCCCCATCTTCAATCTACTTTGATGATAAGGGAGAGGTCCACCAATTACTGTAAATCCCTTTTAAACTACTCACCAATGCACTCTAGCTTGACTTACCTTTACATAGATGATAATTTAGCCTCTCTTAGGTTAATTACAATGATTACAAGATTTGGTTATGGAGTTCATGCCATGCTAAAGCACTCCTGTAGGCTCCAATATTTCTCCAATGGTAGTAGCTAGTTTAAACATTGTGAGCTTAGATCCCAACCTTTACGTTACCAGGTTCGTAAGGTCTCTAATTTGGCCTATTGCACCCATGTGGTTCTGATGTGGCATCTCCATGGTATTTTTGTGGCATCTTGCTCATCACTATACAAAATATGACTGTTTCCTTTGAAAATTCAATTTTAATCTCGCACCATCCAATCTATTTATATGAATCAATATAGCTTGTAGAGCTTTGGATCCCAAATAACTATATTCAATTTAACCATCTATCTATGTCTGTATGAACATCATTAATGGGTGCATGATCATCAATTTTAAGCATGTCCCCAAGACTGTCTGATATCTCAAATTTGACATCCACATGACCATCAATTAATGTCCACATGAACATCATTGACGAGCATGCGACTATTAATTTTAAGCACATCCCCAAGACTATTTTCTATGTTAAATTTGACATCTATGTGACCATCAATTAACATTTGCGTAAACGTCATTGATGGGTGTATGATCATCAATTTTAAGCACATCTTGAGGACTGTTTGCTATCTTAAATTTGACATACACATGATTGTCAATTAATGTCCACATTAAAATCATTGATGGGTGCACAATCATCAATTTTTAGCATATCCCTAGAATTATCTACTATTTTAAATTTTACATATGTACGATCATCAATTAATGTTCATGTGAACATCATTGACAGGTACGTGACCATCAATTTTAAACACATCTTTGGAACTATTTGTTGAGCTTGCCATTTATTACTTTTTGGTTCATCTTATTTCTTTTGTGTGCCACATGATGACTGCTCAGTGATTTTTTACTCTTTGTACTAGGATCTTGTGCATTATTTGATCTCTACACTGGGCTCTCGTGATGGTGACACTTGTCACCCCCATAGAGCTCCATAGAACCTTTGACAATTCAATGTTGCATGCATTATTGGATCTATCTCATTTGAGTGAATGCGAATCACTGATCCTACAAATAAGAATGAAAGTTAAGGTTAAAAGCATATATAAAGGACTTAGGATAAAAGATTTAAGCTAAGTTCTAGGCATATTAAAGGGGACCCCATGAATAATTAAAGTTGTAACATAAGATCTTAGCCTAAGGTTTTACTATATTTTAGTGATATAAAAAGTGAAAATTGGTAACTTGAGCGTGGCTAATAACACCCAATCCTTAAGTCCCTCATGATTGCTTTCATGACCCTCTTAGGCTTATTTTAATTGATTCCCAATCATCCATAGCATTCTAAACTTGGCTCCAACTCACCTAGACTGCTCTTTCTAAGACAAATAAATTCCCTTAGGTTTCATCTACTCAGGATAGTAGGTCCACACTTAGACTATAGCACTAATGCCACTCCTATCCACTTTTGGTACTATTTTCCAAGTCTATTTCTTGCCCTAATAATCAATTCGTTCTAGTTCCCCATCCTTATCTTTGTCGACCTAATGTGTGAAAATTCAACCCTTGACCAATGGATCCCTATAAAAGCCCATTCAAAGATCATTTGGAAAGGGTTAGCAATTATCTCTAAGCAAGTAAGAATAAAAGCAAGACTACTCAAGCAATCTTCCCTATTCTATGCATACAACTAGCCAACACACTTACAAGCTCACTTAAGTCCTTACACCAATTTTTAGCCATCTCAAGCACATCCAGTTTAGTATTCTACATCTTCATACACACAATTGCATAAAGCACATCAAGTGAGAGAACTAAATATGGCTTGATCCATCTTCAGAGTATTGGTATGTAGGTAGCGTGCCCACACATGAGGTGTGAAACACATCCAATGCATATTACACACACTAACCCCCCCTCTTACTCAAAATTAGCCAAAGAACAATGGAAGGTAGGGTTTGAAGAAATAATTTTCTCTATAGGGAGCTATACAGACTTCAAGCTAATGAAACTTCATAGATAAGGTCACACAGGCATAGTGAACAAAACCCAAAAAGCTTAGATCCTCAGGACAATAGTGGTAGAGGAGGACTATAATGTTGGTGCCACTATTGTCCAATTCTAGCACTCCTATCTAATCACAAAATGAAGTCCAGATCTTAGTTTGTGACAGTGTCTCAGTCTTTCACAGTGAATTCCAGTCTTTATCTCAATCAGATCAATCAATTTCTAGCTAAGTTTTGTTTTCTTCTCATTATGACTACTTTTATAAAAGTTCGAATTGCAAAAATTTACACAAATTAGTAACTTAATTATTGTCTATTTATTTACTAATTTTACTACTCAGACCCTTTAACTAAATTAGGAATAATACACCAATATTCCTAAAATTATTAAATTATTTGGTGAACCCGACTTACTTCAAATACACATAAAAATCCTAGAAACCCTAGGGTAAATTTTCTACTAATTTTTCATTTATTTTTTTGATTTTTTACCTACATAATAAAATAAAAATTTTGCATTAAATTTTATAATTTAGTATTAATTTTAAAAGAATTTTCTTTCAAACCCTTGTTGCCCATACTAGGTCCCAGTAATTTTACATTAATTTTCTAAATTTTCACTAGAATATTTAAATCATAAAATCCATTTAAATTTCAAAATTCAATAGTAATTTTCAAAAACATTTATTTTTCAAAACCCTAGTTGCATCTACTAGGTCCTATTAAATCACTAATTTTATAATAATTTTTTGATTTTTTACTTGCATGTCTAACTTTGAAATTCATTTTCAATTTCAAAATTTCATAGTAAATTGCTCAAATAATCATCTTTCAAACCCTAGTTTCATGTACTAGTTCCTATTTTCTTATTAAGGTATCATCTTACATTCTAAAATCAGATTTCAAAAATGGATCTCACTTATTTACAAAATTTTCTTACATTTCTTATAAATAATGAGACCATCATGGGTCCTATCATGTACGTGAATGACAAAGTTTATCATATGTTAATACAAAGCTTTATTCTTTGCATTTCATGCTTATTTTTCATAATATGGGATGATGTTAAGAAAGTTATTATTAAACATGCTAAGATATCTTTTGCATCACCTCCCTTGGAGCCTTTATCCCATGTTGAGTCATGTTGCATGGTCCATTTCGCTCTTCCCCAGATCACTACCTATCACCAGAGAGCCTAGTTGACACCCTTTGTACCTCCACCACCTCGACCTATTGATTGTCTTCACTCTCCTTCTATAGTTACTACTAGCCCTATATGGATTGTAGATAATGTGGTTAGAGATGTTACTCGATGTACCACCATGCCTCCACCCAATCAAGAGGCCCAATCTACCTACACAAGCAGAGCTGCACAAGGCATATGATATTATTGATCAATTGAGAAACACTATCGCTAATATTTCCATGATAGAACTACTTTAGAAAACCAATGTGTTCAAGGACATTCTCTACCAGGAACTCACTCAGAATTTTATGCCCATTGACTTTGATCCTTCTTATTTTGCATCAGTGGTTAACACACTAAAAACTATAAAAGATGTTATCACTTTTGATCATGATGACATTCCATCTTAGATGGTAATTGATCAAAATTTACCTCTATTAATACAAGCTCAAGTCAAAACTATCACGATTAAGATAGTTCTAGTTAATAGTGCTTTTGGACTTAATATATGTAATATTACATTCTTACAAACCATGGGTGTAGACATGGCATCCATGCAAAAATTATATAAGAACATTCAAGGATTTGATGGTATACCATGATAGACATTGGGTAAAATTACTTTGGATATCATAATAGGACCCAAAACCCTCTCTACATAGTTATAGGTCATGCCAGGTCCTCTTCATTATAATCTTCTACTCAGATGACCCTAGATACACACTATAGGGGTAGTTCTTTCTACTCTTCATCGATGTGTTAAGTTTTTCCATGAGGGATACTTATACACATGTCCAACAGATAACCAACCATTTAGATATTATTGAACTACAGAGTCATCTTTGACTATTTCACCAGATGGGATACCTCATATCATGGCTTAACCACCACCTCATTGCATTTCTCTTAATCAGATACATACATATGAGGTTGGAGAGACTAGCACTTCTCATAATCTTCCACTTATAGTTATGCCCTTAGCTCTAGATATTTAGCTAGTCACAATAGCTTCAACCATTCTAGCTACTCCATCAGTCATGATTCCTACACTTGTTATAATTATACATTCACTAACAGTAGTTCTATTAGTACTAGTTGATTCTATAGATATAGTCACTCCAATTATAGATACTCTCACAGTACCATTATCTTCAACTTCTATAAGTGATGGGACCCCTATATCATAGTTACCCCTTGTGGTAAATTTTGAGTTACCATATGTACATGATATTGATACAGATTCCTAGGCTTCTTCAGATGATGATACGACACCCACACTCATAGATGAGTATTTATGTGGATTTATGTTTTACACTAGTTGGCCTAGGATAGTATCGAGATGACTCTAGAGATCTCATTATATATCATACATCACTTTTTTCATCTCGCACACACTCTTAGGATATACTCCACATTCATGGCCATAAATAGATCACTTGACACATACAATTCACATATTACCTCTATAGATATAAAGCCATTCATTCAGATTCAGGTAGGTAACACACAAAATCAATCACAAATTATGTTATAGATGTTAATTGATCATGGATTAATCACCTTACCTACAGTGTGACATAGATCTATTAGCATATTATCATAGTAGGATGGTCACCCATTTTGTCTTTTTCACAGGATCATAGGTCATGATACAAATTCATGTACAACTTTATAGAAGAGATTAGATAAGCTATAGGTTCATAATATTATTCATATTACAACACCACCACCACCAACTTCTTCACTTCCACCAAAGAAATCTACTACCAGAACTAAACATCCCAAAGAAGAATCAATATCTCCACCAATAGAGCAACCTTTAGTTTGCCTTTGACAAGATGACACTATGTACACAACTTTTATAGCATATGATGATACTTATGATGATGATCTTGAGGCATTTGAGGATGGCCATGATCCCTTCCTCCCTATCTATCTCTACCCTACTCCATCTTTGGACCCTTTACCACCTCTAACCTATCCTTTTATTCATATTATTGTACATAATCTCCTTATGATTACTTGTACATAAGTTTTTTAGTATTTCTTGTACATAGTTTCTTATACTTGATTGTACATAGCTCAAAAATTTCAAAAATTCAAAAACATTCAAATATTTCAAAATACGAAAACATACAAATAACTCAAAGACACCCAAAATATTTTGATTGTAGGCATCATCCATGATTTACATTTCTAATATTATGCTAGACTTACATTTGCTATTTTATGCTTATTGTTTGTCAATTTATCTACATTACGATGCTTCAGTTGATCTTATTTTGAGTGTGTGTAGTAACATCTAGCTCTCTAATTACTTCACTCTACCCATTAAGGGGGCATCCCTCTTCTACATTGAAACACACATCGATATACATACCCACTGAGGGTATCTTCTACATGACTACACCATCCAGGTTATGTCATTCCTACACCACACATTTTAGTTATCAGGTTGATGTACATTACTTACTAGCTTACATAGATTACTCTATTGACACTCACTAGTATATAACATTTGTGTATTTCTTAGCATATACCTAATATTTTACTAATATGTCTTTCATACTTCTCTCTTACTTTAATTAGTTAGATGTGATTTTACTTTCAATTCCTTACATGCTTTCTTTTCTTGCTTAATGTAGCTTGATTGTTTGCATTTATCAATTCTTGTTTGTTTCCCGTATGTGCCTTAGGACATTTGTCAATGTCCTTTTCTTCTATTCATGTGTGTACCTTAGGATATTTACCAATGTCCTTTGGCTATAATCCTCAATATGATTGTGGCTTCCACACTAATTTTGCTTGTTTCAAATGTATGTATTTGGAATTTGAACATGTCTTATATGCTTGATTTATAATTTGAGTGACATGTGCCCATGTCCCTTGCTTTACTGGCCCCTTGGACATCCTTTTATGCTTATTAATTCTTGATTTTTGTGCTTGTTACTTATTTTCTTCTCATTTCTTACAATGCCATGATTCAAATCATGCATTTATCTTGCTTTCTTGGATGCCATGATGGACATCCTGTTCCATCCCTCCAATTAACAACTAAAAACTAACTAGAATTTCATTTCCAATTTAGTACATTGCACATTTTATTATATTGTTACATATATCTAGGCATACCATTATTGATCTAACAATCTTTTAATACAAATCATGCTATATCTTGATATATCTTGTCGATTATCATTTCTATATCATGTATCTTTATAGCATAACACACTTATAGGGCTCTTTTTTATGAGGGAAATCATTTTAGGGTCTTAACTCCTACCCTCAAAAGAGGGGGCAATAAATAGGGGTTTTATCTTAGAGATCAGAGTTCCTAACGGTCAAAACAATAGTTTTTAGAACACGTAGAACAACAACCAAACATCAAAATGGTCAAAACAAAATAGGCAGATAGTCAAGAATATTGAATAGTTACCAAATTTGGCTCTATAAAATAACACCCAATTTGGAAAATATCACCAATGCCACTAATGTCTACTTTTGGTACTCCTATCTAAATAGTAGAAAAACTAGATTTTCCAAAAATAGACATAAAGTTAAGTTCAATTATAGTCTTTTCAGCTATAATTCAGACTAGAATCAATAGTTTCAGTATAATTTTTATTATAGAATCTAGATATAGGGGGCATCATGCATGACATGATGGCTCTCACTTCTAGATTCAAATAGGGTAGTTGATATGCCTTCTATATAAGAATCCATGTTTTAGACACCAGTGATTGGGGGCAATGTGCATATCACATTTATTTTCTTTTCTTTCCAAGTTTAGTATTACCCAAGCACTATCAGTAGTTACATGCATTATTCCATCTGCAAATGGTTGGCATCATTTTGGAATGGATTTTATACAAGCTTAATTTCTTGGGTTCCTGAGTTCTCGAGTGGATTTCATACAAGCCTAGTGCACCAGTTTTGGAGTGGCTTTCATACAAGCCTAATCTCCATCTTTTAGATTGGCTAAGAGTGGCCTAGTTTATAGCATACATTCAACTATCCATGCCAATATTTTCAATCATAGTATATTCATGGGCTTCAAGAGCCATCTCATATGACACACATTTCATACTGGTATCAGTTCATAGCTTCACTTTACGAGGTAAAGATGGATACAAAGGACTAGTTAGCCTTTATATTCTTAAGCCAATTATTCAGAGGGATTGGAGACATAGTCCAAACATTGATCAATACACACAAGACCACCTACCTTCACTTAGTGGGCGATGATGGAGCTAAAGGTCCAACCTTTGCATCTTGAGCCACTTTTAGAGAATTGAGCACTCAGCTCTATTCATGATATTAATATTGGTTTGGCACACATCTAACATTACTCAGTATCACTTAACATCACAATAGGTTTTGTATTGGTCCACATACCTAGTGAGGTGTATTTGTTTCTTTCTCTTCCTCTGTCTTACCCAACTTTATATGTTCTTATTTTAGATATAACATATCTAGTAAAAATTAATCTACTTTCTATTTTTTGTTACAGATTCACACTTCACAATGTGCTTTCTCTATGACAACTAGCATCAGAATAGTTTCATGAGCTTCTCCCTTATAGGTAAGTTTTGGTATGCTTTCTATTTTTCCTTAATCTTAGTATTTCACTTTGCTGCATCACTAGAATAAAGGAGGGGTAAATGTAGTCATATAAAATGTGAAAATTGGTAAATTGAACATGGCTAATGACACCCAATCCTTAGTTCCCTTATGCTTACTTTTATGATCCTCTTAGGATTATTTTCACTAATTCTCAGTCATCTATAGCCTTCCAAACTTGGCCCAACTCACCTAGACTACTCTTTTCAAGACAAATCAATCCCCTTAGGTCCCATCTACTCAGGATAGTAGTGCCACACTTAGAATATAACATCGGTGCCACTCTTGTATGCTTTTGGTACTATTTTCCAAGTTCATTTATAGCCCTAATGGTCAATTCCTTTTAGTTTCCCATCAATATCATTGTCAACCTAATGTGAGTACATTTAACCCATGACCAATAGATCCCTATAAAATCCCATTCAAAGATCATTTGGAATGGGTTGGAAATTATCACTAAGTAAGCAAGAATACAAGCAAGACTACTCAATCAATCTTCCCTGTTCTCTATATACAACTAGCCAACACACTTACAATCTCACTCAAGTCCTTACACTAGTCCTTAGCCACCTAAAGCACATCCAATTTAGAATTCTACATCTTCATATAAATAATTATACAAAGCACATCAAGTGGAAGAACTACATATGGCTTGATCCCTCTTCAAAGTATTGGTATATAGGCAATGTGTCCACACACGGGGTGTGAAGCACATCTAGTGCATCTTACACACACTAACCCCCCTCTTGATAAAATTGGTCAAATCACAATGAAAGTTAGGGTTTGAAGAAATAATTTTCTCTATAAGGAGTTATACAGACTTTCAACTAATAAAACTTCATAGATAGGGTCACACAGACATAACAAATAAAACCCAAAAATCTCAAATCCTCGAGACAACAATGGTAGAGGTGAAATATAACATTGATGCCACTAATATCCAATTCCAACACTCATATCTAATCACAAAATGAAGTTCATATCCTAGTTTGTGATAGTGTCTCAGTCTTACATAGTGAATTCTAGCCTCTGTTTTAGTCATATCAGTCAATTTCTAGTTAAGTTTTATTTTCTTCTCCTTATTACCAATTTTATAAAAGTTTGAATTGTAAATAATTTACACAAATTAGTAGCTTAATTATTGTATATTTATTTAATAATTTTATTACTCAAACCCTTTAACTAAATTAGGAATAATACATCAATATTCCCAATTTTTTAAAATCATATATTAATAAATACAATTAATTATTTATGGTAAAAACTTAGGTTAAGCATAAATTATAGTAAAATGGACCCTTTTAGTCTTAATATTGATCTTTCACCATTGTATTGAGGTGATCTAAGTGAATGCAAATCATCGATCTTGATCTATGTGGTCGAGTGAGATTGGTCTTATGGATTAGGATCCTTGGCTCAACGGGCTTGTATTGCACCATTCCATTGAATTTTCTTGATTAGAAGTGGGTCATTGATCCTATGAACAAGCATATTATTTAAGTTAGGACTCAGACATATATAGGACTTAGGATAAAATCTTAAGACTAAGGCCTTTTTTATGTTAATAAACATGAATGTGACTTTAGGACTAAGATTTAATAAAGACATAGCATAAAGTATTAGCCTAAGGTTTTTATAATATTAATAAATACAATAATCCTTAGGATAAAACTTTAGGTTAAGCCTTATAACAAAGGGACCATATAATTATTCAGACCAAGCTAAGATTTTTAACTTAAGGTTTGGTTGTGTTGAAAAACACGACCAAACTTTAGGATATAAATTAAACTAAATCCATGGTATAATAGTCATTCCCATGCAAGTTTAAATTCAAAAGGGGGACCTATTTTAAAACTTTAGGCATAGCTTAAAAATGGATCCAATTAATCTTTGAACCAATGGTAAATATATATCAGCTTAAACATTAAACATGCTTATTCCCAAATGATATTCCATTGATCTTGCAAAACCAACAATAAGTTTTAGTGATATTGGAAGGGGGTGAAGCCATGTCCCAAAAACATTTATATAAATCCAAGTGAGATCGGTTCATGCAAATAATAGAAAATACTAAAGTTAGGGTATAGGAATAAATAAGAACTTAAGCTAAAGCTTTAGATTAATGTTCTCATTTTGTATTGATAAATAAGGCTTCAATCCAAAGTCTTAGGATAAGGTTTGAAACATATTAAAATGATCGTGGAACAAAAGAGTCCAATGAAATCAATGTCTCAAGGAAATTGTCTCAGGCGAATTGTTTCAGGTTTTTTACTTTTTGATTTATTGAGTCTACTATAGGGTATTCGGGTTCTTTACATAAGAAAATTATTTTGGGATTTTTGTCTGGGGAAATTATTTTGAAGACCAATTTCATCAGAAAAAATGTTTGAAGCAATTTTTCCATGAGGTCTATTTCATCAGGTAAAATGCCTGGGACAAAAATTTGAAGGAATTAGTCTGGGCAAAAAGGGACCTGAAGGGTCATTTTAAAGAAGCTGAAGGGTAATTTAAAAAGGTAAGCTCAAAGGGAAAAGGGCCATTCACAAAGGTTGAAAGGTAATTCTAGAGGGTAAGTGTTCATTTCAAAACTTTTGAAGGGTAGATTGCACAAAGGCTAAAAGGTATGTGCCCTTGGGATCATTGTTTCAAGATTTTTGAATCAGAAAAAATGTCTGATGACAAAATTCCCAAAGGTAATTTTAGTAAACCCAAAGGGTATGTGAAAATTATCAAAGGGTCATTCCAAAAAACCCAAAAAAATTGGCCTAAAAAAGAGTCTAAAGGATAATTCTATTAAGGCAAAGGTCACTTTCAAAAAAGTTGCAGACAATTTACTATGAGAAAGATGTTTTAGGCCTTTTGTGTTGGATAAAATGTCTAAAACAAAATATACCAAAGGGTCACTTACAAAAATTTGAAGGATAATTGGCCTAAATGAAAAGTTTATTAAGGCAAAGGGCAATTTGAAGAAAGGTTGAATGGTATGTCTTGAGGGCTTGAAGGATCATTTCAAAAACAAAAAGTCTGAAACAAATATGCCGAAGGGTAAGTCAAAAGAGGCCGAAGGGTAGTTCTATTAGGAAAAATGCCTGATAGAATAAGTTTGTGGGGAAATTATTTCAGACAAAATGTCTGAAATAAAAGTCCTAACATAAATAAGTCTGAAGGAATAGACCAATTATATAAGTCCTAAAAGAATTCTTAAATAAAATCCCAAAATTACTTGGACAAAGTATCCAAAATATAAAACCTGAAGGGTAATTCATTTGTGACAAAGCTCTGAAGGAAAAGCCCAAAAAGACATGTCTGAAATATAAAATTGGGCAGTTAGAAACATAACAAAAGGACTTTGTATTTAGATTAGACCACATGAATAATAGAAAGGTCCAAAAGGGGGGATCAAGACATAAAAGGGATTAAGCATGGATGTTAGAATAAGGTTTGGTCTTGTTGAAAAACATGACTAAGTCATAGTATATAAAAATAGAATAAGCCCATAACATTATTTAAAATGTTCCAACGTAAAAATTTCTACCAGATTCAAATCAAGTACTTAGATTAAACTTAGATTAAGGGTTTAGCTATTCAAATGTGAATATAATAAAATAAAGGTTAGTAAAGAATAAATTTAACATTAAAATGATGAAACCCAAGCATTGTTCATTCCATGTAGACCTTATTGGACCTGTAACCTAAAAACATAGAGATCCAATGTTGGCACTTTAGATAAGGGCAAACTAGAACCATGGATAACTATGTTAACCAAACCAAGAGTGGATGATCTTCAAATAAAAATAATGTACAATCATGCTAATGACACTTTGATCAAGTGAATCTTTAATTTTAGGGTACAAATTTGCATAATTTGACACATGGGTCCCCATTTATCAAAAATGGGGGTATGTTGACCTCAACAACAGTCCTAGGAGAAAATGAGCTATTTAAAGAACAACTAGTTGAACCACAAATAAAAAGGAGCATTAATGAAAAATGTGATGTTATACTTTCTAAAGGAGAAGATAATATGAAATCAATTTTTAATCAAGCAAAAGACTCCTCTATCAAAATAAAAGACTCAATAGTCAAAAATGAAGATTCTTCAGGTATTTCATTTATAAAATCTACTAGAGAAGAGTTCTCTATAGAAATTTAATCTAGAGAAATCAACCCCACATAGATGGAAGATAATAAGCATGCTAAAGCTAAAATCAAGAAAGACATGAATCCAACACAAAATGAATGGTGCTTAGTATTCATTACAAGTGAAATAGAAACTGTTTAGGCAAAAGAAATTGATGAAGATGATGATAATGACTCATTCAATAATGAATTCATTTCTATTGTGGGAAGTAATTCAAAATAGAATATCAACAATCAATTCATTAAAAAAAATATTCCTATTGTTGTTCCAGTTTAGAAAGAAACATGTAATATATTTCTCCCTGATGCAATTTTTGTATCTAGTAAAGATGCATTTGAAGTCACCCAAGAAGAAATGGAAAAAGTTCAATATTGCTCAAGAGTACTCATAGAAGTTTGGAGAGTTCATAATGTTTTCATTTCAAAATAGGAAGACACTAATGGTTTGTTCATTCATGATCATCCCTGCATGAATGATAACTGTATGTTCTTCTTCCCAACTATTTGGTCACTGCTACTAAATGTGTTTGGAGTTCATTAGTCAAATCCTTTGTTCCAAAATGGTAGGTACTTTTCCTAGTCAGTGAATGGTTTTGTATGGTCTTTTATTTTTCCTTTGCTCTATAAATAGTCTTGGTTTCCCTATTTTGTCTTTTTCCTTTTTTTTCATTTTGCTTTGGTGTGCGTGTGTTGTTTTTCAGCACATTCAATAGTCTATCTATTGCTCCTTCTTCAAGTATTAGTTCTTATGCGTACACATATTTTTAGTTGTGATCTCTATCTGGGAAATATCATAGGCAATCACATGATTTACAAGAATGTCAGAATGGTCATTGCTTCAGGGAAAATATCACTTTTTATAAAGAAACATTGAAGTTCTTTAGCTAAGTAGATTTACAAAGATAAAAAGTTGACAATAGATTTATAAAATAACTTTTGTAGTCATGAAAATAGTGATTTGGATGTTTGCTTCTCAAATGAAAAATGGACATGTTTTTCATGGATTTATTCAAGTGTTCTAGTGGTAAACGTGTAAATTTTTAAAACAACAGATCTAGCCCAACAAGTCATGTTCATTTCTCATACGATTGATATAGGTAAATTGGTTGTCATTTGGCTAGATTAGGATGTGCAAATGTGAGATATAAAAAATTTCAAGGATCTTTCTTAATAACAAGGTTCATAATTTTTTTTTTCAGAATGGGACATCGAATCCGTAGCCTAATAGACAAGGCTTAAATCACTTACTAAAAAATATACTATCTTTTAATCTTTCAAATGGTGAGCCATTGAGTGTTTTTTAGAGTAATATTTTGAATATTTTGAGTCATAAAGTTAAGCATATTAATAATCTATCGACTATATCTCTTTTGGCAAAATAAAGTTTGTCACTCTTGAGTATATAAAGGATAGGTTTCTTTTTTTGCATTTTAGTTTGTGTGAAAACACATAACAAAAAATGCCCTCACATACACTATAATTTGGGATATGTGATATCATATATCGGGCTGAATACATGATTCTCTCACATACATTGTCCATTGACATGTGATAGATAACATTATGATGGTTTGAGGACCCATCATTTTATCAAAGATCAATTGTTTTATAGTTGATCAAGTTAAAGTCAAATATAAGACTTTGTTGTCTAATGGATAAAATGCTTGCCTACAAAACTAGAGATTAAGTTCTTTCCATCCTTTACATTTTGAAATCTCTGTTAGAGTGAATTGTTGTCACATTTTTTGACAATTTAAAAAATTAATAAAAAATTAATTTTTTTGCCTAATTTTTGGTTTGGGCTTAAATTGTCAAATTTTGAAAAATAATTTTTTTAATTAATTAATTAATTAATTTTAAAATCATGGGCAAAACACTTTATATCTCAAACTGTGCAAAAGCACTTTCAAGATTCCCCATGTGAAAAGTCGTTGGCTTTTTTATAATTTGCAAAAGTTCATTAAACTATTTTCAAGCTATGCAATTGCTTTTTACTTTTCCCCAAATTGAACAAAAATGCTTTGACACTTTTTCAAATCATGTAATTTGTTTTTTCAATTTTACAAATGGTGAAATTTTAAATTAAAAAAAAACAATAAATCAATTGAAATAATTTTTAATTATTTTTTATTTTTTATTTTAAAAATCTTGTTGCCATGCAATTTCCTCAGATGCTTCCCTAGGTCATGCAAAATTATTTTGGCACTTCTCCAAAAAGTGCCAATGAAATCTTTCCTTCCCACTACCATGAAATTTAACTTTTATTCTCCCCTCACTATGCACTAGACCAAAATCATTCTCTATGTTATTTTTAAGAGATGAAACGTTCATCAACAAAGTGAAGTCAAATTTGAAAGAAAGAAGCAGATTTTTATTTTGTCTTGGCTACCATATAAGAATTTGTGCATCCATTGAAAGAAGAGGAAAGTTTTCAAAATTATTTTATTTACTTGCTCACCACAAGGGATTAGTACAACCATACAGTCAAAGATGAGTCTATAATTTTTAAAAAAATAGATCAATTATTTTTTGTTTTTGCCTACCAAGAAGGGTTATACGGCCCAAATTAGATAGAGAAAATTTGATACAAATAATATATCATATTTTAATTATTTTACCTACTTCCAAAGACCGTATGATCATACGACATCACTAGGAGAGATAAGGAGAAGATAATAAAAAGAAAATAACATATTTTAAAGGTGTTTCTAGGCTGTACATTGCTGTACGACTTGGAAGGAGGACAAAGATTAAAAAAATATTTTTTTACTTGCCATAAAAAGGCCATATGACCATGTGGAAGTAAGGAGAGAGAATTGGTAAAAGAACAATGAGTAATTTTTTTAATTTTGTTTTCTTTTTATAGGTAAAAGGCTTATGACCTATGCAAAATTTAGAGTTTTTTTAATATAAAAAGGCAATTATAGATGTTTTTATTTGTTTTGGTCCATTAGTGGGGAGGTCGTACGACCCATGAAAACTAGAGGGTTTTGAATTTTGAAAATAAAATCAAATTTTTATTTGTTTTTCCCCAAAAGGAGATACCCTTATGATTTCATGTGAGTTGAAGGGTTTGCATTTTTTAAAAGTAAATAATGATCATTTTTTGTTGTTTTGGCCTAACGTAGAAAGAGGAATGAGGTTTTAAAATTGAAAAAAGGTAATTTGTAAAATTTCGCTATTGCTCATTTGTATGCAAGGAGAGGCCATACAATAGTGTTATGAGGTGATTGAGCATGATGAAATTCATCAGATAATTTTGAATAAGCACTGGAATGAATTTGCATAGATGAAATTGTGAGTACATAAAAGAAGAAGATTGAGAAAAACACAAATGGATACATTCTCATCCTTGACAAAAGTGGATTGAATTAGTAACACATTGCAATTTGAAATGATATAGTAGTGGCAAAGATCCTAAATGCAATTCTTATTTTACCTACTCTAGGTACTCTTATGTGATGAAGGAGAGTAGGGGCATTGTTGGTGTTGTTATTCGAACCCCAAACCAGAGTTAGACATGGTTGGAGTTAGTGAACCTTTTACCATAAAATAAAATCCCAGGATTAATAAATTTGTGAAAGGATTCAAACTCAGTAACATAAGATACAAATGTGATTTTAGATAGCCCATGTACGGGCACTTTGGTGCATGGAATTGGCAAGGAATGCTTTACAAACCACTCTAATGCTTTTGGTGAACATACTACGGTAGTTCCTAAGGAAGATACAAATAAAATAAAAAATAAGAGGATTGTCTATGTTTGGGATATCGATGAAACACTTATTTTACTCAAATTATTACTAAATGGAAATTATGCTGAATCATTCCTTAGGTTAAAGGATGTTTAGCATGGAATAAATATTGGAAGGCACTAGGAAAGATACATTCTTTAAGTCTATGACAAATTTTTCTTTTGTGAGAAAGTTAAAAACTTCAACGATCCACATTTAGATGTATGGTATGAATATGATGATGGCATAGATCTATAAAATTATGATTTTAATAAAAATACCTTAGGTCAACCTTATGATGATGTAAATAGAAGCAAACTTACCTATCAATACCATTGTATATGTCATAAGTTTGCTAAGTGTCTGCATAAACTTCTCGATATTGAACAAATTCGATTTTTTTAAGATCTATATGATGTCACTAATGCTTATACTGATGGATGGATTTATGTAAGAAGGGTATTTATATAGGAGTTCTTGAGCTAAAAAACTATCTTTAGATAGGGCACTGCCTATCCTAAAAGTAGAGAAAGTAATAAATAGATGGATCAAGAGTAATGGCGATTAAGCGCAAAATTTCATTGAAACATTTTGTCAAACAATTTATAGTGAATCAAATGGGTGTAATAGAAGGAATGAAGTAGTTGTCAGAGAAATTTGAAAACATCATCAAATAAAGTGAATCTGAATAGGCTCCATCAAAAGCTTTTGGTGTTTTCATGTAAATGTCAAATCCTATTTTATAATTTCTAGTTGCAAATTTTTTAAGTGTCATCTTGCAAATGTAATACGCACAAATGTACTTTGTCAACTTTGTAAGTATTGAATTGTGTAATTTTGATTTACATGTTTCAAGTGGTGTAAAATCACCAAAGCATTTTTTATACCATTTAGGTGGTGAAATTTTTAAATTTCACTTTTACATTTAGTGCAATTTCACCAACACACTTTTACATCACTTAAGTGGTGTATTTTTGTAAACTCACTTTTTTGCCATATAAAATGCAAAAAAGGTAATTATGCACGATAACCACCTTCTTGTGTTACAAATATGAGTGTTAGACTCATTAGAGGGGGGGAATTTTTGAGAAACAAAACTATGAGATATAGTTTTGGAAGGTAAGATTGTATTACAACTCAACGAGGATTAATACAAAGGAGATTTGTAAAGTATGTGTTCAAATTTTCTTCACAAATTATGATTGTGTGTATGAATCATTTGTATTCAAATCTTTGTTTTGGAAACTTTGTCATAGCTTTGATCAATTAGTCTTAATGTGGAAATTGTAAAATATAATTTATTTTTGAATCTAAGTATGTTATCTCTACAAATGTGAAATATCGATGGCATTTTAAGTAATATTTTAATTGTTTTTAACAGGTAAATATGGGATGTTTATCTTTAGTCTACTATCAATATCATATAATCATCTCGATGTATGTTTTGAAATCCTAAGGGTGTAATTATGTCTTTACCACCCATTGAATGAGAGAGATTTCCATGAACACAATGTTTCTCCTTGGGCTATTCAATTGAATATCTATGTTTAGTCACCTAGAGTCATCCTTAATTTTTCTTAGGATTATCATGGTAACTTCTATGTTTAATTTTCTATAATAATCTCATTCTCCTTTTATTCCTTTCTTTTCTCTATTTCCCATCTTTCCCTTCCTTCACCTCATTTACTTTTTATATCCTTTCTATACTTTCCAATTAAAAGTATGAAACCACCAATAGAAAGCACTTTTGTTGTATATAGATGTGAATAGATTTTCCCCTAATTTTCTATTTTTGGCTTTCAATAAAGGTAGCTCTACCTGTTAAGTCCTTGCATTTTTGACTAACATAAGGATTCAATTCTCACACTGTTGACTCAAAGTCACCAATTTGTCTCTCTAGAAAGTTTTTGAGTGAACACCTTCTTAATGACTTTTATTATGCATGGATAAAAACAAAAGTTTAGAAGAAAGATGTAGTTTTTTATTTTTCTATGTTTTTCCTAGTTTGTGAGATGATTTATTCAATACAATCTAAAATTAGCTGAAATTATTTTTGTTATTTTTATATGCAATTGGTATGAGATGTTACTACAAGCAACCTTTTTTAATATAAAAATATGGAAATCAAACCCTAAACCCTATCAAATATAAATTCATAAATTGACTTCTCTATGGAAGCTAAAAATTTGATATTTGATGTTATTGTGTGCTTGTATATGAATTGAAATGATTTGTGAATGAAAATATGAAACTAATATTTTGATTTTATGAATTAAAATTCATATAAAAGTATTCCTTCACTAATAAGATGGAGAAATTTAGGATCTCACATACAAGGTTTTGACTATCTAGTTTGTTTATATTTTTGTGAATGTTTAGTTGAAAGTTATTTGTGAATTAAATGCTTTATAAACTAAAAATAAACTATTGTGTGATGGTTTTAATTATTATTTGTATTGATTTGATTTCTCATATAAGATGTGAAAAACTAAATTCTTTTAAAATAATCTAAAATACAATGTAAAGGAAAGATCTAAAGTATGTTTTTGGAGAGAGAGAGAGAGAGAGAGAGAGAGAGAGAGAGAGAGAGAGAGAGAGAGAGAGAGAGAGAGAGAGAGAGAGAGAGAGAGAGAGAGAGAGAGAGAGAGAGAGAGAGAGAGAGAGATTTATCTTTTGAATTTTTGAAAATGAAACTAATCTAATGAATCAGACATATGAAGGCAATGATGATTGTTGTTGTATATTATCTTGAGTAAGTTAAATCCTCCACTCTAATGACCATTGGAAGAAATAAGAATAGAATAAATGGGAAAAAAATCCTAAGTAAGGAAGTATATGATCATGGTTGGATATACTATTTGAGAGCAGGGTGTTGATATATTGATTTTCCTTCTTCAAAACTATGTAGTTTAACATGAAAATGACCAAAGATAGAATTCCAAACTAAAGTAAAGCAGGTTATGGCTATATTTAAGCTTGAAATATATAATCTCCAATCCAAATTTTGGATCTAAAATTCATTAAAAATAATATACTTGTAGAGCAATCAAGGAGCTTGCAAGGGTGAGTTTAACTAGTGGTTAACTCAAAGATCAACTTTGGAGGAAAAAAATTGATTGAAACAAGTGTGGGAGTAAGTTGAGATATCACGAGTGAGAATAAAAAGAAAATCAAGGAATAAATGTGAATAAAAGAATGAAAAACACATGAGAACTCAATTCTCGAAAGTTAATTTTGGAAGATAGGTAAACAATCATAGAGCCACCATAGTTTATAGGTGATAGAGATGAAACCACCACTTGGAATGATGAAACTAAATTTCTATATATCAAAACCACCACAATGGTTTAAAATACTATTGGAGATATAGCAAACCCACTAATGTAGTTTTTAAAATTATCATGATGGACTAAGGCATGAAACGGTGATTTTTTAACATTAAGAGATAATTTTGTAATATGGAGTGGTGGTTTTGTCACCAAAGAGGTAACTTAAACACTAAGGCCAGACATGACTCAAAAAGTCAAATTACAAGGTTTCTAAGGATAAAAAGGGGCTAAAGGGTAATACTATCAGAGAGAACCAATTTCAAGCATATTTTTAGAGATCAATGCATCATCATCAGATGTTTCAAAAATGTTACAATGTGTAATTTTTAGGTCTGTACATATTTACCCTTCGAGAGAACACCTTGTCATGAATTTGAGAGGGTGTGGTATGGAGTAGTGGCATGTTGAAAGGAAAAAATATGGTTATAAATACTTACCTTACTTATGTTGTGTAGCGAAGCCAACTGAGACTCCATACAACTTGTGAATAAAATATGAGAATTAAGTGTAGTTTAAGGAAAAAAAGAAAAATAATGTTAACTAATCAAAACATGGATGAAATTACTTATCATGTATGTAGGGATGAGTATACTAACTGAACCATCCCATTAGAGGACGGAATCTAACATTGAGTGTCTCATACTTGCAAAACTAAAAATTGCATACAAACATACTAAAGAAAGACAAAACCATTTTAAATTTATTAGTTTTAAACATTAATCACATTGATTTAATCAAAGTAGTATTTAAAATGTGTGAAACATGAGTATAGAGGAAAAATTGCTAAAAATGAAAACTTTTAAATCTCAACGACTAGTTTAAAATACTATATATTAAAAAATTGGCCCAAAATAGAAATTATTTGTGTAAATTCACTTTTGATATTTGGATTGATGGTGATATATTTGACCAAAAAACATCTAAATCGATGAGCATAGTGAGAGGATGTAAAATTTACTAGCAGGAGGAGTAACAAGGCAATTCCAAGTTAGTTATGAGCATTTTTGTGTTTTTATCCCAATTTTGATTTTTTTATTAAATTGCATAAAAAACTATTAATTCCTCAATTTTATTGAATTGATGGGTTTTGAAGGGTGTTTAAACTATAATAATGTTAAATTTTATTTATTTGGTAAAAAATGACTTTGGTGGGGGGGGGGTTGGGGTAGGGCGTGACCATCAGTCAAAATCTCTGAATCAAGATGGAATTGATTGTCTTCACATACCTATGGTTATGTCTTCATCATGATGGTTACATAACCACCATGAGCTATGGGAAAGGTGGTTTCGTAACCACTAAAAATTTGATAGTTTTAAAAATAGTGCATGACAAGGATGAAACCACCTCAAAATTTAGGGTGGTTTCATAATAGTCACATGTAAAAGGTTGTAGTTCTATCACATTTAGAAAAATAAGGACTCTTGGTCAGTTTTTGGAGTTAGAGAAGGGTTAGGGGTTCATCTAGGGTGATTTTGAGAGTAAGGAGGCTACATATGCTTGAACTAGGGTAGGGAGCTGGAGTGGTTTCCTCATATTATGATTATTTTGATGACAGACATGTTATCTATCCTTGATAGATCAAGGATTCTTAGGATTGCTCAAATGGGGATTGTTACCTCATTGATTAGGTTTTTATGTGAATTATTCACATATTTGGATGCAAACTAGAACACATTATGTTTTTCATAGGATATTGGAAAAAGGACCATCACTCTCATGGCATCTATAGGATTTCAAGTCTATTGATGATAGGTCAGCTAGTGTCCCTATGGGAAGCTACCAATAAGGTAGAGGATTTTGATTAAGAGGAACATTTTGGGGATGTCAATGCACCAAATTTGGGTGTGAAGGCTAGATTTAGAATTTTGGGGGTTGAGAAATTTGTTATTCCCAACCTTTGAAATACCATTATTGTGATTCTTGCCTTTTGAATAATGGGTAACAAGGGCAAAAACAAGATGTTATACATATAGTCACCCATAATGTGCCATATTAAGGAGAGGGGTGGTCATTAATCATGGTATTAGGATGTCCTTTGTTGTACATACATGGAACTGTATAAGATAACATGAATTAAGGAATTTTCCATCAGTCATCCCACATTCATCATGAACTAGGTATATTAAAGGATGATCCCCTATCAAAGGAAGATCACCATCAAGGATGTTAAGACTATAAAATCCTATTAATAGATAGATATACTACCATTCAAAACATTTAGCTAGGCCATTGGTTCTTTAATAGTGGCTAATATAGTGGCCTTGTCTTATCAGTTTTGTTAGTGGGCTAATGAGAGAGTCTACTTTGTAATAGTTCCAGGAGTGACACATATTAGAGACATACTATTGTATATCAAGTTGTATCCCATTATAAGGGTATCACAATAGTTTGGAATGAATTTTGCATGAAACTACCATGTGATTCTAGTAGTGTATAGAGGCATCAAAGAGGCCAGGTTTACGAGACTTAGGATATTTAGCCTGATATCCATTAACACTAGGTGTTCTTATTATACAGGTGGCCAAGATGAAAGGGGCACAATACTATATTGATAGAGGAGGGGGAGGCTAGTTAATGATGGCCATTCTAGTGACATTGGAAATGCTAGTTAATGATGGCCATTCTAGTCACAATAATAGGTGACAAAACTACCAACACCACCACCACCGTAACAACAATAATAATATGATCCCATGCAACTATAATATAGAGGGAGAGGATAAAGAGTTCATTGAGATGGATGATGAGAGAGATGAGGAGGAGGAGAAGTATGATGATGATGCAGACCCAAAATGAAATGAAGATGACCTAGGTAAAATGGATATATTTTTTATTTTATCTCTTTATGTATTTCCTTTTATCATGATTACTTATCTAATTTTATTACTTTTATTTCCATACAATTGGATCTTATGTATATCTACTTATTTATGGTTGCAGATACATTTACACTTTGGAGGACAATGAATAGGGACACTCTGATCAACTTAATCTCGATGGAAACATACATGACTCAAGAATAGATTTTGGTGGATCTAGGACTTTTCACTGAGATAGGTAGGCACACAAATGTTATTTCCCTAGCATACCATACATATGTGGCACTATCTAGTCTAAGGGTGGAGAAAAATAAGTTAGATGAATGTCTATTTTCATTCTCATCGTTATGAGTAAAAGTTAATTTTCCATTAGGTTATCTTCCTTTTCAATCTCATGATTACATGGCACTAAATACTTTAAGGGTGGAGAGCAACATGTTAGATGAAAGTCCATTTTCATTTTATGCATCTTAGGCATATCCTTTTTCCCTAGTTGCATATACTAGTAGTACCATTTGCATATGCAACTAGTAGGATACTAATAGTCCATTTACATCCTATTAGTTGCATGAACTTTTTAGGGAAAAGGAAGATGACATAATCCTTACAAGTATAGGGGATAATGTAATTCTTGATAAACTCATAAAACACTATCTTTATTGGATTCATCTAGAAATAAATAGACTTGACAAAATCATCAAATGGGATAAAGTTACCCTTTTCAACATAGACATATAAAAAATCATTTTTGAAGAACTCTTTTTAGACACTTTCTAATTTGATATTGCTTTTGCATTTTATTTTTGATTTTCTTTGTGACCCCCTAAACTTAGTATCATGTGACTTGAAAGACATATGTTGTCATCACCAAAGACTAGATGCAGATGAGTAAGAGAATATCTCCCCAATACTAACCCCACACAACTAGTAATATGTGATTGATCAACACCAAAGGTTAGGAAAGGGTCAGAGATGTGATATTTGACTTTTATTTGCATAAGCTTCTAATTTTTATAGGAGTTTATTTATTTATTTTTATCACATATTTTTATAAGGCCCTTACCCCAAAATCTTGGCCCCATGTAACTAGCAAGATACAAGGGATCATCACCTAAGACTAAGATAGGCAATCAAGATTACCTATTTTTAGTGAGATAATATTTTATACTTAGAGGGCCTCATGAGAGGAGGCTTTGTCATCGACAAGCTTCTAGACTATGTTGTAGGCTAACATTTTATAAGCTCTAAAAGGTGTAGGGAAATAAATATATACCATGCTCGTAATAACTAAGAAAATAACCAATGTAATGTTTATTTTTATAAAAAAAATCATGGGATAATAGGTTAATATGAAAAAATGAGATGAGACAATAAGCTAAATTTTGAATGTTTTTATTATGATAACTAACAACTAAGTGATCATAAAAAATGACATATGATACATAAACATAAAATTTAGACAATGTAAAATGCAATGCAATGAGGGAAATGTGAAATGTAGATGACTAGATATAAAAGTGTTTAAGGTGAAAAGAGTTGACGAACTCATCGAATTCCTTGTCCCCAAAGGAGCACACTGGTAGGCTCCATTTTGAAAATCTTCCATCACTAAATATGGCCTTAACTAGTTGGATCTAAGATTTTGACCTTCTCATTTATTTTTATTGATTTAACTATCAAGCCTCAAGACAAGGTCTCTTACTTGTGTTAGTGCTCATGAACATTTTTTTATACTATCAGCACATACTAATTACATAAGCAACATGATTATGTGTAGCCAAAAACTAGTGTTCATCTAAGGTGTATAAATTCTCTAATTATGCGTTTTTATACTCTTTATCATTGAGAATACCTTGAAGAGAGATGTGAAGGCTAGTGATTTATACCTCGACGGGAAGAATAAATTTTGATCCAAATATGAGGGCATATAGGGTTGCCTCTGTGGGCATGTAAATACTTTTTCTATAGGCCCATAATGCTAGATCGTGTTTTAGGTGCCAATCTCTTTTATCATCTTTAATAATTTTTACCAATATTGACTTCAAATTTTTATTGGTGGCTTCGTCTTGACTATTATCTTGTGGGTAGTATAGAGAGGATGTGTGATGAGATACAAAGATTTTACTACACACTTAAGTACCTCAGGGTTCTTGAAGGGAGACCCATTGTTTGTGACAATGAATTTTGGGACTTCAAACTAAAAAAATATTTGATTCAAAATGAGTTTAGTGATGACCAATCTAGTAACAATGGTTAAGGGCATAAATTTTTCCCACTTGGTGAAATACTTAGTAGATGTGATGATGAAATTATGATCATCTAAGGAAGTGGGGGAAAGCATATCAATAAAATGTAGGCTGCCAAGTGGAAAAGGGCCATGGGGTGAAGATGGGTTGTAGTGCACTAGTGGGGATGTGAATCTCATGGGAAAAATGTTGACATTTCTTGCACTTCCTTACATATTCAATGACATCATGTTTAAGAGTGGTTTAAAAGTATCCCATCATGTGGATATTATAGGAAGTTGTGTGGCTAACGAAGTGTCACTACAATGCCACTATGGCAATCAAATATGACCGTTTCTAACTCCTCTTTGTCAACACACCTTAGTAACATGTTGTCAAAGGCCTTACAATAGTAACCTCATCTAAAATAATGTGTTTAGATGAAATGATATGAAGATGCCTCCTATATTATGGGTTGGGATACTTGGGATAAGTATGGATAATTAGATAATTGATGATGCTATTATAACAAGGAGAAGAAGTAGTGGTAGGTTTTTCAATATAATAGATTAGCCCATCATGAAAATAAGTAAAAATAAGATAACTGACCTCTAAGGGAAAATTTTTAACCCAATATACGAGCAGATGATGAAATAAATGACACACTCTTTGAAATCCTCCTCCTTTTAGGCCAACATGTAGATGAAAGAAACCTTAGTTTCCCTAAAGTAAATAATGATAGGCCCATAAAACTTAGGTGCCATGAGCATTGGATGGGACATAAGATATCATTTTACCATTTCAAATGCATCATGGAAATTATTTGTCCAAGCTAAGTCACTTTTATTTTTTATAAAATTATTGACGATATGGACTACATATGTAAGTTTAGGTATAAATTATAAAATGTACCTCAAATTCTCTAGGAATGACCTAATTATTGAATCATCATTAGGGGAACATGTCTAATATTGCACAAATTTTGGCTAGGTCTATGTCTATTTCATGTTGAGAGATGATGTAGCCAAGGATTTTTCCACATGTGATTCCAAACACACATTTTTATGGATTGAGGGTGACACCATAATCGATCAAATATGTGAGAATGGAAAAAAATACTTCTATATGGTTAATTATTTACCTTGTTTTTACTTAAATATTGTCCATATAAACCTACACTAACTTATGGATAATTCTGGAGAGAGAAACATCAAGTCTGGAGAATTCTGCAGAAAGGAAAAGTGGCGAGCTACATGGAAAGAATCCACGGCTCTAAACCGCATATCACGACGGCCTTTTTCAAAAATTGGTCTGATGACAGGGTCACCTTGCATGGAATAACTGTAAACTTAACAGAGGATTTTCTTGCTGAGGTTACAGGGTTGCCAATGGATGGACTCAAATTTTCCAAGCAGACCAGCATTTCGAACGAGGCCTTTTGTAAGTTCCCCAAAACCGATGAGGAGGAGTAGAAGCTGGTCAAAAATGGGGATTTCTATGAGCTGGACCAGATTAAAGGGATATGGAGGGACGTCTTAAGCTGTATAAGGGAGTACTTCATCCTGGACAGAAGAAGCAAACGAGTACATAAGTTCCATTTTGTCTTCCTCAACCACTTCAAGCATAAGGTTAGCTTGTCTTTTCCTTTCTATCTTTGCTACTCCCTGATCCAAAGCCTATATGCTCATAGGAAAAAGGATATGCGCCCTATTCTCCATGAAGGCCTTATTCTGCTTATTGAAGGCTATTGTAAGAACAGGGCACTGGTTAAGTATCCCAAACAGGGGAAAGATAAGTTGACAAGAAATAAAAAGAATGATAATGTAAGCAGGAGAGGCAAAATTAAGACCCCTAGTCCTAATAAACAGATTGTAGAAGAAGAAAGGGGTTGGGAGAGAATTGAAGAACCTGAGGAGGAAAAACTGGAGGAGGAAGAAGGAACTGAGAGCTGGGACACCAACTCTAGTAATGATGAAGAAGGATCTGAGGAAATTGAAAAAGATAAATCAATACACAAGAGGATTCTGCTATCAGAACAGAAGAGACGGAGGAAAACCAGAAAGCGTCAGAGGATGAATATGTCCAGGAAGATCTTGTTGAGGACCCAACTTCTAAGAATGAAAAGGAAATTTTTGTCCAGGATGATATTCAAAATATGGATATGGAAATTCAAACTGGAATCAATGAGCGGGAATAAAAGAGTCAAGAAGACTTCTTTGAAGAAGCAAGGAATAGCCCCAATAAAAAGTCTGAGGATTGGAGAGGGAAGAATCAAAAAGATGAAACACACACCCCTATGACTTGGGTTAACTGTAAAGCTGAGTCTTCTTCCCAATTTGATTCTTGGTTGTGTAGGGAGATCATTGATCTCAAGAGAAAAGTAGAAACTTTGGAAGATTCTCTGAAAGCTGCTTGGAACAAAGTAAACAACATGGAAAATCAGTTAAGCGAGATCCCTGTCAAGCTCAAAGCTTATGAAAACAACCTCCGAGAACTAATAAAGGACAACAGAAAGAAAATGGAGGAAGTAACATCCAACATTTGTGCAGCTGCTATCAATATAGGTAAACGAGCCAATGAGGAGACCAAAGCACTAGAGGGTCCCAGCAAAAGGACAAGGCAAAGCTCCAGAAAGAAAGATACACAAAAAGGAGCTTTGCTGGAGGCTACCACTCAGGAAACTGTTTTGAAAGGAAAAGAAGCCATGAACTTGATACTGGAACTGGATGAATAATCTGGTCCTTCTTGTTGGTTTAGAAACTGGTACTGATCTTTGTTCCCCTTTTTTTATTTTTTGTATGTTGTGCTACCAGAAATCTGTTTCTGGGTTTTGACCAGATGCGTCTCTAATGGTTTCAGGTCCATTTAAAACATGTTTTTGCTACTTCATTGTAGTGTTTTTTAGGCGTTGCCTATGGGCTTAGACGTTCTTTATTTTGCTCTCTGTTACAGGGTTTTGGGGCCCCTTCAAACCCTGTTTTTACCTCAATCTAAAACTTATGGATAATATCATGGAAAATATGGGTTATGGCCCTCTATATTTTCCCTCCAACATTTTAAAGGACAAAGTGTATGACTACATAGCATAAATTACCCCATGGTGTAGTGAAATAGGTCTTGTTTTGATCTTCATTTGAAATTTAGATCCAGTTATATCTAGAGAAGGCATCCATAAGAGACAACTCATAATTAGCTATAGAATTGACAATGACATCAATAAAAGGGAGAGGAAAATCATCGTTAGGACATGCTTTGTTAATATCATGAAAATTTATGCATATCCTAATTTTTACATTCTTTTTGAGAATAAGGATGATGTTAAACATCTATTTATAATAATCCATAGGTTTTATGATCCCTACCTTAAGAAGTTTAATGACCTCTTCCTTTACCATTAATGAAACTCTAGGCTTGATTGTCCTAAGATTTTATTTCATGGGTTTTGATTTAGACATTGTAAACAAATAATGAATGACTACTTAGGGTCTATACCTACCATATATGTGTAGGAATAGGTAAAATCTTGAGAAAGATCAATAATTAAACTTTTTAGATCTTCCACCTCTTGTGGAAGGAATTAAGATATGAGTTTGATGATTCTAGGGTTTTATTTAGTCCCTATATTTATATGAATGGTATCCTCTATGAGGGAGTCATTCCCTTATTCAAATTCATCAGGATTAGGGAGAAGGTTAGCATCTTCAACTTATGTGTTAAAGATGTCAAACTCTTTGTCAAAAGATAGATAATCTTCAACCTTGCATTAAGAATAGTAATAATCCCATCTATGGGTAAATGTAGATTAAAATTGATAGAAAAACCTCTCTTATGATGTAAATATGGGAGGTATTCATAAGCATACAAGAACTATAGAATTTCCTTATTATTTTTAGCTAGGTCAAGTACCAATGGGCTAGTATCCTTCCCAATGCAAGTGAGGGTTTTGTCATTAGACAATTTTTGCATGAGAGGTTATGTCTTAATGGATAATATAAAATATGATTTGGGTATCATAGGATGAGGATCTAATCATGAGGAAAAATAAACTATAAAGTCAAAAAGTTGATTACTTTCCCTAGGGATAACTTCTATGGAGATAAAGTCAAAGTCCAAGGAAACTTCGTGCACAATAGTCTTATAGAAATGGAAGAACTCAACCTTAGTATGATAAACCTCTAAGACTTAATTGGTCACTAACTATAGGTCACCTTGGATATTGAGGCTTTAGACTACTAATCATCTGGTGATGAACATTTTGAGCAACAAGGTTTCATACTCAACCCCATTATTTTTAAACTCAAAGTCTAATTTAAAACATAAGGGCATGATTCATATTTATAGGGATATTAAGATGACTCCTACCCTTGCACCAAGAAGACACTTCAACCTATCATAATGAAGGTCCCATTGATCATGTGTGGAAGGAGAAACATAATTATGTTTAGGGGGATTTATTGATCTTCTGAAATCTAAACCATATTGATGTCTAATATACTAGCTAACCCATTTTGGGTTTTTGGTTTTGAGATGTGGAAAGATTGAAATTTCCTACCCATCATGGGTCAAAATTAAGTATAATTGGTGTATCATTTTAAAGGATATTAGTGATTTTAGTTTTAGACATGGTCAAGATGTCTGGTATTATTGTAATATCTTTACCACTTACTTTTTTTGTTATTACAACTTCCTTTTCTTTAGGCTTGCCTTTCAAAAGAGATTTAAGAAGCTTTGCCCCTTTCTTCAAAATAACCATTTTGGGCTGAGGGGTATATTTGAAATTAAATAGATATGGGAGTTTCACCATAATAATTATGGGTAAATGATAATCAATATATAACCTTAGTTTATTATTCATGGTTTCTTAAAGAACATCAAAGGGGTTCGGATCCCCTTGGGCAAAAAAAACCGTTCCAAGATGGAGGAACCTTATCTATTAAAAATGGTTAGAATGGATCATCTTCATCCTATGAATCCAGGGTCTACCCAAGATAATGTTGTAATTAGTGTCTTTATAAATTACATAGAATTATTTCAACACAGTCTTGGGACCTAAGGTAACTAAAAACATGATGGTTCTAATTAAAGTGGAATTAGAGCTATCATAGCTTCAAAGGGTGTTGTAGGTAGTCTATTAGCTAGTTTCCTTATAACCAAAATTTTTTAGGAATGAAAAGGGCAATATGTTCATGATGGTTCTATCATAAAAAAATACTCTTTTTCATATTTTTTTATAAATCTAGACTTTTAAAAATAAGGTTGTATCCCCCTCCTATCCATATCAAAGTCGAGAGGGAGATTACTAAGGTCAAATAAATAGACAACATATCTCAAAATATACTCTATAGGAAACAAGTCAAGATCAATATGGTTGTTCTGGGCTTGAGGTGGAGGAGTTACACTGGCTACGTTCCCCAACCCTAGGGAATCAATAAATTTTGAATGGTGGGCAAGAAAATTATTGAGCAAGTCAAGAAATGAAATGTGGGGGAATGTATTCATGAAGTCTATGATTCAGTCATAGTTTTCCATAGGTTTTGGGATGACATCATCCATGATGTTGGGGGGGCAAGGAGTTGTGGGCTGATATTCCCATGGGAGAGTAATGATATTCACTTCTTTTTCAATTTTAACCTCCATCACTCATATTATTTTGGCCTTCCTTTGAACCCCCAATTAAGGTGCTACATCTAGGTTGCATGTACTAGAAGTAGAAGCCTTGACATCATGAGTGCATGCCAATATAAGTTTGTTCTAATGAATTGGTTGATCTTGTGATTTACCTTGTGATTGGTTTTGGGTAATTTACACTAGATAGTTTGAGAAAGGGTTTTGATAGATTCGGAAGTTTTGGTTTTGAGGGGTTACAAAACCATTGAATTAAGCCTAAGGGGTTACATTTGCATTCATATGAATATTTAAACAAAAGTATATCTATGTTCTTTAGGGAATCTTTGAATGAATTTATTATACTCTTGATAGGCACAAGTGTCATGTCCAGCTACTTAGTGGAAGAAGTAATATAATTTAGAATCATATTCCCTAGGTCTCTAGTTTTTTCCTTGTTAACCAAACCCTTATTCATTATTCCTTTAGTAAAAGGGTTGGTTTTGAAATTATGGGAAATGGCTAATGTTTTTGAATTGGTTGTTGGTTTTTCATATTGTATGGTAGGGGAAAATTGAAATCAACCGCATGAACTACAGATGGATGATTCTGGATCCTCATGCCATTATTATTATTTGCATTATTATTGTTCATGAGTTATGGTTGATTGTTGTTAGTAGGGTTTGGCTTCTTATTTTGGTTAGTCACGTCGTTAGTGTTAGTGTTATAATTTTTATTAATAATCTTAGGGCATTGGTTTTTATTGGCATTATTTTAGTTTACATTTTGAAAAAACCCATTATTTTGCTTAGAGGTAACTATTTGTTCATTGGATCCATAGGTTTTACAACCTCTATCAATGTCTACTTGGTCAATTTGTAAAGTGTTCTTAAGTGCTTCTTCATAGGATTGATAAGGGAAATTTTAGACATACGCCCTTGTTTCCTTATTAAGGGAATGAAGAAAGAGATCACATAACTCTCCTTAATACATGTTTGGTGTACTTATAGATGAATATATAACTTATCACAACCACATAATGAAATAGGCATCAAATTCATTATTCTCTTTTTTAATGTGGATGAATTCTTAAATGCCAATTATAAATAACTTGTTCATATCAAAAGTTTCAATGAATTCCACCATGAGTTTTCTAAAGGAATAAATTGTGGCCTTAAGGAGGTCATGGTAACAATCAAGGGAAATTCCTTTTGATCATTTTTGGAAATATTTTTGTAACAACCCCATTCTAAGGTAAGATATGCCTAATAGTAATATCATGCACTTTGACGTGTGCTTTAGGATATCCTTCTCCTTTGAATTTGGTAAGGTATGATAAAGTATGAGGTAAAATAACTCCTCGTATAGTGTGATTGATGGGTTATTTAAGATATTCAATGTAAGTTCCCATAGCATGGAAGACTGTCAGAGGAATAACAAAACTAGATTGAAAGGGTGGGTTTGGATAAAGGTTATTTATGTGACTAATAGGAGTAAAATAAGGAATTTGATAGAGTGGTGTTGAATATGTTAGAAATTAGTTATCTATATGGGTGGGCTTGGAGAACATATAGAAGTAAGGAGGTAATTGGTTAGACCCAATGGGATACATTAGTTGAATAAGAAGAGTGTATTTAGGAGTTTTGTTGACCAACATGTATCTATAAGGGTTATACGATGATGATTGGTTTATTACTACATACGTAGGAGGAACATAAGGTGAGTGTTGGTTTATCAACACATTATTTGGAAAAATGTAAGGTGACAATTTATTATTTTATACATGAGTAGGAGGGATGTATGATGACGGTTGATTAGTTACCACATTATTAAGAGGGAGTTAGGAAGAAGAGCCTTCTAATAAATTTTAGATAGTAGCTTGATACACCAAAGGAGGGTTAGGTGTAATATGATTAGGCACCCCATATGTAAAAATGTCTCCTAGATTTTGTATTTGAATGTGATTGATTGGGGGTTGACAAACAAGTTATTTAGGTGTTTAGTAGTTGGTGCAAATATAGGGCTAAGATGAGGATATATCTAATTGGGAGAAGCTTGGTGGCTTTCCAAATCTCCAATGTGACTCACTAAATCGAGGTGAGTTCATTTAGATATGGATGGGTATTTTTTGAGTGACCTACTTGGTTGGGTTTGCTATAGCTATTTTATTAGGGTTTAACAACTCAAGGGATGTCGTTGCATTTTGATTAGGAGTTATAAGAATATTTTAGATAAGAGTGGGAGTATTTTAGGGCAGTTGAATTATGTTCAACCCATATTCTAAGTAGAGGATTATTTAAATATATTGATTGAATTTCATGACATTTTTCACTTTAGAGGTTTATAGGCTAATGAAAGGCCTGGTTATTACATGAGGACTAGTCCCAGGCCCATTAGTGAGGGTCATACTATTAGATTTAGGATGGTTACAAGTGTTCTCTAATGGATCATGTACTTCATGAATAACCACTTTTTATCTAGTATACTAATTTAAATGTTGGTTTTGATAAGTCATATCCAAATTTTAAGTGGGGGTATTAGTGTTATAACTAAAGAGGGAGGATTCACCATGGGGTTGAAGACTCCTTCTATAAGTGTTAAAATCTACAATTTTTTCAAATATATATTAACAAGACATATTTGAGGGGTATATGGATACCCACATAATATGAAAAAGGTAGAAGGATGGAGAAAATATAGGAAAAAGAGGAAATCACAAAAGTATAAGATTTTCATGTTAGATTCACTAATTTTTTACATGCAAAAAGCAACATGATAACCTATGCACTTGACCTCTCGAGGTCTAATCGAGATGGTTGACATAGTGGATGGATGATGGGTAGGTGGATCTATATATTAGGCTAAGGAATGGGATTATAGAGCAGGGGATGCTTATGATGGAACCAAAATATTTATGTTGCCTCATGATGTTCATTGAGGGATTCAAGTTAAGAACATATGGACATCCAAGGTACCCTTATTTCAATGATGATGAGGAGGTGAAACTCTTGATCAATGATAGGAATGGCAAAATGGGTACCATCATATTAGATAACTTGGAGAATATGGTTTTCTCTATCAGGTTAGATATACCTTGTCAATGTCATACATGAAGTGAATGATATACAATGAGGCTACTATCAAGGATAAAATAAAAATGGGTGAGTGGATAACTAGGATTGGATAATGTTGTACTAGTAACCTTGAATTTGGGGTAATATGATATTGGGAGGGTTAGGAATCCACCCTTGATCATATATAACATTGAGGGAGTTGAAAATAAGGTGGGGGATGGACGTAGATTATAAAACCTCTCTCTTGAGTTCAATGTTGATATCATATTGAATATTAATGATAATACTTGGGGCTCTAACTCTAAGAAAAAGACTTGTTCTAGGAATGAGTAAATTCTCAAGGAGTGTCATCTAAGAAGCAAGGTGAGGGTGATGTATAATCATAATATATTATCTTGAAGTGTGTTGACATGTATTACTTTCAATTTTTAAGTTTAAAATCAAGGTTTTTGTGCTTGTGCTCGTCTAGACAAGGCTTTTTTTTGTATTTGTGTAATGATTGGATGAAAAGAAATAAACTAATCTACTTGCTGAAATTAAAATGTTGAATGTAATAAATAAATGAAAAATTGAAATTAAATAAAGGAAAGATGCTTTTTTTTTCTTTTCAATGACTTTTATGATGCATGTAATGCTAAGAAAATAAGTTTAGATAAAACATGTGGTTGCTATTTTTTTATACATTTTGCCTAGTTTGTGAGATGATTCATTCAAAGAAATCTAAAATGAACAGATTTTTTGATTTTTTAAAAAATGAAAGTGGTATGAGATGATACTATAATTAACCTTTTCTAACATGAAAAGATAAAAATCAAACCCTAAACCATAGTAAATATACTCACTATAAATTTGGAAATTAACTTATTTATATAAGCTAAAAAACTTATTTTTGATGTTATTGAGTGATTCTCTATGAATTAAAATGACTTGTGAATGAAAATATTATGCTAACTAATGTTCTTATTTTTTAAATTAAAATTTATAGAACAATGTTCCTTCACTAATAAAATGGAAAAATTTAGGATCTAACATGCAAGGTTTTGACTATCCTATCTATCTATAATTTTTTGAATGATTGGTTGAAAATTGTTTGTGAATGAAATGTTTTATAAACTAAAAATAAACTAATCTATATGGTTGTTCCTATTATTTTGTTTAATCTGATTCATATTATAATATATTAAAATATACATTCTTTTCTAAGATGCTAAAGTGCAATCTAAAGGAAAAATCTATACTATATTTTTGGTGTGTGTGTGTAAGTGAGAGAGAGATTTTTATTTTTCTTTTGATTTTTTTAAATTAAACTAATATAATTAATCAAATAAATGTACACTATTTAAAATATAATAAACATTAAACAAAATTGAATCTAAAATACCCCTAACTTGATTAAGGTGAGACCATATGAAGGAATTATGATTATTATTCTAGATTGTCTTTAGTAAGCTAACCCCTCTGATCAAATGATAATTGGAAATATCTTTAAAAATTAAAATGGAAAAATAATGGAGTAAATAATAAGAGAATATATGGGAACACAATCCTAAGAAAAGAAGCAACTGACTATGACTGACTAGTATATTGATAACAAAATACAGGTTGTTGATTTAATGATTTTTCTTCTACAAAAATGTGTAGTCTAACATGAAAATGACCAAATATATAATTAAAAATAAAATTCAATAGGTTTTGGCTATATTTAGCTTGAAAAATCCAATCTCTAATGCAAAAATTAGATTTGAAATTCATTATAAATAGAGATACTTGTAGAGAAAGCAAGGAGGTTACAAGAGTGAGTTTAGCTAGTGGTTAACTCAAAGATCAACTTGAGAAGAAAAAAAATAACTAAAACAAGAGTGTGAGTAATATAGGTTGTTATTATGATGGAAAAAATAAATACAAATAATAAAAATGAATATAAACATGTAAAATTATTGAGAACTCAAGTCTCAGACACTAATTTTGGATGATGAGTAAATTATGACAAAGTTACTACATTTTACAGGTGACAGAGATGAAAATACCACTTGAAATGATAAAACCAACTATATATATAGAAAAAACCATGATTATTTATTAAATTCTATGGATATAATTAAATCACTATGGTGGTTTATGAAACCACTACAACAAACTGAGGCACAAAGCAAATTTTTTGTAACATTAAGCGGTGGCTTTGTAATCTGGGGTGATAATTTTTTCACCAAAGAGTTAAATCAAACACAAGTTATAAATGACTAAAAAATTAATTTTTCAAGGTTTATAAGAATCAAAAGTGGGGTGGAGGGTAATACTATAAGAGAGAACCAATCTTGTGCATATTTTATGAGATCATTACAACATCATGAAACATTTTGGAAATGTTTCATCAATAATTTTTGGGTGCATACAAACACAACCATTTTAGCTATTAATGTCTTTAGTGATGATAGATTTGTGTTCTAACTGATAAGAAATTAACTATCTCAATAATTAATTCAAAGTTTTTAATTATTGAATTTTTCAAACTATTCTTCTAGATTTAATTGTAATAACTTAGAGTTCTAAATTTGCATTGAAATATTTTGTGTATTTCAAAAATTTAGCTCAAGTGTTATGGATATTGTAGATTCATATGTGCCCATGAAATTATATTTGGAATTAATTGTTTCAATTAACTACCTTTGTATTTTTATTTTTATTTTTTAGTTTTCTTTAAGTTTTTATGCTCCATGGTGTAATTTATTCCATCCACACATGAACATCCTATGGGTCACATAGTCTCAAGGTGGGTAGTTGGATTACTCATTCATTTATTAGAGCACACCAATAATACCCCAAAAAATTGATTAGAGTATTTAAGATGGTAATAGTTATCCACCATCTATTTTTGATTGATTACGTGACTCCTAGAGTTAACAAGATTGTTCCACATGTCAGCCATAGTATCCCTAAGTGTATGGTCTCCTAAAGGGTATAATATTAAAACATTATCTAACAGATTATGAAAATGACACATGGTAAATTTTAGTTTGTTGGAGTTATCATGCCATACCATTTTTTTAAATTTTAATAGTCTACTATGCATCAAGAGAATGTGGGTGTACATTTGTGACATTGAATTGTTCCGATTGGTTTGAACTCCCATACCATACCATTATTTCATAGTTGAGCATACCTATGCACATCATAGAAGTATGGGAGGTTGATATGTATCATGTTCCAATTATCCTAAGCTCCCAAAGTGTAAAATATCTTTCATTTAGTACGATACTATAAGAAATTAAAATATGTACAAAAAAGAGTTAAGTAAACCCAACATATTTTAGAAAAAATAAATTATAAACATTCCTAACCATGTGAGTACAAAAATCATAGGATCATGCGAATTATGTGAGTGTGGGCGTAAATTTTTACATAAACTAACATATTCAATATTAGCTTAGCCAAAATAAGATTAGTTCCATAAAAAGAGATAAGTATAATCTTTGTGATTATATTAAGAATCTAACCCCAATGTTTTTAATTACTCATAAAAAAATTAAAATCAATATAACCACTCAAAATTTAACCTTGATGAGAATCAAAAAATACCAAATGGGTCAAGATTTTATTAAAATACATCATCTAGCCCCTAAACATTTAAAGAATAATTTCACATAATATTTTTCATTAATCCATCTTAAATTTTCTCAAAATTTTATATGAAATTGTGGGAGTATACATTTATCAAAATAAATGGGGTGTGTTGGTCACAATAATTTTGAAGATTTTGAAGTATCTTATTTTGAATTGGAGGTTGAGGAATAAGGTTTCCATTGAAATATATAAGTGGAGGAGGGATGTAATTATTATTTGGTTGATTAACAATGATTTGAGGATCTTGATTAACAACATGTAAGATTTGGTTTTTCATTTGAATGATTTGATTGCTTTTAGAAACTTACACCAAAGCCATTTATTGAACCACTTATGCAAGCACATGTGAAGAATATAGAATCAGATTAGTATTTTAATTAGATTTAGGTAGAGGATTAGAATTAGGTGGAGGATTCCCAACATTGGTCTTGGGAGGAAAATTTCAAACATTGGTATTGGTTTTTGCAATTGGTGTAGTGGATGGAGGAATTTTACTAAGGCTTCCATTATTTTTTGGAGTATAAATGGTGTGATCAACAAGATTCTTAATATGTTCGTAATGAAATCTTAAGTTTGAATTTTGGATGATTTGAACAATATATATTTGGTAGACCTAAGTTAAGATTGACATAAATTACACCATGAGGAATTTCCATCAATGGTGGATAAATAAGGTATGACATAACAAACCATATATAATCTAAATGGGTTGAGGCTTGCTAGAAAGATCCTAAGAGGAGACGTTATGATGAAAAAAACTAGACTATATCAGGTTGGTCAACACAATAAAAAACAAAATTGTAAATTTAAACTATATTGGTTTAGATGATATAGTTTGGTAAAAAAGTGGCTAAAATAAGTAATGTATCAATATGGTTGATATGGGATGTTAAAAAAAGTGGCACAACTCAAAGTTGAATAAAAATATTATATCAAGATGTTTGATGTAGTATGAGTCTAGATCAAAAAATAAAAAGTCATATTGAGCTAGTCGATATAGTATGATAAAAAATAAACTATATCAAGTTGGCTAACATAGTTGTTGAAAATATATAACTATATTGAATTGGTTGATATAGTCTAAAAAATAAGAAAATTGACTGATAACATAAAATTTATTACTATTCTACTTGCTTTGCTAGTGTAGATGTAAACTCAACATATCAAATATCTATCATTTTTTTTGAGAAAATAACCACTAAAAAAATTACAACCATTTTTATCTTTAAAAGTAGATAACCAAAACTTTATATAAAGAGGAAACTAGTATTAGCCCCTAGTCCCACCAGAACTTACTGATTATGCCCATACCACTATAACAAAGAAAAATGGTCCAAAAACCAATTTTATCTTATGTAGACTATCATTAAGTCTGAACATCCAAAATAGAGTTCCACTAACATGCTACACATAACTAAGGTAGGTGCATTTAATTTGTATGCTCCTAAATATATTGATCTCAGGTGTAAATACTAAATAAGGCCCTAAGGGGAATTGAATATGGATGATTCCACTATCTTTTAGTTACACTATCTCATCATTGAGGTACATTAAGAGTAATGTCTTTGGACTAATTATTTACCGATACACTAAAAAATAAAATGGTTGGATTATTATTAGTTGATAAGAAAACCCTAAGTGATTCAACTATATCATGAGTTACATGTAAGATAAATTACATTGATATTACTCTCTAATGTGTTGAGTATTAGGTCAATACCTCTCAGACCATGACTTAGGTCAAATTAACGACCATTGTCCATAACAATAAATCTTATGATTTTCACAACTATCAAATTAAAATGATAGATTGAAAGATAAAAAATAAATATACCTATTTTTTCAAATGATTTAGATTGAAATAAAAATAGTAACATGTTGTGTATGAAATAATTAATTAAGGAAGGATGACATAGGTGGTTAGGAAAAAGTTAAAAGTAAATTGTATCGAGTTGTCTAATGCAGTCTGGAAAAAGACACAAAATTGTATCGATTCAGTCAATCCAGTCTAGAAAGTAGGAAAACTATATTGTGATGGTAGCTATAGTTTGGAAAAAAAGCTTCACTAAAATGTATGATGATGCAAATACATAGATAATATATTAAAAATTGAAAATGATCCAATTAAATGTGGGATAAGATTTATGTCACATTCACAACAATGTATGCATGGCTTAAGATGAATTATAACTATCCTCTTTCTCTCAACATACCATGCCAAGAGTTGAGAAATGTCGACTAACATAGTATTGTATTAGCTAGGTAAATACAATACATTTGACAAAAGATAGACTTACAAATATATCAAATAAGTTGATACAATAGAGGGGAGACAAGTATGAAATAAATTATATTGGCCAGGATGATATAATCAGATATAGGAAAATTAGTAAATATAGAAAAAAGTAGACAAAAAGGTATGATGGAAATAGACTCAAAGGAATTGAGGTTGATAGTAATTAAGGTATAATATATTAGTATGTAAACATCTCTCACAAAGTCCCATGAGTTGATCCCATCTAAAGGATTTATCTCAAAAATCATTTAATAATAACATTAAAATTCATAAATATAGAATAAAAAGAAGCTAAAAAATACATCTCAAGGATAAAATCACAAGGAGACATGAATTTTAAAGTGAGAAACCAAATATATCAGAAAAATCCACATGATAGATTAGAAAGGTTATCCATAAAATCTTCATAATATAACTCTTAGGAGCAAGATGAATTTGAGAAGAGGAAAGAGATTCGAGTATCTAGTTGAGGAAAAAAGAAGGAGAAGGCTCATTAAATAGAGCAAGAAGAGGGGAGAGGAAGTTACTAAGACTCCCATTATGACCTTACAAGGCCTCCTAGGTATGTGTTAATTGTCCTATTCCCTTACAAAGAGAAGGGAAGTGTGTGATATGTGGGACACCTAAGGAGGACAAAGAGGTGAGTGACACCTCATAGAATCCATATTTATGTGAATTAATAATTTATATAAATCTAAATTATCTACACATGAATAAACTTAAGATAAAAATTATTCCAAATAAAGGGTAATCCTAATACTCCCCCTTAAAAATTAATTTAAAGGTTAAAAAAAAACAAGGGAAGAAACATTGCTAACTTTCCCCCTTGATGATAACCTCATTCAATCATAATAAATTGCAAAATATTACAAATTTTTATTTGTATAATGGATTAGTGAAGATATCAACCATTTTCTCTTGATTGGGATATAAAGAGAGTAGAATTTGATTATCTTCAATAATTTCACATAGAAAGTGATGTTGAATCTCAATGTGATTGGACCTTGCATGGAAAACTATATTATTTACTAAAGTAATTGCACTTTGATTATCACAAAAAATAAGAGTAAAAATTTTTTAAGGGTGTCCCAAATTTTCAAGAAGTCTTTGAAGTTAAATTGCTTTCTTGATAGCATGATTGCAAGCTTTATACTCAGCTTTAGTTGATGATAAGGATACAATGCTTTGATTTTTACTATTTCATGAAACTATGTTGAAATTCAAAGAGAAATAATAACCACTTGTGGATCTACGATCATTAGGATCACTAGCCCATTCAAAATCAGAATAACCTACCAAAGAAAAGTTATTATTCAAGGTATACTCGATGCCAAAAGTTAGAGTACCTTTAATATAATGAATAATTTTTTAGTAGCTTAAAGTGAGGAGTTTGAGGTCTTGACATAAAATGAGAAACCAATCCAATAAATAAATCAATATCATGATAAGTATGAGTAAGATAATTCAAACTTCCAATTAATTACGTATCTAAAATTAGGATCAACATTTTTAGTTTTCATGTTATTGAGTAGTTTTACACCAATTTCATAGGGGGTAGCAATAGGTTTACAATCTAACATATTAAACCTAGATAACAAGTCATATGAATATTTAGATTGAGAAATGAAAATGCTATATTTTTCTTACCAAACTTGAATTCGTAAAAAATATTGTACAAGACCTAAATTTATCATTTCAAATATGTTCTTTAAAATATTTTAGACAAAGAAACCATTGAACTATTACTACCAGTTATGATCAAGTCATCAACATACAAAACAATGATAACTTGCCATTTGGAGTGTTTTTGACAAAAAAATAGTATCATTAGAAATATGAATAAATCCTTAAGCTATACAAAATTGATAGATTCTAGAGTACCATTCTCTGGGATATTATTTCAAACTATCAATTTATTTTCTTAATTTATAAACAAGTTTTTCATTGCCTTTCTTAATAAAACTAGGAGGTTGAGACATAGATTTCTTCATGCAAATCACCATTCAAGAAATCACTATTAACATCTATTTGATAAACATGCCAATGCATGTGAGCAACTAAAGCTAAAATAATTTTAATTATGGGCATCATAACTATGACTGCAAAATTTTAATTATAATAAATTCCTTCAATTTTAGAAAAACTTCTAGAAACTAATATAGCTTTATATTTTCCACTTGATTGTCAGAATTAAATTTAGTTTTAAACAAACATTTACAACTTACCAAATTATGATCTTTAAGGAGAGGGACTAATTCCCAAGTGTGATTAGAGATCAAATAATTTTATTCATCATGCATTTATTTTTCCCAATGAGGTGACCTTGAGCTTGTTTAAGTGTTTGAGAATCATTATTATATGTAAGTTTAGACATCAAAGCATAGTTGCAAAATTATTACCTAGTTCTACAAGTATTATTAAGATCTACATCAGTTACAAAAGCTTATATCATTGTCTTGGGCCACTTAGGCATTGATTTAGGTGGATCAAAATTAGAATAAAGAGTTGGAATTCTAGGAACAACAACATTATTATGATCATCACTAGAGTAAAAAATAAAAGAAGTAGAAACAATATCAAGAGAATCTAAATTGGAAGCACAATCTAGTACACCATCTTGAGCAATTCTAACATCCCTTTTAATCTTAATTTTTTTATTTTGAGGATTATAAACCTTATAAGTTTTAAATACATAAATAACAAAGATAAAGGTTTAGAGATTTTTAGTCTAACTTCTTACATTTTTCCTTAAGAATATAAAAAAATGTATCACAACCAAAAATACATAAATGTTTTAAATTAGGTTTTCGATCAATCCAAGATTATTTAGGAACAATATTTTAAAAAACTTTAGTGAGAGTCCTATTAATGAGATAAACAATACAATACATAGTTTCAACCCCAAATTTATAATGCATATTTTTAGCATGCAACATATACCTAACCATTTCAATGATAGTCATATGTTTACGTTTAACAACACTATTTTGTTCAAGTGTGTAATAAATAGTATTTTCATGTTTAATACCATTTTTATATAAATATGCAATAAAATTATAGTTAATATATTCAGTTCCATTATTAGTTCATAAGATACATAAAGAACAACTAGATTGTTTTTCAATAAAAGCATGAAATTTTATGAAGGTTTTTAAAAATTGATATTTGATTTTTAAAAAATAAATTCAAACCGGTTTAGTGAAATCATTAACAAAAGTTAAAACATATTTTGTACCATTAATAAAATGAGTTTGAATAGGTCCTAAAATATCAATATGAACTAAATGAAGTTTTTTTAGTTGCACGTCAAAATTATTTTTAGGAAAAGATTCTCTATGAATTTACCAGTCATACATATACTAAAAAAGAATCAATTGGAGGAATAATAGGAAAACCATGTACCATATTGGATTTATTTATAAGTGAAATAATTTGATAATTAATATGTCATAATCTTTCATGTCATAAGTTAATATTAACTAAACAACTAAAACATGAGTAGAAGAGGAAAAGGAGAATTCAATAAACTTAAACAAGTTATCATTATCTAGAAAGACATTAGCAAAAAATTAAATTTTTTGTTTGGATGTTTAACATAACAATTATCATTAAATAATTATAATTTATAGTCCTATTTACATAAGTGAGGAATATAAAGTAAATTTATTTTTAAATTATGAACGAACAAAACATCATGAAATCCACCATTAACGATTTTAATAGTTCTTATGGCTTAAACATTGTAAGAAGTATGATTGAAAATACTTAAATGATTATTAGAAATATCTAGTTTTAAATAAGTAAATAACTTAACATTAGATGTCATATGTTGAGTAGCATTAGAATCAACAATCCATTCAATGGGAGAAATACACAAATCACAAGTAAAATCAACAATAGTATTAAATTTTTATTTATTTTGAGTCTTAGTATTACTAATGCTAACATTGTTTTTAAATTTAAGGTTTCAATTTATAATATCTTGTTTCTTCTTAAAATAATGATCTTTATCATGAGTATTTTAATCATAATAGTTGCATTCTAAATCTTTCTTAGGTTTTGAGTTAGATTTTTTATCTTTTTTTTCATTTGTATTGTTTGACATAGCACAATCTTTTCCATTTTTGTGTTGTTATTTAGAAATAAAAATATGTTCATTATTTTTAATACTACCAAATTTAAATAACTTTTGTTCTTATTAACACAATAAAGTTTAAAATAAATTAAATGTCAACTAAGTAGATAAGGTAGAAAAATCTAGTTATGAGTGAATATTTGTAATAAAATGCTGAAAAGGTCTAGGTAAACATTTTTTCATGACAATGTGAATTTAATTTAAATATGAAAGTTTAACACTTAAAACAATTAATTTAGAATGCAAAGAGTTAACTTTACTTACGAAATCATATATAATTTTGACTTCATTATACTTCAAATCATAAAAATGATCCTGAACTTGAATTTTCCTAGATTCATTCACAATATCATAAACAAATTTAAGTTTAGATCAAGCATCAAATGAAATAATATAAACATTAATGTGCACATGTAATTTGGGGGTCATGTCCATGCCAATCAAACCTAAGGCCTCTTCAATTTTTTCTTATCATTTATTATGGATGTAAGCATAAACCTTTTTATCAAAATTTGGATCCTTTCCATCTACTACACTTACCAAGTATTTGAAGGGGAATATATTTTGCATATGTGATTGATAAAGGTGATAATTGGTTGACATGAGTTTAAATTTGAGAAACGATTGAGTCATTGTACCATAAAAGCTCACCCAATACTAAAAAGTGAAATGTAAAAAAATCACCACATTACTTTGGATGCACAGAGGAAGGACAAGAGTGCCAACTAAATCTAGGCTTTGCCAAAGAATGAGAAGAATTTAAAAAAAAATAATGATATTAAAAAAGGCGAGGAGAGGAAAAAAACTAAAAGTAGTTGTGAAACTAAATGGTTTAAAAATTCTAAAAAAGAGAATTAAATTTTTACTAGTTGAAATAGAAAAGATAATTGGAGTATATTTATAATTATGAAAGAATAATTAACTTGTAAATGTAAGTCTAAAAAAATTTAGACTTCGACAATTTTTTTGGAAAAAAAAGTTTTGGACCCCAAAAAAATTGTTTAACCAAAAAATATGTACACCAAAACTTAAGTGTTAAATTAATTTGATTACAAAAATATTTTCTAAAAAAATTTAATTAAAAAATATTGTAAATGCTATACCAATAGAAAAAAACTTTAATAAGTTATGGTTTGGTTTATTGTTCAAACCAAATACATATAAGGATTTTATTTTAGTTTGTCTTCTTGTTTTTAACATGGAATAAATTGGTAATGAATGGATAAAAATGAAACAAAGCGTAAATGTCATGCAAAGATATACATTAAGAATTTATACACTATTATAAAAATTATAACACTTTATTTTAAAAACCACCATATGCATTGAATAAGGCTTTTGCATAAAGACAAAAAACAAACCACAACTATGTAGAGATAACATAAATTAATAAAAACTAATGAGCTAAAATGGAAAACCAATGCACAAGGCTCGACATAGATCACCCTTAGAGTGAGTGAGATGTCAACCAAGAAAAAGACAAATGTTAAACACTAAAAGAAGACTTATAAGTGTAGATAATATAGATAAGAAAGGACACTAAAATGGAAAAGAAAAGGAAAAATCTTAAAAAAGAAATGCTAAGGGTAAAACAATAACCACTAGCAAGATGTTACAAGAGAAATAGGAGTGCGAAAGTGAAAAATATGATAGGAGAATTAAAATTCTACAAGATAGAAAAGGTGACGTGGCCACAATTAATAAGGTAAGAAACAATAATTTATTGAAGATATAAGAAAATAAAATAATGATTAAAAAAAATCATAGCCAGGATAAAAAAGATATAAATATAAAATAAAAACAAAGAATGCCTAGGAAAAAGATACGTTGGATGGATCAAGGTTGATCTATATAAAATATATAGAAGAGAGAATGAAAAGAGTCTTAAATCTAGAATGAATGGCTTGAGTGAAAACCAAAACAAAGACAAATATTATCTTTTTACATCAATAGACTGAAAATTAAAAAAATAAAAACAACAGAGAATAACTTTAACCAAAAACTAAAATATAACTTAAATAAAGATATGTACATACATAATGAGGTTATTAAACTTGCGGTATTTGAAAAAGAGCACAAGAATGTTTTTTTTAATAACCACATAGCAGAATATTTGGCTTATTTTTGCATTAAAAAAATTGAATGAAAGAAAAGGAGAACCTATTTGGATTGCCAAAATCTAATAGAAGGATGTGAAATTGATCTGTATAAGCAACCTCAAATAACTTTTTAGAAGGTAGAAAGTGCAAGGAGAAAAAACTTAGAAAAGTGGCAGATTTGAATAATTTTGTAAGGGTGACAACCTTTACAAAACAAAATATAATATTTTTCTAATAAAAAATCCAACTCACAAGATAATGTTAAAAAAAATAATAAGCTCTAATATCATGAAGTATTTATCCCAAAAATCATTTGTTAATAACACTAAAATGCATAAATGTAGAATAACAAGAAGCTAAACTATACCTATCAAGGAGCAAATCACAAGGAGATATGAATTTTAATGTGGGAAACCAAATGCACCAGAGAAAAACTCAAGTGGTAAATTAGGAGGCTTGTCTACAAAATATTCACAATATAACTCTTAAGAGAAAGATGAATTTTATAAGAAGAGAGAGAGCTTCAAGTATTTAATTGAGGAAAAGAGAAGGATAAAGCTCATTAAATAGAGAAAGAAGAGGGGAGAGAGAGTCCCTAAGACTTACATCATGACTATACAAGGCCTTATATGTGTGTGTCAAGTACCCTATTTCCTTACAAAGAGCAGGGAAGTGTGTATCATGTGGGAGAAAGAGTTACTTGCACAAATAAATTTTAAAAACCTAAGGGAGACAAAGAGGTAAGTGACACTTCATGGAATACAAAATTATGTGAATTAATAATTCACATAAATACAAATTATCCACATATGAATAAAATATATGATAAAAATTTAAAAGCTCAAAAAATCCATTTTTGGTGGGGGCAAATCCATTAATCTATGAGGTTAAGGAATTTATTCCATTATAGATGACCTGCCTTGTCATGGATTCCCTTTTTTTACCACAAACGTCCACATCCACATTTTCTCAAATGAATATCAAATTTGGGTTTATTGTCAGAGGTTGTAAGCACATATGGAAGGAAGTAGTCTTTATTTTGGGATAAATTGAGGCAATCATGAAATGGGTGCGAGGAATTTGGATATTTCTAGTGCTCAACATTTAGAAGGGTTATCTTTAGCATTTGTGCCCTCAACTAGTCCAAAGCAAGTCTTTTTTCTCTTCCCCTTTCCCATGTCATGTTTTGTATTATTTTATTCTTCTTTAAGATTTTTTATTAAATTGAATAGTTAATATTAGTTTATTTTCAAAGCTTTTAACATCTCTTACTCAATTTCTCAAATAGAATTTATACTTTTTCTTCTTTAATTTTTTTTTTTTTGAAATTCAAACTTGTTAATGTTTGATTTGTAATTGAAAACTTTAGTTGAAACTCTAACATTGATAATGGGACATACTTATAACAATAATTGTCCTGAAATTACCTATAAGACATAAGATATTATGATAAAGTTTTGATATATTTATTTTACATTACCAATTTTTTTACCAACCTTTATAATTTAATTTCAAGAAATGGAATTAGGTCTACGACCCTTACCATTAGTATTTTTGTTTTTGTGAATACAAAATAGTATCACATTAGAAAAAAATTGCATCTTGTAACAAGTAAAATTTTTATAAGCTAACTCTCAATCCTCATAATATTTGTATGCAGTCCATGTTATTTCTAAGCCTTCACCTACACTCTAATCTAGAGGATTTCTCAAGTTGATCGTGCTCATCAGTAGCTAAAATTCCCATTGCCAATGTATATTTGAGTCTAGAAGATTTAAATTATATTACCCACTTTATTTACATTTTGCATTTTTCATCGATTGATTATAATACCCTCCAATGCATGTTTTACCTAGTGTTAGAATCATGTCACCATCTATTATCCAAAAATGAGTTCCATTCGAGAATTGTTTTTTGATATTTCTTGATAGAACTCATTTATCTTCTAGTAAATGATTGTATAATATTCTCATGGTATACTTATAACACATCCCTCAGGGATTGGCTTGGGGGTACTTTTTGGGTCCAAATATGTAGTATTCATGTCCATTGATATTAAGCAGAGGCAAAACACTCTTTATTATGTAAAAATTGATATTAAGCAGAGGATAACACATTTTTCTTCCTCTGCACATACACACACATACTGTTTGGTACTTGAAGTGGGACAAAGACATAAGTATACCAAAAAATTAATTTTTGATAATTATTTTTCTATAAAACTACATTTGTAGAAAAATATATCTAAAAATTGAAATTAAATATTGAAATCAAGAAAGGAGAAAAAATGAAACTTCTAAAACTTATCTATTAGCAAAAAAAACATGTATTTATCATAGACATTATTTATTTATAGAAAAATAAATATATTCTTATATATTTAATTTGTAATGAATGTTCTAGATAATTAATCTTTATAAAAAAAAAGAAATCAATATTTTTATTATCATTTTTTGAGATGAATAATCTTTGGCTTTTAAAGCTGATATTTCTTCTTTTCTATAATGTTGTGATATTTCTTCTTTTGTGTAAATGTTTTTCATTTACTTATATCCTACAATTAAATATGATATGTTTCTTTCTCGTATAAATTATTTTATATTATTTTTATTATCAAAAAAAATCATTTGATATTATTTATCTCAATTGAAAATATTAAAAAGTAGCATGCAAATGCTTATATTAAACTCTGTAATTGTTTCTGAAACAAATGAAAAAATGAAACCCAAATTATTCAATAGAAAAACATTTATATTATACTTAACCTTTATAAATCACTACTTAATTGAATGTGTGGCATTTTTAAAATTTGAATATACTTATGAAATTTTAAAACTTGGATCAACCTTTTAGGCAAGACTTGTGTTAGCTTGATGTTGTAACATACTTGAGTTGAGCCATCTTTGTTTTCAAATTTTAAAATCCACAAAATGTACTTTATATCTTGAGCACTTGACAACTTGTTTCATATATACTATGGTGTACAAACATGTCGACCAATAAATTTAAAAGTAAGAGAATTTAGACAATTAATATTATAAATAATTTTTTAAACCTTAATCACCTAGATTTAATACATTAAAAAAATTGTTGCCTCATATTAAATTTAAGAAATTAAATATATAATTTTAAATAAATAAATTATAACATCAAATATATAGTAATAACCAATAAAAATAATATTATTTATTTTTGAATCACTTTTTATAATATAAATTAAATATATTATTAATTCTATTATTAAATATGAATAAATTAACTATTATTTTAGTTTTGAAATTATTGAAACAATTAATGGTTAAGTAGTGTTATTTATGTACCCTTAATACATTAAATTACATTGGTTGAATAATATATTTTATTATTTATCACGAGTTTATCCTCGTGTAAATAAATAATAAAATATATTAAATGACCTTTGGAGAGGTTGGATATATTAATATGGTGGTTGGGAAAGTCACATTATAAGATTATCTTTCCTCTATAATAAAAATTTTGTATTGTAAGATGTAATGAAAAAAAGAGAGTTGAGACAAATGAGGAAATGTGGAGAACACATTTCCAAGTTATGTGAAGATTGATTGAGAAGAAGTGAGAGGAATACATAGTGTATTGGGTACTTGTTAATTTATTATAATATGAATAATAATTATAGGTTTTTCGATGTATATCTTGTGTTGGTTTACAACTATATTAACTGTTGCATTTTTATTTTCACGACAACAACAAAATAATAGCTCACCTGTAGAAATTGACTTGTATTTTCCAAAAAGATTAAAAAACATTTGACTTTTTTTTTAAAAAAGTTAGGAGATACTTATTTTACATGCATTTAATATTTTGATTAAAAAAAAATCAAAATTAATTAAATACATTTTAAATAATGTGGTTTGCACGTGAAGTTTTGTATTGGACAAAGGAAAGTTGACTAGTGGTTTTTAGAAAACACTTATAGATCCAAAGTCCTTAAATAAAATCTCAATCCTAATATGATTTTTGATCAAAATTAATTAATTTATTTTAAAATAATTAGCTATAAATTATGGTTATTAGCCATGTAAAATCTCACATGTGAAGTTTACGACACTTTCAACACCCTTGACTTGTATTTTTTGTCAAAGATGGTTATGTGACCAGTTGATTTTTAAGTTTTTGTACATTTGAACACATTAGAATGGTATTTTATTTGATTTAAAGTCTCTTTATATGAAATTTAATGTATAAATTGCTTTACGACACTTGTGAATTTTACCCTTGTGGTTATTTATGTTTTTTGAATTGTTTCACAATCAACTAAGTAGCTAGTGTTGTTTACTCACTAGAATATTTGTTTTATCAACTAAGTAGCTACTATTGTTTACTCACTATAATATTTTTTTTATTGAAAAATTAAGTATAAAACATGTTAAAAAATTTGCTTTATAAATCTTTTTTTTGTGTCAGTTTAGTAAAAAATGCATATTTGTAGTGTCAACTTTAAAAAGAAAAAGAAATCCTCATGACTCAAATTATAATATGAGTTATTTTTAATAAGATATATAATGTTTTACTAACTTAGTATTAGATTACTAGTGAATTTATTGTATGTCAATCACATACATGTTTGTTAAATTTAACATACTTGATTGTAAGTCTATATCCATTGCTATTAAAGTTGATGTTAAGCTTGATCTAAAACCTGTGTGATAAAGTTAACACATCTCTATAGATATCTTATTGGTAGTTTGATTTATCTAACCATTACTAGGATAGATATTTCATATGATGTGGATGTTACTTATAGATTCATGCAAGATCCATACTTGGATCATTGGAAATTAACAAAATATATATTGTGGTATATAAAAATAAATTTAAATTTTGGTTTATATTTTTTTTTAAAAAAAGGGGAAAAAACTTTATTCAATCCAAATCGAGATACAAGGCAAGAGCCACAAGCTCATTAAAAAGGATAACCGCCAACAAACCAAACAACAACACTACATAGTTCTGTCTTCCAATAAAACTCTCTCTAGAATCCCTAGATAATTAGAAGGTAATTCATCCCTACCACTGATATCCCAACCATCCCCTTTATCCAAGGCCCACTTCGCCAAGTAGTCAGCCATGCTATTCCATTCTCTAGGGATGTGACAGAAGGAGACAGATTCTAAGGAGATGTAAACACTTAAAATTTGTCTGACCATCGAAGCTAAATGCCAACTAACACCATCTAATCTCTGGTTGTTCAACATATCCACAACAATCTGAGAGTCAGACTCATAGATAATCCTCCTCCAGGCAAGAGAGCAACCCCGCTCAATAACAATCTTAATAGCAAGGGCCTCCATCAGATTATTAGAGTAATGCCCTTTGTAGACAGAGAAGCAAAAAACAACATCACCATCTTTACTTCTACCAATACGCCCAATACCAGCATGCCCAAGATTTCCACGAGAAGATCCATCAGTATTAATCTTCAAGACCCCATCTAGAGGAGGCATCCACTTCCCATCACGATAGACCCATTTCTTGACACGATGGGGCATAATACCAGCAATGCAACCCCTACTATTATCACCTAGGCTCAGATCCTGCACAACCACAACATCCCCAGGATCAATACTTTTAAACATATCACATTTAGCAAAAATAGTCTCCTGAAGTATATTGATAATCTTCATCCACAGTTGACCACTATCTAATCTAGAATCACAAAAAACTCTATGGTTCCATTCCAGCCAAAGGTTCCAAATAATGAAAATAGGCCCAATAATCTAGGCCACCTGGAGAAAAGGCATCTTCATAGGAGGCCAACCTAGACTCTCCCAAAAATCAATAAGGGAGGAAGCATGGATGCAACCATGATGCCAAGCCTCCCACCATCTATGCCAAATCTCTCGAGAAAAGGGGCTGTGAAAGAACAAGTGGGAGGACATTCTTCACTGCATAAACAAAGAAAACAAATGGAAGGTCCCTAAAACCCCCATTTGTGAATAGTCTCCCAGGTGAGACATTTCCTCTGGACAACCAACCATAGAAAGAAGTTACACTTGGGCCAAGAAAAGTTGTTCCAAACCTTCCTCCACCAGGGCACCTCAGCAGGACCCTGTAGATTCCTATCAAGTACATCATAACCTTGAGCAATAGTATAATTACCTTTTGGGCTAGGACTCTAGGCTAACTTGTCCCTATCATTTAGAGAGTTGTAAAGCCTGCCCTCCAAGACCTTACACAAACCAACACGGACCTCATCAGAACCACCCACAGGCCACTCCTGCAGATCCTTCTAGCAAAACACCTCCAATTGACCAATGCACTTAACTATTTTAAAATGCTTCACCCTAATCCAACCAGCATCAGAGAACAATTGGAAAAGAGGCAGAAGCTGAGGGAGACTAGAGAGAATGGGAGGGTGACCATCCCAAGAGTCCAGCCAAAAAAGGGCATCAGAGCCATTATTACATATCTAAAAGAGCCCATTCTGAACAAGCTGAGCTCCCTTCTTAAGAGTATCCCAAATTCAAGAACCTTTGCTTGAAAAAGCAATCCGTGACATATCCTGGCTCTCAACCCTATGAACATACTTGAAAACAAGAATCTTGGCCCAATCCTGATCTTGGTTGTTGCACCATCTCCAGTACAACTTAGCCGCCAAAGATGTAACCACAAGAGTCATAGACCTAAGGCCAAGGCCCCCAGCATGCTTTGGCCTACAGACAGACTCCCACTTAACTAAAATCCACTTTAAAGAAAGGAGATTACCTGACCAAAGGAATTTCTAGGAAAGAGCATCAAAATCCCTCACAAAGGAGGCAGGAGGAATCTGTACACAACACCTATAAATAGGGAGAGACTGCACCACAACTTTTAGGAGAATCACTCTACTAGTGGAAGAGAGCCATCTGTAAGTCTAATGACTAACCTTACTTTGGAACTTATCCAAAATCCCCTACCAATAATCTCTATGCTGAGGTCCTAGAGCTAAAGGAATCCCCAGGTACATCAGGGGAAGAGTGCCAATTTGGAATCTGAGAATCCTAGAAATTCTATTCTGAATGAGTCAAGGAGTATTAAAGAAATAAATGGAAGATTTATCATCATTAATACTCTAACTAGAAGCTTTCAAGTAGATGTCTAAAGTTCTCCTAAAATTCACTGCCTCACTAATTCTAGCCAAGCCCATCAGTCCAGTATCATCCACAAATTGAAGGTGAGAACAAGGAGGGAGATCATTATTCTAGCTCTAGCCATGAATAAGACCCTACCACAACTAAGATTTTTTAAATCTACCAAGACCCTCTGCCATGATAATGAAAAGATAAGGGGACAGAGGGTCCCCTTGCCGAAGTCCCTGAGAAGCACTAACCAATCTGAAGATTCCCCATTGATGAGAATAGAGAAGGAGGACGAGGTCACACAACTAAGAACCCAGCTCACCCATTTCTCTTTAAAGCCAAAGGCCAAGAGGATATTATGAAGGAACTCCTAGCTCACCCAATCATAAGCTTTAACCATGTTAAGCTTAAATAACATCACCTTCTCCTTAGAGGAAGCCATAGAGTGAATAACCTTCGTAGTAATCACGACACCATCCAAGATTTGTCTCCCTTCCACAAAACCTCCCTGCTTAGCAAAAACCAAAGCACCAAGGAGAGGTTTGAGTCTCTCAACAATCACCTTGGAGATGATCTTGTAGACAACATTGCATAAAGCAATAGGCCTAAAATGATCCATCTAATTAGCCTCCTCCTTCTTAGGTATGAGAGCCAGAAAAGTAGAATTCAAAGACTTAAGCATTTGTTTGTTCTTAAGAGATTCTTGAACCACCTCAAGGAGATCAAAATTTATTATTTCCCAAAATTCCTAGAAGAACTCAATCGAAAACCCATTTGGGCCATGAGCTTTACCTTTTTTCATACTAAACACAACTTTCTCTAATTCAGGTAACAAGATTGGACTCAAAAGAGCCCCATTAATCTCATCCAAGACCAAACAAGGAATACAATCCAAAATATCCCTCTCCTTTGATCTAGTAGCAATATCCTCCCTAGTAAAAAGATTAGAAAAATAGTTGACAGCCTCCCTCAAAATTTCACCACAGGTCGAGATTTGAGTCCCATCCCTCGAGACAAGAGTGGAAATAGAGTTCCCTTGCCTATGGGCCTTGACCGAGTTATGAAAAAAATCCGTGTTCCTGTCCCCCTCCTAAAGCCAATCAATGTATGATTTTTGCTTCCAAAAAATCTCCTCTTGAAGCTCCCACTCTTCTAAGCCCCTAAGGACAAAGGACTCAGCATTCAAAAGGTCAAAGGACAGTCCATGGTCATGAATCTGACAGGTGACACTATCCAACTTGGACTGAGCAACAAGATTTTGAGCATGCAGGTTCTTAAAACATTGTTTATTCCACCTCTTAAGCCTATACTTCACATGTTGAAGCCGTTTACTAAAAGTGTACATAGCCCTCCCATGGGCAAGAAACCCTTCATACCACCAATGCATCACAAGATCCCGAAGAGATTGATCCCTTAACCACATCAATTGAAATTTGAAAGAAGGATTTTTAGTGACCCCATAAGAGGAGACACAGAGTTTGGTAGGCCAGTGGTCGGATCCCCTCCAATCTAAGATTTTAGAACTGGTAGTCCACCTGCTGCTCATCCAATAACAGGAACCAAAAATCTATCGAGCTGTTCTGAGATAGCCTCATCACCACACCTCCTATTATTTCAAGTAAAAACTTCATTGCTTGGCTTCACATCAACTAGGTTAAGGAAACCAATATTATCTCTAAGCAAAAGAGAAGAAGGGTCAAGCCTGGATACCCCTCCTCATTTTTCATCCATACTAAGAATAACATTAAAGTCACTAGCCAAAATCCATGGGAGAAATGGGTCCAGAGAACAAACATAATTGATATGAACTCAGAGATGCGTCTTACCTAAAAGATTAGTAGGAGCATAAATATTAGAAAAAAGACATCTTTCACCAGTTTCAAAATTAGATGCAACCATAGAGATGGACGATTGACTAGAAACCCACCATAAGGGGGAGACTTTCCTCGAGTTCCAGAAGCAAGCCACCCCGCTAGAACTACCCAATGCCCCCACCCCCTACCATTAGCCTTGGGGCCAGCTACGTGGAGCATAATTATTCAAACCATCCACTGTAAGCTTGGTTTCCTACAAAAATACCACATCTAGATCCTGAGACTCGATTAATCTATGAACAACCTTTTGTCTAGGGATGCTGTTCAACCCCTTTACATTCCATGATAAAACTATCATTTAGAGGGGTGAGAGAAGTGGGAATTAATGGGTTTCACAGACCCAGACTCAACCAATGTATCCCCCATAATCTTAACCGTCTCTTGATTAGTCTTCTTTCTACTCCTTGATTGTTTATTTAGAGACCCCTTTTTAAAATCTTTTTGTTGCAAGCCTAAGGCAGGGGGAGCCTTAACACCCTTCACAGGATCCTCGGATCCCTTCGTAACTTGGGGACAAGGAGATAACCCAATAGCACCCACTGGAATCTGTGACTCTTGGATGCCACCAATATTCTGAACTTGAGAAGGCAAGTCCAAAGCTGGCTGATAGACCTGTTGAACCCTTGATGATAAAATTAGCTCCTCCTTCGATGCTTCCACCTCTTGAATCTCTACCTGACTCTTAACCCCAGAAGAAAGCTCAAATGGAATACCATCTTCTTGGACTATGCTATCCAGAACCTCAAACCTATTAAATGTGCCCTCATTTTGTCTATCACTCTAGGATCTCTTCTTGCCTTTGCCTTTATTATAGGATTTAATTGGGATAAATCCCTCCTTATCAACATGCCCATCAGACACTGGAGCTTTCCCCTTGTCCATCTTAGGATGTGTAGAGGTAGACAAGGGGAAGATTTCAATCTGGGATATCTGTGGTGAAGATGACCATATTCATGGAAAATTCTGCATCTGAATGGAAGGGTTTCATAATCTAGCTGTTGGATCCAGGAGGAAGAACCCATGCAAATTTCCATAGAGTCTAGTAATGGATTATTCAAATCAACTTTAACACAAATATGAGCAAAAGGAATTAAATTATGCTCTTGAGTCTGTGAAGCTGATCCAATAGGTTTTCCAAGAAGCAAAGAGATTGAGTGGAGGATATCTTCCTTCCAATATTCCAATGGAAGCCTTGGCAAACAAACCCACACAAGAACCCGTGAAGGGATCTCTTCAGCAGAGTTGAAGCCCATATGCCAAGGCTTGATGAAGAGCCCAACCTGGTTAAAGAAATAAGGGCCACCTTTAAAATCCCTATTCTTGTCTGACATACTTGAAAAAATAACCAGGAAATAGTTATTAGCCACTAAAAGAATCTCCATATCTCCTTTAGGGTTCTAAACCTGATGTGCCTAGGATTCCAACACATGAAGAGAAAGATGAAGGCCCAAAAATTTGTAGATAAGAGCATGCTTGCACTAGTAATCAACATCCTCTAAAACTTACTCAAGTTGAATAACCAAAATCAGTCTATCTTCCGATCTCTCCAAACATCCATTTACTTTTTAAATTTGAAACGACCCTTTTGATGAAGAGGTATCCACTCCAAAAAGAGGAAACTCAGTCCAATCCTTGTTACTGGCATGCATCAAAGAGGATGGATCTACCATCTCAAAATCTAGGGAAGAAGCAAGATCCTAATTCTCCATGGTAACACAAGCTCAAGCACTAAACAACAGAGGGAAAGAGGCAAGGCAGTCAGCCCAAATGCCAAAACCACCACACACCTCCTGTCCTAGATGCCCACACACCAGACATTGACCAACAAAATGCCCAGTCGTGGCAATGAGGGGATCAAAACTTTGTTTGACCCCCTCCAAACCCTTGTGAACACCAAACCCCCCTGTGAACACCCAACAATGGCCGACACTCTCCAAACAACTGACAATGCAAGCTAGGGCATGCAGGCCCTAGCTCGAGCTAGTAATCTGCAAAATGCCATCTATCCTAAATTTTGGTTTATATTATTAATCCTTTGATTATGCTAATTTATTTAGTTATTATAATGCTAACCATATTATTATGAGTCTAATTTTAGATTTTTTTATGTTTGATGTAGGTGCTATCACTTGGAGCACTTCATGTGGAAGTTACTAAAGAAGTCTTGTGGCTATGAAGGATGATAGAAGAACATCATGTAGAAGTTCCTCATTGTACCAACCTTCTTGGTGATAGTCAAAGTTGTATAGATTTGGTAAAAAATTTAATGTATGCACCAATAAACTAAAGCCTATTGAAGTTCATTCAATGCTAGGCCTATCAAAGTTACCATTGAAGGGGAGTGTGCATGAAAATGTCACCTTTGAATAGTCATATGGGTCATGTGTTTCATTTTATCTCTCTATACTTCTCACTGTAAAGCATTTTAATATATCACTTTATGTGATTTTGTCAAACTTCATATGGAAGTATACATTATACTTAATACATAGTATCATGGATGTCCTTATGTTATACAAGATTTCAATATGCTTGGTTGATTATTCATGAGAAATTATGGGATGTATTCTCATTGTGGGATGTATTCTCACGATCATGCTAGCCTAAACTCACTCTAAGTAGTTTAGGATAACATAGTTTAATTATTTTAAAGGTCCATATGGGGACATAATGTAAACCTTTGGGTATCTATAGTTGTATAGTGTAATTTCTTTAAAGGTGACAATGTGATTGCGGTTATATAATGTAATACCTTTGGGTATCTATAGTTAAATAGTGTAATACCTTTGGGTGACTATGTTTACATAACATAATTGTTTTAAAGGTGACTATGGCATGATGAAGGATGTTTTCTTCAATTATTACCTCCTAAAATTCATCATGTGGATGGTTCATGGAGTGTAAGTTCATTATGTTGTTACCTCCTAAAGCTCATCATGTGGATGGTTCATAGAGTATAACTTCGTTGTTATAAAGGTGGTTATAGCATGTATCCCCACTTAACATTAAGGGGGAGCATTAGAATAATTAATAGTTAAGTGGTGTTATTTATGTACTCTTAATATATTAAAGTATATTAGTTAAATAATAATATATTTTATTATTTATCATAACTTTATCCTCATGTAAATAAATAATAAAATATATTAAATGACCTTTAGAGAGGTTGGACCCATTAATGTGGTGGTTGTAAAAAGTCATACTATAATGGTTAGATTACCTTGCCTATATAATAAAGATTTTATTGTAAGATGCAATGAAAAAAGGAATGTTGAGACAAATAAGGAAATGTGGAGAACATATTTCCAAACTATGTGAAGATTGATTGAGAAGAAGTGAGAGGAAGAAATAATGTATTGGGTACTTGTTAGTTTATTATAATATAAATAAATTTTGTAGTTTTTTACCTCTTGAAGGTTTTTCCATATATATCTTGTGTTGGTTTCATGTATGCATTTGATCTTGATCTCATATCTAGATCCATTACTCATATGCATTATTTTGTTTAATTTAATAGAAATATTAGTTTTAAATTAATGATGTAAATTTAACACAGTAATATTATTGTTTATACTCAAATTAGAAATAATTGTATGTTAATAAAATAATTATATTTATAAAATATAATCCAATTAAAATATATAAACTCAATCAAAATATAAATCAACTAAATATGATCTTAGCTTTGATATATTTGTTTTAACTCAATAATGTAGATTTAAAATAATAATATATTTGTTTCTTCTCCTTAAATTATAAATAATTATAAATTAAATAAAAAATTAGATTTAGAGAATGTAATCCAACTAAAATATGTAAACTCAATCAAGTAGTCATGGTACAAAGTTAAACATAAATTAGGTAAATTTAGTATTCAAATAAAACTACTAACCACCCATACTAATATTGATTTTTTTAAATTTGTTTGATTTAGGAAGATTAACATCATTTATGACTTAATATTTTATTTTTGAGTTTCACATTTAAAGGGGACCATGAGAACGTACGGCTAACTAATCTAAAAAAAATGTGTTTTCAGGTCGCAAAGATTCATTTTATTATTATTCTAGGATTGGTATTTTATTTTATGATAGGTTGTTTTAATTTTCATATTTTCAACATAAGAGTGGAGACTTAGATTTTAATATAAGAGCGAAGACTAAGAAATAACATATATGCAATATGTTTTTTCATGGATCCAAGTCTTCATCATATTATACCTTTATCACTTTCATTCAAAGTGACACATATGGTAGTTTATCATTGTATCACAATCAAATTCATGAAGTGTATCAAAAATTTATAATGGCTTTGTCCATAGTACATAGATCCATTGAATCTTTTACTTTGTTCTCAAGTATAATTTTATTTTTAACCTTGTGTTTGAGAATGGATGGCTTACCATTATCAAGTATGACCACTAAAACACAATTCTTAATACAACACATTATTATTTTTTCCTTGTGATTTAATGGAAGACGCCTAACAATTAAATATTCTCACAATTTGTATCATTGTGGTTCTATCTATATGTGAATTCATGATCTTAGTCATGTTTGACTGATCATATTGTTCATGTGTCTTAATCACATATCCTCATGGGCATAGGTTTAATTAGTTACAAATTTCACCTTTTGTGTTCAAGTAATCTTCTATGGACTCCATCAACACATTTAATTAATAGTTCTACTTTTATATTCAAATTTGTTAGAGTCATGCAGTTAAATCTTGTGCATTATTTTTTTACCAGACTCCAAGTCTTCATATTATTTTACCTTTATCAATTAATTGAAAGTGACACACATGGAAATATGATATTATATCACAATCATGAAGTCAAAAAGTGCCTTAAAAATTTGAAATGTCTTTGTTCATAGTCTGCAAATTCATTGAATCTATCACCTTTTTTTTATATTGATTTTGTGAATACACCTTTCATCATTGATATTTTCATGGGAACATGGTAAAATATTGTGAAACATGTCATCACCAACTTATAAGTCTTCATCCTCTTCTACCTTTATTTTATCCATTGGAAATGGACCCACAAGTTCATTGAGTTCTCAAAATATAATTTAGGCTTTAAAGTAAAGGGACCTTTGTATACAAATTAAATTATATATTTATATTTATACTATATATGGGTCCATTTTTCATAAGGATTTGCATGTGGTACGCGTAGGAAATAAAATTCAAAATTTTCAACTTAGGATATATGAAAGTGGTTGCCTATTCTCATCTGCAATTTTTCTCTCTCCATTTTTAGAGAATGGGCATCCACCCATTTTAAAACACAAAGATAATAGTAATCAAGATAGAAGTGGACATAATAGTTTTTATTTTATCCATTGGAAATGAACCCATAGGGTCATTGAGATCTTAGAAGATAACTTAGGCTTTAAAGTAAAGGGACCTTTGTATACACATTAACTTATATATTTATATTTATACTATATATAGATCCATTTTTCATAAGGATGTGCATGTGGTATAGGAAATACAATTCAATTTTTTTGACTTAGGATATATGAAGGTGGTTGGCTATTCTCATCTATGTTTTTTCTCTCTCCATTTTTTGAGAATGGGCATCTGTCCAATTTAAAACACATTAATAATAGTAATCAAAGTGAACATACTAGTTTTTATTTTTAAAATTATAATTTCAATTTATTCCATATTTTTTATAATCATGTTGTCAAGTGTGATACTCTTTATGTCCATGTTTTTAAATGTTTTGTTTAGCTTTGTATGATTGGGAAGATCAATGTTCCAAATTAAATTCACCATGATTGCATGATTTTAACATTTTATTCATTTTGAATACTTATCTATATTAATTACATTGATTTTTTTGACTAATTACTTAATTTTAGGTACAATGGCTCTAGTTGGTTGCACATTTGGAGAGGGATTACATTATATAATGTGCAACCAACTAGAAGAGAAGAGATGAAGAGTGGTCTGTTGAGATATTTTATCTAAAAATAGATAATAGTGGCCTTTGGTTGTTTCATTTTATATCATTAGAGCATCATGTTATTGAGATTCTGATGAGTATGAAATGTACTATTGATGGCATAATCACTGTTCAGGTAGAGCATAAAAATAACACCAAACACACATGCCCGATTATCTATTTGGAATTAAAAGTTCCTTTATATAAAAAAGTGACATGGTTGATTTAAAAAACCACCAAAAATATGCATATTATTCCTTGGTAGTGTAATGTAGGTTTTTAATACTGTTATATGGTTTTTCCTACACATGTTGTTTATCTTACTTAGGTGTCATATTAGGTCATTTAAGAAAATATGGCTTAACCTATTTTATAATTTTGAGTAGTTTTTTGCTTCTCTATTAATGTACATTTACTAAAACTATTTTGGTTAATACTCATATTACAAATGTTTATTTTTGATCATGTTTGATTTTAATTCTACAATAGGCTATATCTTCTGCATATTTCATATATTTATGCATTTGTGTCTATATAGTCTCAATCTTCCATTGTGGCCCACTCCGACATGGTATCAAAATGATTTTGGTAGTTGAATGCCATAGATTTTATTATAAAATATTGATTTTTTAGCTTGCATGTCACATATCTAGCATTATTTAATCTTGCATATTGTATATTCACCATTTATGATATTTTGCTATTCTTCTAGGGTCTTTTATTGATCTAGATTCAGAAAGAGAACAACGGAAAAGGTGTTTTTTGTAGGGCATCTCTTAGTTTCTATTTTTTCTTAAAAAAAGATCATGCCATTGGATTTAGAAGGTGGTAAAACCATAAGAATGGTTGTAAACATGACCTAGCTTCATGAAAGTTGATTTTGACCTTTTTTAGAGGTTTTAGAGGCATTTTCTTAGAATCTGCACAAATCCACATAGATGGGACTTGAATGCAAAATAATTTATAGTATTATTTTGATCTCTCAAGAAAATTAGTGTGTTATTTCTATATTTTCCATTGTAGTACTAGATCAAAAGTTTTTGGGCATTTTCAATACTTGGTAGAATTTTGCCCCTGCATAGACATTAAGTGGATCCTGACCCCTACATGAATAATTAATAAATTCTAACCCTTCCATGGACATATGGTAGAAACCAAATCTTCTTTATGTAATTGATGTATTTATAAGGCCCATTAGATTTTTTTCCTTGCTTAGATAGTTTTTGGAACCTAAGGCCTGCTTGGACATCTTTTAGACCCTAAGCCATGTCTAAACCACCATCAAAACTTGAGCCCTACTTGGACTATTGCCAAAAATTGAGCCATGTCTAAACCCCCATTGAAACCTAAGACATGTTTAGACTACCACTGGAACCTAAGCTATGTTTAGACCATCATCAAAACCTGAGCCCTATTTGGATAACCACTGGAACTTGAGCCTTATCTGGACACTCACCAGATTCTACCACCTACTCAAACATCTTCTAGATTTGACCATTTACTTAGACATCCACTATATTATGCCACTTTCCTAGATACTCAATAGATTCCACCTGTACATGGACCCCTCCCAGTTTCATCCACCTCCTATGCCCACCTCATCTAAATTATAACACTCATTTATTTTCACATAGTGACATGTGTGCACATGTCAAATTTAAGCTAACAAAGAGTATCACTATTCATTGGGAAAGTTTCAAAGTGACATCATCCCTTGGTCATAAGGGATTTATTTGTTGGTCATAACCAACCCAATGGGGCTTAAATTTTGTTTGAAAAGTTGGGTCTAAATATTTTTCAATCCAATTTCTTTTTTATAAGGGGGAGTTTTAAAAAGAACTTCAAACTCACATAAGTTTTAGCAGGCAACTCCTTTTGAGGTGCCACTTTTTTTAAAAGTGTAATTTTATTTAAGATTTATGAATTAGAGATATTATTAGGCATTGTAAAATTGAACATATATAAGTTTATGAGGATTTCATTTTATTATTTCTTTCACACTATTAGTTCATCACATACCTCCTTACTACACCATGGATCAAAATCTAGTTCTGCTTCTTACACTATTTAGCTTTAATGAGTGGAAAACCAAAGTAAAAATATATTTGAGGAGTAAAGGTTTCCATTGAATCATGATGGCTATTGAAATAAAACCAACACATAATGTAGAGAAGGTGAAGTGAAGGTGAAGTGGTTTAATAAATGTGATGATGGCTACAATTTATTATACTAGGCAATTTCTACTGACTTGTTCTTTCACATTGAATCTACAAATATTCCTAATGATGTTTGGACCATACTAGAAAAACTCTTTGGTAATGATATAGAGAATAAACTAATCAGTTTGAGTCTAGGAAAATTTGAAACTATACAAGACTTATTCACTAACTCAAATCACCTAGTTTATAGTTGAAACTGTACAATATAGACAAAAATGATGAACATTTTATTATTTCAATCATTTCTAAATTGGGTTATGACTATTATTTATTTATTTATACCTTCCATGCCACCAAACATTCCCTTGGAGTTACATGCACCATGTTGTCCTTGGATGATTTTTTTGTTCACTTGATAATGAAGTCCTCATTAATTATGAGTCATGACAAATAGAAGGCTTCCAATAGTAAAAATAAGAAATAAAACAAAAACTATCAAGAGAAAATAAAGGGTCATCAAACTAATGCTAAGTAAATATCATAAAATTAGACATCCTATTTAGGTGGGAAACCTAAGAAAGAGAGGCTCACATGTGCCTACCATAATACAACTTAGTATGATGAAACCAAATGTATGAAGAAATAGATTGATAAATTAAAAAAGATGCTTGAGAAAAATAACACTCTGATTATGTCAAATAGAGTTGATCAAAATAGGAGTATTCTAAGTCTAAATATAGTACTAAGGGAAAAGGTAAGGGCAAGGCTATTTTCATAGTTGCATCCTAGCCTTCCACATTGGTAATTGATTTAGGTGCCTCACACCACATGGCTTCATCATAAGATATTTTATTATCCTTGGAACCTTGTTCTATGCCTTCCATTTTGTTGGGCGATGACACTTTCAAAGAATTTAGTAGGGGAGGGTCTATCAAAATGAGTCATGGGAAATTTCCAAATGTTCTATTGTTCCCTCATTATTAACTAATCTCCTATTTATTTATCATATCACTCACATCTATTTAGGTGAGAGAGTTGAGTTTACATATGATTCTCTGGTTATTATGGAATTAAATTTTAATGCTACAGTTATAGATGGGAAAGCATATTACTAGTCATAGTTGTACACTTTCTAACCTTTTTCTCCTAATCAACCCTCTACTACTCTACTCATACATATGGGGTGAGTAAATTATTGCATGAAAAATATGACCATCTTATCTATCGCTACATGGAGAAATTTAATTTCAATGATATGGTTTCAAGGTTGCCTTGTGTCTATTTTTTTAATGGAATTTTACATGGTTGCATACTTGATAAGCATCTTGAAGAGAAGTATGATAAAGGCAAATCATGGAGAGTTACTCATATTTTGGGGATAGCCTACAATGATATTTTTGGTCTTTTTACACAACTTTTATTAACAAGACCAGATATATTATTACCTTCATTGATGATTTTTCAAGGTATACATGGGTGTAATTTATTATCCAAAAGTTTGAGGTCTATGATCACTTTTAGGAATTCAAGGCCCTTATATAAAAATATTTAGGTAAAGCCATAAAGATTTTGTGCATCGACAATGGTGGTATGTTAACCATTGTATTGAGTAATTATGCACTTTAGAGGGTATTTAACTACAATGTACAATTTAGTACATTCCTTAGTATAATGGTGTTGTAGAATGGAAGAATATGTTCTTGAAAGAAATGGAAAATTTTATGCTATGCTACAAATATATTTCACCTTAATATTAGGTCAAGGACATCAAATGTGCTTGTTTTATCTAGAACTAGGTTCCTCATAAAACATTAACGGAGTCACTCATTTTTAAGTATTGAGTGGTTAAAAACTCACAATTTAGCACTTTTGAATGTTTGGATATCTTGGCCTACATTCCTAAGAATAAATGTAATGTAAAAGAACCTTAGAGTCAACCTTGCATCTTTGTTAGATATCATAAGGATGTTAAGGGATACATGTTTCTCCATCTCACCACTCATGATTTTTTCATTGAGAGAAGTGTTCATTTTTAAGAGGGTCCTTTGGATTCCAAACTTGATGTTTCTCCCTTTTCCTTGGAGTCATTAGGATTTGATGACATTTATAATGATTCATATCCACCTGAGTAGCTTTTTGATGATATTAATTCTTCTTATAATTATAATGAAGATAATAGTGATGGGGACTCACCTCCTCCTCCTAGACAATATTTAGAGGATGAAGAATATCATCCCAAATATCTAAATTTTGGTCTTATTTAGGATAGAAAGACACTAAAAAGTGCTGACCATAGGGTTGGAAATCCATTAGACACTAAAAGGACATGTTCATAATTTTATAATGTACCACATGAATTCATTGCATATATTTCCTATCTAAAGTCATTTCATGAGGCATCCGACAATCTTGAGTGGGATACTACTATGGAAGAAGAGTATGATTCTTTGATGAGGAATAAAATTTGGTATTTGATATCTATTCTTAAGGGAATAAAACTTGTTCAGAGTATATGGATGTATAAAAAAATATTTGCTATAGATGGGTTCGTAGATAATTCAAAGCATGTTTGATAGCAAAGGGTTTTTCTCAGGTACTTGACATTGACTATAATGAGACTTCTACCCTAGTTGTAAAAATGAACTCAAATTGACTCACTCTTTCCATTCCCATAGCATATTGATGGGATGTTCATTAGATGGGTGTGAAAAGTGTTTTAATTCATGTTGACCTCAAGGAGGAGATATACATAGAGTAACCATAAGGTTTTTTGGAATATTCTTCCTTATTTTTTAGACTTTGTAAATGTATCTATGGCCTCAAATAAGCTCCTCAAGATCGGTATGCCAAGATGGACTCCTTTCTTCTTTTAGTTGGGTTCACTAGATGCCATTTTGATCCTAATGGCTATATTTTATGATAGCTTGATTCATTTTTTTTTATTTTAGTTCTCTATGTCGATGACCTTTTAATTACAAGGAGTTCTTCATCCTCCATTGAAATAATGAAAATTACTTTGTCTATTAGGTTCTCAATGAGTAACTTGGGCTTGTTGCATTAATTCATTGAGATTGAAATTTCTTAATTTAAATCTAGGATTACTATTACACAATCTAAGTATGTTATTGATTTACTTGCATGATTTAACGTGGCTGACTATAAGCCAAATCCAACTCCCTTTCTATCTAGTGTGAAGCTTGAAGTTGAATGTCCTTATCCTTTGGTTGATGCTACCTTATATCAAAAAAATATTGGTAGTCTCATCTATATTATACACACTAGACCTAATATTTCATATGCAATGGGCATGGTATCTATATTTATGCAAGAACCACATGAGGTACACTAAATATCAACTAAGTAGATTCTACACTACATTTAGTGTACTTATAGTTTTGAGATTCACTATAAAGCATGCATTGACATTAACTTGATTGGGTATACAAATTCAAATTAGATTGGTGATATTTAGAATAATAAGTTTACTTCAGGATATAGTTTCTCCCTTACTTTAAGACCAATTAATTGGTCAATCAAGAAGTATAATACTATTACTTTATCTTCTATCGAGACATAATGCAAAGGAGATATTAATGCTACCATTGAGGCTATTTGGCTTCAAGGGATTCTCATTGAGTTTGGTATCTAGTTTCAATGACCAATAATCATATTTTGTGATAATCAAAACACCATCCATATTTATAGGAATTCAATCCTTCATCAATATACCAAGAATTTTTATATTCACATGCATTTCATTTAGGATCTTATTCATGAGAAATTCAATGATCTCTACTACTACTAAATTTTGGACCAAATTACTAATATATTCACCAAAACTTTCATTGAGAGTAAGTATCTTAATTTTTAGGCTCTTATTGAGGTTTGGGAAACTCCAACATCATCCTTTGGAGGGATTTTTAGTTTTGTTCTTCTCTCTCTCTCTCTCTCTCTACTTCTAGGGGGTTCTCTTTATTCTTCTAGGAAATTTTTTTATGTACTTTGGTACCTCATTAGGCCTTGTTACCAGGACCAATTCTTCTACATACCTAAGTTACACTTGGGGGGGGGGTGTTAGTGTAATTTAGGTTTTTTATATCGCTATATGTTTTTTTCTTACACATGTTGTTTAACTTTCTTACGTGTCATATTAATTCATTTCGGAAAATATGGATTAACTAATTTTCTAATTTTGAGTTGTTTTATGCTTCTCTATAAATGTACCTTTCCTAAAGCTATTTTGGATAATGCTTATAATGTAAATAATTATTTTTTCTCATGTTTGATTTCACATCGGCAACATGCTATCTCTTCTACATATTTCATTTTGCATGTTTCAGAGATTTGTGCATTTATGTCTATTCAGTCCTGATGCTTGAGTTTGGCCCACTTCGACATTCCTATGGTTAGAAAATAGAATAGTATATAGATGGTGATATTATTAAGGTGGAAATTAATCCAAATTATTTGTAATAGGATTATAATTTTTGTAAAAATACTATATTATTATGTATTTACATTGTAACAACCCCATTGGGTTTTACTAAAATAAGGTATTTTTTTAAAAACATATACACAAATTCATAAATAGATTCTATCATGATAAAACCAAAAAACACAATGATATTTAACTAAATAAATTAGTTTATAATATAACCAAAATTAATTTCAAGGGTTAATCTATTTAGATAATGATCACTGACCAAGATCAAGTACAATGTTGATATAAAATAAATATTGCATTAATTTTATAAAAGTATATTTACAAATTCAACCATAGTTGATACAAAGTTACAACCAACTACTATAATGATAAAATATACAAAAATAGTATAGTTTGAACATATACAAAGCTTAATAATAATTTATAATGATATAATACTCCATGGAGCATGTGAGTCTCAATGAACTATTATCAACCATAAGTAATCATGACTGTAGTCACTAGTGAAGTACTGCTGAGCGGAGGTAGAGCAACATTTGAGTGATTTTACACTCCAACCATGGAACATAGATCCCTTGTACTATCTCCAAAATAGGTAATGGCCCTCTCTTTACAGATGGGTAGATAATGATGATGTGGGAATCAAGAGTGACAAGTAGAACCCGAGTACTGTAAGATAACAATTGTATGATCTATATCATAAAGAAACCTGATCTAACATGATATCATACATAACATGTAAACTAAATCAAACAGATGAAATGACAATGCTTAACTATAAACATTACTTTGGACAAAGTTTTCATATAATTATTTGATCTCAAAGTCTAGTCAATTTCATACACACTACTTAATTGGATTACACTTTATCTACGTATTAATGACACTATCTAGGTGAAGTATGTCTCACTTACGTATATAGGGTCATTAATATCAGATTAGTTTTATATATTTAATAAAATAAAATCAATAGATTCATAATGAATATTCCTTACTAATAGATATAATATGTACTAAACAAGTAAATATCAAATACATTCATTTATTCCATAAAATGCAATGTAAGGAATCCAAACATCTAATTTATCATTTTCACAATAAAATCAGATGCATACATAAATTTTAAAACAGTCATCAATAAATTCATACCATCCGGGTAAGAAATATATCAAGACATCAAGTTACTGAATAATAACATGTAACTCTATATTTTATGTTATTCAACCACCTAATAACATTTACCATCTCATTACTTTATATCTAAAAACCAAAAGTACCTTTATAAGATAATAAAATACTTACAAAAATAATATGTTTTGTATTAATCTCAAATGCCACTTATGTAGAAGTTACTTCAACTAATACACACATTTAACTTAGATTGGTAACTTAGATAACAAAAATACCCATATATCTTTGCTATATTAGGTAAGTTCTTAAGCATTGGATAAATTCTGTATATCTATATATGGTATACATGAATTAGATTTGTAAGTGATAAATAAATTATATGTATCCCATATATTTATATACCTAATCAAACACTTGGTTATATCCCAAATTTATCTTTGATAATTCAAAAAATCAAATATACTTATACATAACTCATTGTATAAACCGTAAATGTATGATGATACATAATATACTCTAAATAGACAAGTATGATGTCCATGGTTTTAAGATTATCATATGTACTATTCATATAAATATATGAACACATATCAAAATATTAATTTCCATTTCTAGTTACGGACATAGATTAACTAAAATATTTCAACTTTGATCTCTATTAATAAATCCATCAGACCTTCTCTTTAATAAAAAAAATTGCACAGTCATGTATAAACTCAATCATGTCTATATATACAAATTTATTTACATAGGAAGATATATTTTAAATACCAAAAATTATATATAAACACAAACAAATGTTTATTAATATAGTTGAATATAAGTGATTATAATATTCTATCAAAGACTTACGAGAGTCATATATAAATACAATCCTAATCAAACACTCAGTCATTTAGTATTTATGCTCTAGATTTTTATCGATTTCATTATTCTCACCAAAATGAAAGCTCAAGGTTATACTATAATTAAATCCATTCACCTACAGTCATATCCTATGGTTCAACATAATAAAAACATAGTGATTGGTGTAAGTGTAAGAACCATAGCTTGAGTATATCATATATATACACTGGTATATTCATACCATCAAGTCATCTAATAGAGACCTATAGGATATATGAATATACCCCTGTATATTTATATTATCTAGGTTATACCTAAATACAAGTTTTAATAATAAATATAAATAAAATTTGAGTTATACCAGCCATAATTTATCATAATTATTTATTCATTCTTACCCTTTACACACAGTCGTGCCCAATGAGGGCTAAAAATCTTGACTATATATAGATAAAATAATCCATTTATACTAGTTTGATGGACTGAATTTAAATAAATAAACCCATTTATGCCTTATATTTAGGTTTAATGACTTAGCCTATTTAAAATAAGCCAATATTTTATATACCGAATAAAATGTTTTAATATAATATTCAAATAACTGAGAAAAACCCAAAACAGGGTCTATATGTATAACTCAACTAATAATTAAATTCTAATCTCAGATTTAACCTTTAATTTTTTTCACCCAACAAATACACAAAATTTTTTACACTAAAATCTTATAATTATTCTTGCAACATGGCCATTTATACTTAAGGTTTTAGGGTTATATGCTTGGTTCTATGGATGGCCAAACCATCTACAGGGCCAAACATTTAGCCCTTTTTTTTTTTCTTTCTAAATTTCATAATAATGAAATAAATAAAAACCTTTTTTTGACATAATCCATATTATATATATACATTTAAAAAACATATCCAACTTGTTAAAGAAGATTAATAGATTAAAACTAGTAAAACTTTCTCCAAATCCCAGCTCGAACCTCCTTTTTCCTCTATTTGACTCTATGTGCTATATCTCCTAGGCATCTCCTCTTTCCATTATATTTTCTTGCATGTTAAACCCATGCAACTAAATTCCCCCTTTTTTGCAAGAACTCCCTGTGCTCATTATGAGCTTGGTGAAGGAATATTCACATGGAAACTAACTCACAAAATATTGAGGGAAGACTAACTGTTTAACCATGCAAAATCCAAAAAAAATGATTGTTTTGCATAATATCTTGATAACACAAGTAAATGCCAAACAACCCCTAATCTTGAAACTTCTTCATTATTATCTTTTTATGCCTAATGAATATTGTCAAAGACTTTGCAACAATCCTTAAACATTTAAACTATTATCACTGACAATGATTTCATAATAATAATAAAAAATTAACCACTATGAAAGTTTAACATTGAATTCCCAATAGCCATCTAATCACCATGTTTATTAACATTAATAATGATTTAAGTATCAAAACATTGACTTAATACAATATTACACCTAATTATAATAATATGGACTTAACATGATATTAGTATTTAGTTATCAATCAACTACCACATTTTCTAAACATAAAGACCATGCTAAACATAATTTAATAATTAACTAACACACAAGTAATTATGTTCCCTTAGAAAGGTATTTAAAAACAAGATACTATCATAAAACATATACTAAAGACATACACAGATTCTAATTACTCATTATAACAACATCATCACACGAGATAAGGTAAGTATGATAACATAAGTACACCACATAACTAGATTAATATCAACATAAATCATTTCAAAAATAATAATCAAGATCACATCTAAAAGCAACTACAAGCTCTCTAAGTCAAATATTAATTGAAATCATATTATACTACTATAATGTGTGCAAGTTCTTAATTCTCATTTTGTCATCCCCCCAATGTCTCCATCTACATCACCCTCTTTGATGATGCCCTCCCTCCATCATGATTTGAGGGATGGATCTATCTTTCATGCACCTTAAAATGGTAAAGATAGTTAGTCCGAATCAATATATAATCTATAATATACTACTGTAATGAACTAAATAAACACGATCATTTTATACACAATATACAAGTATAGCTAACTCAATAAGTTAACAATCATGTTAATAAGATACATATAACTATCCATAAATTATTATATGAAATCCATCTTAACCAAAATAGTAACTAACCAAAAAATAAACACAATATCCACTAATCAATAGGTCATTAGGTCTAGATAAGAATTGGGATGTGACATCCTTACCCCCTAAAGTTGATAATCATCTTGATGACACTTATTCCAATAATAGTTTTGAAAATAAACATTATTCAGTTAAAAAAAAAATTCTAGCAACATATTAAGTGCACAAATGTGAAAAATTGTATGTAAATGGAAATGCAATTGATATATAAATCAATCTTAGATCAGAGAAGATAAACCTTACTTACACTTCTGATTGTCAATATATTAGATATTTGGGGTCATGACTAAGATGGATCTACTAAACCTAGCCAAGAGATCTCTTACCATAATAATATTACTATGGAGGGTTCCAAAAGCTCCAGTCAATCAATACTATACAATAACCCTAACTAGCTCTTATGTTTTCATATTCACTAAACTAATAACAAGTAAATTAAAGTCTAATCTAGTGAACACCAAATCTTGTGACACAAAGTGGGGGTTACTGTAAACATACATAAGGGAATCCTAATTAAGCTATGTATAGGTAAAACACTAATACACGAAGAGATAAATATATTCAAAAGCCATTACTTATGCTACTTTTATCTATTAAAAGAGAGGAGCAAATTTAGAGATACTTGCCTAGAAGATGAACCTATTGAGACTTAATCTCTCCCTTGGCCAAAGGAGCTTCACAAGAGATTGTTGTGGTTTGTAAGGATCATTAAGAAAGGCCAAGCATCCAAGAATTTTCTAGAAGACAAAATTATTCTACAATTAGAAACCCTAAGCTATGAATCCTCAAGTAGAATGGTGGAAGAGTAGATTGTAAAGAAGTGAAAATGAATAATTAACTCCTGTTTTCTCTCTAACAATGGTGAAATGGAAGTGTTTATATAGTTGAATATAACCCTAGTCCTTTCCAAAAGTTTAGCTAATAGGGTCAACCTAATCAACTCTATATCATTATTTACAAAAACAAATTAGGTCTTGGTCTAGGTCGGCTAAGGGATGACCTAGATGCTAAATGAGTTTTGTCAATTAGAGTACAGGGTCAATGGGGTTGACATTGTATCATAAATTATCAAAAAGGATTTTAGGCTAGAGAAGGGCTAATGAAGGTATAAAATGACTATAAGAGGGTGAAAAAGAAGATTCAAAGCTTAGGGGATTATTTTTAGGATATGGTTGGATTGATAACAAGTGGTAGTAAGGGACAACAATCCTATGAAACACTAATGGTCTACGCACCTCTTTCCCAGTGCACCCCTTAAGACATGCACTCAGAGAGAGTGACACTTGATGGGTTCCTACAAGATAGAAAGCATTAATAATTGATAAATGTTGAAAATATTATGTGTATACATATGCCTCACTTAAATACCATCACATGTCACTCAAGTGCAATAGGGGATGGTGCTTTAAGAGAAGAACAAAACAAGAGACCACACTAAAGCTAAACAAATTATAGTATATTTAAAGCAAAAATAAATGAAATTAAAATGACTGAAATAAAAATAACCAAAAATAAAAGTAATGTATGAATACCTTGATTTACTTTTATCACTAGATTGTTGTCTACTGTGTTTGTAGTTTTGATCATGGAGGGCACAAAGAGTACTTTCAAAAAACCTAAGGATACAAACTAAAGACCAAAAATAAACAAATGTAGGAAAGCCAAGATAACTGATGCTGATAATATGTACTTGGAAATTTGGCAATCTGAGGTGATAAGTGCTATGTTAGACCAAATGATCAAGTTAAAATTTTTAGAGTAAATTAGGTAATCAAAAAGCTAAGGCTACTAAAGACCAAAAAACTCAAGCAAGTAAACCTTAAGTGAGAAAGGAAAACTCACCAAGTCAAACCAAAGATACATGTCAAAAATGGTAATCAAACATCAATGTGAAATTAGTAACAATTTTTACTTAAACAAAGATGGACAAGCAAAATGGTAAAACAACATTGATGAGTGAGCAGTAACAATCCTTACTCAATCATCAATAAAAAAAGTGCATAAAAGGGAAAACAATATTGGTGAGTGAAAAGTAACATTCCAACTTCACTTAACAATGGAAAAACTACATGAAAAGTAGAAATAGACTCAGGTGTACCAAAAAAGGTAGCACAACAATAATAAATGGTAACAAAAAGGAAAGTGATGATAGGATGTAAAATAATGGTGTAAATAAAGTAATCCATAATTATTAAAGCATATTATTTTGTTATAAGGATAGATAAAACTAAAATAAAGTAGTGCTAGAAGGTTTTTAAGATGTGAAGAATAAGGAAGTATATAAGATGGAAAATAGATTTAGAATCACATTTGGCTGTCAAGGGGGGAAATGAGCTGGGTGGAAGAAAAAATCAAGGAAAAACCAAGGTATAAAAGGTCTTTATCAAAGTCAAGACACTCAAATTAGTTTTATCAAAATAAGAGTACTTTCAACATTAAGGACTCTGAAGAACTTCTCTTATCCACACAAATCTTAGGTCAACAAATGAAGTATGCAGATCATCCCATGAAGGCTAGATTCATGAAAAGTAAAATGGACCTACTTTCCCACAATGTGTTTCCCATTTTTTAGGACCTATTACAGAGTCATTGATCTATTGAAAAGATTGGGTAATTTCATGAGAAAGTAGGTACCACTATAGAGTTTGTTAAATTATCCTATTCCAATCTACTATCCTATTCCAATGGACCTCATCTCTATCATGAGGCCAATTGTGAAGTTTGATTTTCAATTAGAGATAGGAGATGTTCTTGTAATCATGTCTTTTGCTGTGATTTTGACTTTTGAAATTTTTAGGTTGCATTTTTTAGATCATTTCCTTTTATTTCAAATGATTTAGCTTTTAAATTTCTTTATGATTTTTTTAATTCCTCCTCCATATAGATTCAGAGAACCAAACATGGGTGCTAAAGATGACTATAATTTGAAGACTTTGGACTTGGTTCTTAAGAAAGAGAACTTAGAGAGCATGGTATCTAAGAGTCTTGTAAATTCAAGTGAAATAAAAGTGTTATCTTAACTTTGACCTTAGTTTATATATTGTGGAATGAAAGGAAAAAAAATCAAGAGGAATGAAACATGAAATAATTTGAATTACTTTAAATCACAAAAAATGTGACAAAGGATGAAAAAGGGATACAATGATAGGAAAGTGTGATTCCTAGTCATAGAAATGAGGGAAGTGTAGGAAACATACTAACACTTTATTGTTGTGAAAATTTTATCTACAAAATAAGAAAAAGCCAAAGTTTAGAACAAGGATAAAAAATCGTAACCATTGCAAACACATTCTAGAAAAGGAGCACTAAATTAAGTAAAGATGGTGATTTTATGAGGAAGGCCTAGTCCTATCCATGGTCTTACACTATAACTCATAAAATATAAACCTAAGAGGGTGCACAAAGAATGAGGAAGATGGTTTTTTTTAAGAAGGCTAGGCCTTATCAATGGTCTTACACTGCAACTCATAAAAGAGAAACCCAAGAGGGTGCACAAAGCATGAGCAAGATGGTATTTTGTGAGGAAAGCCAGGTCCTATCTATGGTCTTACACTATAACTCACAAAAAATAAACCCAAGAGGGTGAACAAAGCATGAGGAAGATGCTATTTTATGAGGAAGGCTAGGTCCTATCCATGCTCTTACATTGTAACTCATAAAAAAGAAACCTAAGAGGGTGCAAAAAATATAAAGATGGTATTTTATGAGGAAGGCTAAGTCCTATCCGTGGTCTTACATTATAACTCATAAAATATAAACCCAAGGGGGTGAAAAAATTATTTGAAAGTAAGGAAATAATGATTAAAAAAATAAATTCATGATGAAGATTAGGTCTTATCCATGGTTTTATAATACACCTCATGATAAAATAGAAACCAAAGGACCAAAAGGATAGACTAAGGTTTGTGGAAAGAGAGAACTAGTAAAGTGGGTGAGACCCATGTAAATATCCTAAAACAAGTGTTAGAAGGATGACATATATAAACCATGATAAAAAGGGAAAGATTTAGGAAAAATACTTCTTTAAAAATTATGCATTGGTGGGCTCTTTGAAAATATGGCTTTCATTAGTTTGAAGAAGATAATTGCTAAGACTAAGGATGTCTTTGACTAAATAAGGATGCCACCATTTTTGGGCATATTTACCTTATTTTTCATGTGTGTAGTCTAGTTTAAGGAAAAGATGACCAAAATTTAAAATATGGAATTTAACCCTTTTGTTATGTTGTTTGGAGATGCAGGCCTTGTATTGGTGATTGTGCTGTAGGGAAGAAAGATAGTGTTCATCAAGAAGATCAAGAGCATGAAGGTGAGCTTCACATAATTCATCATCAGGTATGATACCATGAAGAAAGATACAAAGATAGGGAATCTAAAATTGTAATGGGAAGACTTTTTTAGAACCATAAATTAGTAAAAATAGTGTGAATTTTAATCCAATAGAAGATTCCTCCATAGATGGTTGTGGGTCTAATACTGCTTCTGCTTCAGTCACTAGTTATCAATAGAGATTGGATAGAAATAGCATCTGTACTATAAATTTTGATGGAGAGTCCATTGGGGACCATTACCTGGTACTGAATGGATAACCTATATAGAAAATTAAGATTACCATGCTAGGTGTCTCCTGATAATTGTATGAACAATCATTTATTCATCCAAAGCATCTTCTAGATTTATTGTAGTGGGTCCTAAGTCTCTGATAAAAGCATATACCCAATTATTATCTTAAGATATTTGATGATGCATCTTGATATCCTAGTTATGATTAGGTCTTCTGACTTGATCAAAAAAATGGATTAATTGAAGATTATTATTTAGTCGATGAATAAAAATTTATCCATGATTTTTGTCTACAAAAATGTCTACAACTCTTATACTCTAGAGTATCATGGAGGTTGCTCTAGACTTTTTGAGATAGGCCTCATTCAAACCATGTTATATAATTGATCCCTGTAGAACCACATTAACTTCAAAAAATATTTTATTAAGTATCTTTGTTAGATTAAATCCTGGGTCAGGTTGCTGCATCATAGAAATATGGTATTGTTGGCTTAACTAGTCGGCAACCACATCATTTTTACCCTAGATTTATTCTACATTATAATTAAATCAATTAAAATAATCTTGCCATCTAATGTATTTGCCTCTACCATATTTTTAGCTGTGATCATTTTTGTTAAAAGTTAGAAACCTTATGCAATCTATTTTGATGATAAAATGGGGCAAATTCATGATTTTCAAAGCAAACTTCTCAATACATTTTTTTAATAGCATAGATTTATTTCTCTAAGTAAATCCATTTTAAGACATCTTCACTGAACACACCATTGGAAAACTTGCAAACATACTCTTAGTCTTTATCAACACAAACTAATATTCCACCCAAGCATGATCAGAAGCATTAGTATATACAATGAACTTATCAAAATTGGGAATATACAAATCAGGTAGATTTTATACTTTGGTCTTGATTTTTTGAACAACCTGAGAATACTCAAAATTCCATCTAAAAATATTCCTTTTCTTCAATAACTCTTGTAGAATGAATCTATCTTCCCCTACATCTTGATAAAAACTATTAAGATAATTAAGCATTCCTAAAAATGCTTGAAGCCTGGGCTTGTCCATGATGTCAGGGAATTCAATAATCATTTCTTTTATATGCAGTTGAACATGTAGTTTTGAATTTTGAACTATCATTCCCAAAAAGTTACATTCAGTTTTGCAGAGTTGGATTTTCATTTCTGAAAGAACAATACCAACTTTATAGGCTATATCATAAAATGTTGAAGATGCTATAGATGAACTTCAAGAGTCACAATGAAAATAAAAATATCATCTATGTACACACAAAGGAAATATGATGTTCTTTTAAATATGTCATCTATATGTGCTTGGTAATATGCAAGAGCATTCATTAATCCAAAGGGCATGACTATCCATTGTAAGTGGCCAAAAGGACAATTGAAAGCAATTTTCTCACAATTAGATTCTTTGATGCTTATTTGGTAAAATCCTGATTTGTAGTCAAATTGAGAAAAAATACTTACACTTTGCAAGTTTCTTAAGCAAATACGATTTGTCTGGTGTTGGATATGGATATGGTTCTGTTATGACATTCAATGACCTATAATTTATGACCATTCTTTTCTTTCCCCTCTTTTGCTCAGAATGTTTGTTTACCATAAAAGCATAACAATAGTAAGGATAGGTGGATTTTATAATAAATTCATTTTCTTGAAGTTCTTTAATCTATTTTTCCATATCCTAGTAGTCATGGGCTAGAATACAAATCTTCTTCCCTATTTTCATTCTTTTCCCTTCTAAGATCTTGATTTCCATAATTGGCATAGATTTTTCCTAAAATTTTTGGGGATTATCAGAACAAATGTTTTCTTTGATTTGTAACCCTATGGTTTCTATGTTCTAAAGAATTTCAATATTAGGGGTTTGACTCATTGAGCTTGAAAACTATTCTATAACATAAACCAATCTAAGAATCCTTATTCTTTCATTGTTTATGGTAAAGAGAACACTTTTGGGAGTAGATCCATAGGGTGAATATCTATCAATAGAAGCACCTCCTAATAGGATATCGATAGGCATTTTCTCATGGGCAAAGAAATAACAAGTAAATTTTTTTTCTTGGATTCTGAATGGCTATTGATGTTTATATAGGTTACAAGTAAAATTGTTACCTTGGACATCCAAAATTTTATAGGATTGTGACTTTTTTAGTTTCTACAAATCTTTTATCAAAGGAGGATTAGTAAAAGAAAGAGATATACCAGTATCAAATTTGGCATCAACTAATCTTCTATTTAGTTCTCTGGTAATGAATTGGGTAAATCTTCTAGTGAGCAATGGAGTCAAATAAACTAGTTGTGGATCTTCTAATGTGGGTACAATAGTATATACCAGTTTATGATTAGAAGGATCTAGAATTTGAATAGGAATAGATTCTTCTTCTTCTTCTTCTTTTGAATAAATGTTCTTCTACATTCACCTTCATTTAGACAAGTATAAAATTCTTCAATTTTTTTTCTTTTGCTTCTTGCTGTTGATCAAAATCTAAGAATGGATGAAACTTATTGAAATATGTAAAAAATTATTCACCAAACCTTGGAGATTAGATTTCTAGAGGTTGTTATTTAGATGTTAACTTATTCCTTATCCAAGAATCACTCGGTCTAAAAGAAAATGCATAGGAATATTTATAGGTTTATTTACAGATGGTGAAATGCGAGGCATATTTGGCTATCTACCTCAATTATTTCTTCTTCTATCCTTTTGAGGATATTATTCATTTTCATGATGACCACGAGACATTTGTTCCCATGCTTCATATTGTAGATCTTCTCTTAGAAATCAGGATCTATTAGATCGATTCCAAGGTCTCTACATATTTGTGAGAGGGTTTTCTAGGTAATCTGCTAAGGATTCCAAGTCTATTTCATCTTGGAGATCATCATTATCAGTGTTAGAGACTTCTTCAAAAATGGGTTCAAAAATATCAACGTGATCATATAAATCTTCTTATTCATCAATAAGATCCCACTATGCTGTTGTATTAGAGGAATAAATGATTTTAATAGTGGGGTTTTTACAAGATCATTGAGGAGAAATATGGCTAGGCTTTTTACAAATATAGCGAGTGATTTTGTTGGAAGACAGATGTGGAGTGTAGCATTTTAAAATGAAATGGTGTGGTGGAGCATAAGAATGGCAGCAAGGGAAAGAATGACGTTTGAAGGTGAGATGCATTTTGTACTAATTTTGATGTTTTTTAGGAGTAAAAAATTGCTGACATCCAAATGGTGAAGTTTCCAAAAAAATTGGAGCAATGCGAGATGCTTACTAAGCTTTTAAATAGTTCTAGTGTCAAATAAGTTGCATAGCTTGTTGGTGTGCAAAATTAATGACATCAGATAAGGACTTGGATGATATAGTGAGACCTTTAATATCACTATACTAGATGAATTTATCACTTAGTTGATAAGGTAAAGACTCAAGAAATTTGATTTTAACAAAATGATCATTAAAGCATTAGCTTCATTGCCCAAAGATCTAAACTGCTTAGCAAAGTGCTCAAGCTATTTTAAATCACTCAACTACATCTTCATAAGCCATTTGCATCTTTCAATATATTTGTTTCCTTCAGGTGGAACAAAATCATTAATTAACATATGGTATAGAATAATAAGAGGATCAAGCTATCTATGTACATAGAGTGTCTATTCTTGTTCAGTCATGACATTCCACCATTTTGAGCAATTCCCCATAAATACTTAGATGCAAATTGAGTAGTCTTAGGAGGATCAAAATTTGTAGCAACACAAATGACTCTCATTGAATTACATTAGGTAGATATTTCATTTAAAGGATTTAAGATATCATCTATATTGAGATACCATGGTTGTAATGGGATTTGGATCCTTTACAACATACTTTTAGATGGAGATTTTGGATTTTTAGATGGATGAAATCTACTACCAAAATTAATAGAGGAGGTTCCATAAGCTGGTAGAGAAGGTATCTTTACTTCTTGTACTTCCTCAATTTTGACTTTGTCTTTCTTTTCTTCTACAACAAGCCAATCTAGGCTAGATTCTAGAGAAGATAATTTAGAGTCAATATCATTTAACTAATTATTGAAGACTTTAAGAGATTGATGGATTGTATTAACCTTGTCTGATGTAGGACATACATAATTCAAGGTCTGATCTATATATCTTTAAATTTCGTTATAGGTTTTCCTGATATGTTGAGCATGGTCCTCAATAATAGGGATTTTAGCCAAAGAATATCTATATAAAAAACATCTTTACATAAATCATCAATTTTTTTTGAAAGATGGGAATTGAACCTAGAAACATAATTTTTATGCTTGAATTCATTAGATGGTTTTGGATCAGTTCCTGTGGGTTGGAAAATAGATAAAAAATAACTAATACTTCCTTCTAGCTACTTGTATACTCCTCGATGAGGAGGCCATCTTCCTCCTTTATACAAAGTAATCTTATCTTTTGTATAAAATTCAAGAGTTTTTTCTCTAGGAAGACTCATAAAAGTGTGAGGTAGATCATTAAGATTTGGACCCTGATTTACAAGTTCATTTAAAAATAAGATTTCTCCTTTATGAATAATTCTTTAAGAAGATGTAGATGCTTCACTCTTTCTAGGAGAGGATGATCTAGATTTTAAAAAGTTAAATGAAAGTGATCTCAAGAGAATATTTACAGATCAACCATCTGTATCATAAATCTTTGATTGTCTTTTCATTTTGGGATCTATAGATTTTAACCAATCCAATTTCCAAGATGGAGGTATGTCCATCATCTAGATATGTTTGGACAATTTAATTATGCCTTTATAATGTAAGGCATATGCTCTTCACTTGCCTAATCAGGATCCTACGAATCAAAAGCCTTACAAATAAATATTATAATCTCTATTGTAAATCTTGAAGTTTGAAGTAATATTGAAGCCATATCCATTCAGCCCCTACCTAATGTCAAGATTTTTCTATCAAAAACTACCATCTACTGATGATCAAAAATTGCCATCTATTGACGAGATAAAAATATTGGTATTAGAGCCATCCAACCTTCCATTAATCCATCTATCATCAAGATTGATATAATGCATGTCTATTTTCATTTTCCAAGTAAAATTTCAAGATTATTTCTTGCTCTGTGATCTATCTTTGAGTATTTATTGCATTGATTCTTTGCCCATCAATATCATTTACTTTTATGGCTTTTTATCTCTGTAAACTTTACCCTTACCAAATAGTCCTTGCTTTTATAATTTTATTAAGTTGAAAATGGAATTAGAAAAGGCTCAGTCTGTTGCTGATGGTTATGAAATTTTGAATGAAGCCACTTTAGAAGGATTTTATGAGCTCCCACCTATTTTTCTTGACCAGATCCCTAAAAATCTTGAGATTGAAGTCACTAAAAATCAATTAGAAGGATCTTTTCAGTTGTATAAACCTACAACTATAAAAGCTAAGAATGTATACAAAAATGCTAAGTTAATTAAATTTAAGGTTGTTTACAACACTAATTTTATGTCTTTTGTTCATCCTTGTATTAAGTCTGTAGAACTTGCATTAACATATAAACTAGGAAAATCATTTTAGATAAGTCTTCTTCCATTACTACCTCCTAAAGAAATAGAGTATATAAGATCTCATAAAGATGTATGTTTGTTCATTTTAGACTAATCCATGTATATATTACTCCTCTTATACCCAGTAATACAAAACCAGTTATGTATCTGTCTCTATGTGATCATTGTCAAAACTAGTTTTGTACATGCCTTCTAGTTGTTGAGCATTTCTAAATTAAATGATGGTGTTATATGTTATGAACATGTCCCAAATTGGTTAGTAATTGTTCATGATAAAGGTTGTCAAGAAGTAAAAAATCATTCTTTAGATTGTTGGGGAATATTTTCTTCTATCTATGGTCTAGATATGTTTGGAAAATTTAAATATGCCTTTATAAATATTACAGTCTTGTATAGCATGACAAATACCAATCATCCAAAAATTCTAGAAAATATGACATATGTTAGAAGGCTTAGTGGTACAGTCCAACTCTAGAAAGGTCATATAACATCTATAGACATACCTCCATCCTGGAAATTAGATTGGTTAAAATTTGTAGCTCCCAAAATGAAAGGACAATCAAATATTTATGATATAGATGGTTGATTTATAAATATTCTCCTAAGATCCCTTTCATTTATTTCTTTTGAATCCAGATCTTCCTCTCCTAGGAAGAGTGAATCATCTACATCTTCTATAATAACTATTCATAAAGGAGAAAATGCATTTGAAGATGAACCTATAAATCAGGGTCCAAATCCTAATGATCTACCTCAAAGTTTTATGAGTCTTCTTAGAGGAAAAAATCTTGAATATTATACAAAAGATAAGTTTACTTTGTATAAAGGAGGAAGATGGCCTCCTCATCGAGGAGTATACAAGTAGCCAGAAGGAATTGTTAGTTATTTTTTAGCTACTTTCCAACCCACAAGAATTGATCCAAAACTTTCCAGTGAATTTAAGCATAGAAATTATGTTTTTGGGTTCAATTCCCATCTTTCAGAAAATTTTGATGATTTATGTAAAGATGTTTTGTATATAAGAAATTCTTTGGCTAGAATCCCTATTATTGAAGACCATGCTCAACATATCAAGCAAACCTGTAATGAAATTTAGAGATATACAAACCAGACCTTGAATTATGTACATCCTATTTTAGACAAGGTCAATACAATACATCAATCTCTTACAATCATCAATAATTAGTTAAATGATATTGACTCTAAATTGTCTTCTCTAGAATCCAACCTAGATTGGCTTGTTGCAAAAAAATAAGACAAAGTTAAAATTGAGGAGGTACAAGAAGTAGAGATACCTTCTCTACCATCTTATGGAACCTCCTCCATTAATTTTTGCAGTAGCTTTCATCCATCTAAAAAGCCAAAATCCCCAGCTACAAGTATGATGTAAATTATCCAAATCCCATTACAACCATGGTATCTCAATATAGATGATATCTTAAATCCTTTGACTGAAATATCTGCCTAGTGTAATTCAATGAGAGTCATTTTTATTGTTGTAAATATTGATCCTCCTATGACTACTAAATTTTCATCTAAGTATTTATGGAGAATTACTCAAAAATGGTGGAATGCCATGACTGAACAAGAACAAACACTCCATGTACATAGACAACCTGATCCTCTTGCTATTCTATACCATATGTTAATTAATGAGTTTGCTCCACTTGAAGGAAACAAATATATTAAAAGTCATAAATGGCTTATGAAGATGCAGTTATGTGATTTAAAACAGTTTGAGCACTTTTCTAGGCAATTTAGATCTTTAGCCTATGAAGCTAAATGCTTTAATAATGATTTTATTAAAATCAAATTTATTGAGTCCTTACCTTATCAACTAATTGATAAAGTCATCAAAGGTCTCACTATATCAGCCATGTCCTTATTTGATGTCATTGATTTTACATGCCAATAAGCTATGCAACTTATTTTTGACACCAAAACTATCCATAAGCTTAGTAAGCACCAAACATCTCACATCACTCCAATTTTTATTGAAACTACACCATTTGGATGTCGATAGTTTGTTACTCCTAAAAAACATAAAAGAAAACACAGAAAGTGTGTCACCTTTAAACATCGTTCTTTCCCTCACTACCATTCTTATGCTCTAGCACACCATTTCCTTAAAAAATGCTGCACTCTGCACCCATCTTCCAATAAAATCACTTTCTATATTTGTAAAAATCTTGGCCATATTGCTCCTTAATGCTCTTATAAAAACCCCACTATTAAAGCCATTTTTTCCTCTAATGCAACATCATGGTGGGATCTTATTGATGAACAAGAAGATTTGTATGATCAAGAAAATATTTTTGAACCTATTTTTGAAGAAGTCTATGACGCTAATAATGATGATCTCCAAGATGAAATAGACTTGGAATACTTAATAGCTGACCTAGAAAACCCTCTCACAAATATGCAGAGACCTTGGAACTGATCTAATAGATCCTGATTTCAAAGAGAAGATCTACAATATGAAGCATGGGGAAAAAATTCTCATGGTCATCATGCAAATGAAGAATATCCTCAAAAGGATAGAAGAAACAAATAATTGAGGTAGATAGCCAAATATGCCTTGCATACCACCATATGTAAATAAACCTATAAATATTCCTATGCATTTTTATAGTTCTTTTAGACCAAGTGAATCTTGGATAAGAAACAAGTTTACATCTAATAATAGCCTCTATAAATCCAATCTCTAAGGTTTAATGAATAATTTTGTATAGATTTCAATATGTTTGATCCATTCTCAGATTTTGATCAACAACAGGAGGCAGAAGAAATTTTTGAAGAATTTTATACTTATCCAAATGAAGGTGAATGTAGCAGAACATTTGTTCAAGAAGAAGAACCAGAAGAAGAAGAAAAAGATGAAAAATAAGAAGAAGAAGAATCTTTTCTTATTCAAATTATAGATCCCTCTAAGCATAAACTAGTATGTACTGTTGTACCCACATTAGAAGATCCACAACCAATTTATTTGACTTAATTGCTTAGTGGAAGATTTTCCCAGTTCATTACCATAGAACTAAATGGAAGATTAGTTGATGCCCAAGTTGATACTAGTGTATCTCTTTCTTTTACTAATCCTCCTCTGATAAAATATTGGTAGAAACTAAAAGAGTCATAGTCTTATAAAAGTCTGGATGTCTAAGGTAACAATTTTACTTGTAACCTATATAAACATCAACAACCATTTAGAATCTAAGATAAAATATTTGCTTGTGATTTATTTGCCCATGAGAAAATTATTGTTGATATCCTATTAGGAGGTGATTTTATTGATAGATATTCACCTTATGGATCTACTCCCAAATGTTTTCTCTTTACCATAAATAATGAAAGAATAACGATTCCCAGATTGGTTTATGCTATAGAATAATTTTCAAGCTCAATGAGCCAAGCCCCTAATATTAAAGTTCTTCAGAACATAGAAACCATTAGGTTACAAATCAAATAAAAAATATATTATGATAATCTCTAAAAATCTATGCCAATTATGGAAATCAAGATCTAGTAAGGAAAAGAATGAAAATAGGGAAGAAGATCCCTATTCCAACCCATGACTACCAGGACATGGAAAAATAGATTAAGGAACTGCAAGACAATGATAAAATCCACCTCTCCTTACTATTGTTATGCCTTTATGGTAAACAAACATTTTAAACAAAAGAGGGGAAATAAAAGAATGGTCATAAATTATAAGCCATTGAATGCCATAATAGAACCATATCCATATCCAATACCAGAGAAATCCTATTTACTTGAGAAAGTTACAAAGTGTAAGTATTTTTATCAATTCAACTTCAAATAAGGATTTTACCAAATAAAAATCAAAGAATCTGATTGTGAGAAAACTGCTTTAAGTTGTCATTTTGGCGACTCCCAATGGACATTCATGCCCTTTAGATTAATGAATGCTCTTGCATATTACCAAGCACATATGGATGACATATTTAAAGAAACATCAAATTTACTTTATGTGTATATGGATGATATTCTTATTTTTTAGTATGAATCTTGAAGATCATCTACAACATCTTCAAATATTTTATGATATAGCCTGTAAAGCTAGTATTGTTCTTTCAGAAATGAAAATCTAGCTCTACAAAATTGAATGTAACTTTTTGGAAATGATGGTTAAATATTCAAAACTATAGGTTCAATTGCATATAAAAGAAAAGATTGCTGAATTCCTTGACATCATGGACAAGCCCAAGCTTCAAGCATTTTTAGAAATGCTTAATTATCTTAACAATTTTTATCAAGATGTAGGGGAAGATAGATTCATTCTACAAGAGTTATTAAAGAAAAGGAATATTTTTAGATAGAATTCTAAACATTCTCAAGCTATTCAAAAAATCAAGACCAAGGAATAGAATCTACCTAATTTGTATATTCTCAATTTTGATAGGTTTATTGTATATACTAATGCTTCTGATCATGCTTGGGGTGGTATATTAGTTTATGTTGATAAAGACCAACAGTATGTTTATGAGTTTGCTAGTGGTGTGTTCAGTGAAGATGTCTTAAAATGGATTTCCTCAGATAAATAAATCTATGATGTTAAAAAATGTATTGAGAAGTTTGCTTTCAAAATCATGCATCTACCCCATTTTATCATCAGAATAGATTACAAAAGGTTTCTAGCTTTTAAGGAAAAGGATCACAGTCGAAAAGATGGTAGAAGCAAATACATTAGATGGCAAGATTATTTTAATCAATTTAATTATATTCTAGAACATATCTAGGGTAAAAATAATGTGGTTTCCATTGGTTAAGCTGACAACATCCTATTTCTATGATGCAACAACCTGACCTAGGATTTAATCTAACAAGGATACTCAATAATTTTTAAATTTTTCTTAATATGGTTCTAAAGGGAGAAATTATACAACATGGTTTGAATGAGGCCTATCTCAAAAGGTCTAAAGCAACCTCCATGATACTCTAGAGTATAGGAGTTGTAGACATTTTTTAGACAGAAATCATGGATAACTTTTTATTCATTGATTAAACAATAATCTTGAATTAATCCATTTGTGTGATCTAGTCAGTAGACCCAATCATAAATGGGATATCAAGATGGGTCATCAAATATCCCAAGATAATAATTGGGCATATGATTTTATCAGAGACTTAAGACCCACTAGAATAAATATAGAAGATGCTTTGGATGAAGAAATGATTTTTCATACAATTATCAGGAGACACCTAGCATGGGAATCTTATTTTTCTATATATGTTATCCATTCAGTACCAGGTAATGGTCCCTAATGGACTCTTCATCAAACTTTTTAGTATAGATGCTATTTTCATCCAATCTCTATTGATAACTTAGTGATTGAAGGGAAAGCAGCATTGGACCCACAACCATCTATGGAGGAATCTTCTATAGAGCAAATGCATCTTTTAGCCTTTGATGATAAGGAAGAATCTACTTTTGTAAAGATAAAGCAATGATGAGATAGACACCACCTAGGCAAAGATTATAGGTAGGACCTCTCTCTTGTATAAATAAAGGGTGTGTGTTTAGTATTAGGCATCATAAAAATTAGAATTCCTAGTAAGTCTATTGAGTCTTGTAAGGCATATGCTCTTCACTTGCTTAATTAGGATCCTACGAATCAAAAGCCTTGCAAATAAATACTATAATCTTTATTGTAAATCTTGAAGTTTGAAGTAATATTGAAGCCATAACAATTTTTCCCCTGCCTATTGTCATGGGGTTTTTGTCAAAAATTCCATCTAATGATGATCAAAAACTAACATCTACTGACGAGATAAAAAGATTGGTATCAAAGCCATCCAACCTTCCATTAATCCATCTATCATCAAGATTGATATACTGTAAGTCTATTTTCATTTTCCAAGTAAACTTTGAAGATTATTTCTTGCTCTGTGATATGTCTTTGTGTATTTATTGCATTGAGTCTTTGCCCATCTACATCATTTGCTTCTAGGGCCTTTTATCTCTACAAACTTTACCCTTACCAGATAGCCCTTATTTTTAGAATTTTCTTAAGTTGAAAATGGAATTTGAAAAGGCTTAGTCTATTGCTGATGGTTATGAAATTTTAAATGAAGCCACTTTGGAAGGATCTTATGAGATCTCACCTATTGTTCCTGACCAGATCCCTAAAAATCTTGAGATTGAAGTCACTTAAAATAAATTAGAAGGATATTTTCATTTGTATAAACCTCCAGCTGTAAAAGCTAAGAATGTCTACAAAAACTTTGAGTTAATTAAGTCTAAGGTTGTTTACAACACTACTTTTATGTATTTTGTTTGTCTTCATATTATTTCTGTAGAACTTGCATTAACATATAAACTAAGAAAATCATTTCAGACAAGTCTTCTTCCATTACTACCTCCTAAAGAAAAAGAGTATATAAGATCTCATAAAGATGTAAATTTTGTTCATTTTGGACTAATTCATGTATATATTACTCCTCTTATAGCCAGTAATATAAAACTAGTTATGTATCTATCTCTATGTGATCATCGTCAAACCAATTTTGTACATGCCTGCTAGTTGTTGAGCATTTATAAATTAAATGATGGTGTTGTATGTTATGAATATGTCCCAAATTGGTCCATCACTATTCATGATAAAGGTTGTCAAGAAGTAAAAAATGGTTCTTTAGATTGTTGGAGAATATTTTCTTCTATCTATGGTCTAGAATTGTTTGGAAAATTTAAATATGCCTCTGTAAATATTACAGTCTTGTATAACATGATAAATACCAATCATCCAAAAATTATAGAAAATCTACCATATTCTAGAAGGCTTAGTGGTATAGTCCAACTCTAGAAAGGTCATATAGCATCCACATACCTCTATCCTAGAAATTGGATTGGATAAAATATATAGCTCCCAAAATGAAAGGACAATCAAATATTTATGATACAGATGATTGATCTATAAATATTCTCCCAAGATTCCTTTATTTTAATTCTTTTGAATCCATATCATCCTCTCCTAGGAAGATTGAAGCATACACATCTTCTTGAAGAACTATTCGTAAAGGAAAAATCTTATTTGAAGATGAACCTATAAACTAGTGTCTAGATCCTAATGATCTACCTCACACTTATATGAGTCTTTCTAGAGAAAAAAATCTTGAATTTTATATAAAAGATAAGCTTACTCTGTATAAATGAGGAAGATGGCCTCCTCATCGAGGAGTATACAGACAAACAAAAAGAATTGTTAGTTATTTTTTAGCTGCTTTCCAATCCATGGGAATTGATCTAAAACTATCCAATGAATTCAAGCATAAAAATTATGTTTCTAGGTTCAATTCCCATCTTTCAATTTTTTTTTTGATTTATGTATAAATTTTTTGTATATAAGAAATTCTTTGGCTAGAATCCCTATTATTGAAGACCATGCTTAGTATATCATGTAAACCTGTAATGAAATTCAGAGATATACATACTATACCTTAAATTATGTACGTCTTAATTTAGACAAGGTCAATAAAATCCATCAATATCTTACAGTCTTCAATAATCAGTTAAATGATATTGAATCTAAATTGTCTTATCTAGAATCCAACCTAGATTGGCTTGTTGCAGAAGAAAAGAAAGACAAAGTTAAAATTTAGGAAGTACAAGAAGTAGAGATACCTTCTCTACCAGCTTATGGAACCTCCTGTATTAATTTTGGTAGTAGCTTTCATCCATCTAAAGAGCCAAAATCCCCAGCTATAAGTATGATGCAAAGGATCCAAATCCCATTACAACCATGGTATCTCAATATAGATGATATCTTAAATCCTTTGAATGAAATATTTTCCTAGTGTAATTCAATGAATGTCATTTGTGTTGCTACAAATTTTGATCCTCCTATGAATACTCAATTTGCATATAAATATTTATGGGGAATTAATCAAAAATGGTGGAATGCCATGATTGAACAAGAATAGACACTCCATGTACATAGATAACTTGATCTTTTTGCTATTTTGTACAATATGTTAATTAATGAGTTTGCTCCACCTGAAGGAAACAAAGATATTAAAAGTCCCAAATGGCTTATGAAGATGCAGTTGTGTGATTTAAAATAGTTTGAGCACTTTGCTAAGCAATTCGGATCTTTGGCCTATGAAGCTAAATACTTTAATGATGATTCTGTTAAAATCAATTTTTTTGAGTCCCTACCTTATCAACTGATTGATGAGTCATCTAGTATATTGATATCAAAAGTCTCACTATATCAGCCATGTCCTTATTTGATGTCATTAATTTTGATGCCAACAAGCTATACAACTTATTTTTGACACCATAATTATCCATAAGCTTAGTAAGCACCAAAGATCTCGTATTACTCTAATTTTTCCTAAAGCTGCACCATTTGGATGATGGTAGTTTGTTACTCTTAAAAAACATCAAAAGTAGTGTAAAACACGTCTCACCTTCAAACATCATTCTTTCCCTCAGCACCATTATTATGCTCCACCACACCATTTCCTTCAAAAATGCCATACTTTGTGCCCATCTTCTAATAAAATTTCCCCAATAGCAGTGCGTATGTTAGTGTGATAGGTGATAGGCCCAAAGAGAAGGATATAGATGAAGATGCCAATCTGTGTGGGTTACACAAATTATCTTTTGGAGAATTTTTTAAAGGATTTTGCTGGATGTTAAGGCATGGGAAATTTGTGATTAATTTTGAATTTAGCATAAAGCTGTTTGACATCTTTATTTTTAAAATTACCACCATTATCTAAAATAAGAGTATGAGGAATGCCAAAGTAGAAAATGATTTGATTGAGGATGAATTTAAAAATGGTGGTACCTATGACATTGATGAGGGGTGTAGCCTTGACCCATTTGGTAAAATACTTGGTTGCTATGATAATAAATACATGCCCATCCTGAGATCTAGGTAATTTGCCTGTGTGATATAATTCCAAATGGAGAATGACCAAGGAGACCCCATGATGTGAAGCTTAACTAGAGGTGAATGGATTAGATCATCATGAAATTGGAAAGGAGTAAAATTTTTAGAAAATTTGATGGCATCCTTTTCAAGAGTGGGCCAAAAGTATCCCATACATAAGCATTTGTGGGCTATAACATATTTTCTATAATGACCACTACAAATGCTCCCATGTGCTTATTCAACAAGAGGAAGAACTTCTTATTCAATATCATAGTGGAGTAGGGTACCTTTAACATTGTGATAATAAAGGATGTTATATCAAAAGACATAATTAAAATTTGCTTGTAAATATGAGTCTTTTCACAGGGATCAATGTTTGGAGGATAGGTTTGGTATTCAAGGAATTGAATGATGTCTTTGTACCATGGGATTTGTCAAATGATGATAGCCTCAATGTGGTAAATAAGTTAATATTATGGTTGAGTGGAAGATGGGGACTTTCTTATTTGGATAAGAAAAGTGGAATCGATAAGAACTTGGTGTAGATGAAAAATAAATGCTGAAGAAGCAAGTGAATCAATAATAGAAATTTGATCTTGAGGGATAGGCTCGATGGTAAAATAAGTGAATTCTTTGGCAAGGGTAGTTTCTGTTTGATGACAAGAAATAATATTTTTACTTTTGCATTGATAATCACCATTAACCTAGTAGTAGATGAGATTGGAGTCACCTAAAGCATGAAGATGATGTATAAATCAAGGGCTACTCTCATGCCTAGGATTAAAGTTTCATATTTTGTCATGTTTTTAGTGACATCAAATGTAAGGTAAAATACCAAGGGGATAATTTTACCAAAAGTAATAGTGAGGATACAACCTACTGCAACTCCTTAAAGGCATTTGACACCATCAAAATAAGGGTCCAAGTATCCTCATGTAAATTGACAATAATTTAAAGAAGTTCCTCAATAACTAATTTTGGTTCAGTATTATTTGAGAAGATAGAGGACTCTTCAATGTTACTTTCTTAAAGATCAAAAATGAAATTATGGAAGTAATATTTAAGAGATATGCTTAATTAAGACCTTAAATATAGAGAATATTATTTTCAAGAAGACTATCTTCAAGGTGGTCAGTAGCTAGTATGGGAGATGTTGCGAGTTGATCATCGATGATTTATCCCTTGACATCTTTTTGTGTAATAATTAAGAGATAAAATTCCATGAGAAAGACCATCCACTTGTCAATTCTATCACTAGGAAGAAAGTATTTAGAGAATAAGTGATAGAGTGGATCAGAATGAATGATAACATAAGTGGTTTGATAAAGCATATAATGTTAGAGATTTTTAGCAGTAACATATATGGTGAGACAATCATGTTCTAATTTTGTATAACATTTTTCATAGTCGATGAGGCCTTGATTGATATAATAGATGACATATTATCTTCTAGTATCATTTTGTTGGGAAAGCATTGCCCCCATTGATATGGGTGTGGAATAAGTATATAAGATTAAGTGATGATCGTTAGAAGGTGGATCTTCATGGGTGGGTGAAGCAAAGATTCTTTTATATTTTCAAATGCTTTTTGACAAAGATCCATCCATTCTAGGGCATCACATTTATTAAGAAGATAATTGATAGAATAGATATGGTAATCCATTTCAAGGACAAATCATCTAATTACCCTAAGTTTTCCAAGGTAAGTGTGAATATCTAGGATGGAACAAGGGATATACATGTTGATAATAACATTGATCTTGGCTAGATAAATATCAATACTGTGAAGAGAGACTAAGAATCACAAATAGTTTCTAGATGTGACATTGAAAACACATTTATAGAGATTGAGTCTAATTTTATATTTAATGAGGCAATCAAAGATGATAGCAAGATCATAGATATGAGTCTTGTAGCTTTTAGACTTAAAAATGAGGTCATCCACAAAGGTTTTGAAAAATTTAAGGATGAGATCATGAAAAATGTGGGTTCTTGTGTATTGATAGGTAGCTCTAACATTTTTGAGGCCAAAGGGTATTTTAAAGTAATAATAGGTGCCCTATCCCATGGTGAAATTTGTCTTATATTGGTCTTTAGTGGTGATATGAATTTTATTATAACCCAAGAAACCATCCATAAGGGACAAAATTTCATAATCGGTAGTGGAATCGATGATGGCATCTATAGAAGGTAAAGGGAAATTATCTTTGGGACAAGTAAGATTAAGATTACAAAAGTCAATGCAAATGTGAATGACCATGGTGACTTTATTCTGAACAAGGATAATGTTGGAGACCCATTCTAAATATTCCATAAGCTTAATAAACCTAGAATCAATAAGTTTGATGATTTCTTTATGGCATATATTAGAAACTTCTAGTGAAAATTTCCATTATTTTTGTTGCATGGGTTTGGTGTTAGGATAGGTGATAATGTTGTGTACCATGATACTAAGTTCAATATCGAGCATATCTTCATAGGACCAAGAAAAAGTATCATGATATTTATTGAAGAATAAACTAAAGTTATCATGTTCACATGGTGTGAGTTCACAAAAGACTATAATTGGTCGAGGGCATGATGTGGTACCATATTTGATTTAGGTAGTTTCTTTGATAAGCATAACATTTCCATCTTGGAAATGATATGGTGCATTAGGTAAATAGGAAATAAGACTTATTTTAGGATCAATGATAATGATGAAGTTGTTGAAACAAGGATGTTTCTATTTAAAATTATTGAGTTTATGGTGATTTTGAGGTAGTTGAGGTTATCGAGCATGAATTAATTCAAGAATGGATTCATTGCTAGGCAAAGTGGGAAGAGGACTAGAATACTTAACATCTGCTTTGAGATCAATAATTTTATTACCATGGTGATCCTATTGAAAGTGTATTTGATGTACATCGATGTCTTTAGCATCTAATGTAATCTCAGGAGTAGGTAGAGTAGGGGAAGAAGATTGATCGGATTCAATAGCTTTATTGACATGGGAATAATGGGATGGAATGGTTGGTTCTATAGGAGGTAGAGAGGATGCAAGAATTTATAGAGGTTTATAAGGTAAGATTTTTTTGACCACCCAAGGGGTGTCAAGGAGTGGAGAATTAGTAAGAGGTATGTGACCTTTAGGTGATAACTCAAATTTAGTGGAAATAGTATGAACATCATGATTAAAAAAATGTATTTGAGCTAGAGTTTTTTGATAATGTTGAACATCCAAGTATCATGATTGAGCTTAGACCATGATGTAATTATCATCATAGGTTGGAGAAATTGTACATGTTTGAGATTCAGTAGGAATTTTGAAGGGGAAATGCATAGATCACTAAATTTATGTGCAGACATGATTAAAGGATCTTGAAATAATTTTGCCACTCCATAATCATTTCATTTGAATGCATATTTTGTATAAGAGGCTTACTAACATTGTATGGATGGGGGAAATAAGTGATCTCATCAATGAAGGGGATGGTGCGATCATGAGGCAATAAATAAAGGGGAAGCCACTTTGATATATAAGGAGGCAACTTAGTAGTATTACAAATATTTTTCAAGTCATTAGGTTCATCATCATTGGAATTAATAAGAGTGACTTGTAAATTTGGATTCATGTTGACAAATTCAGGTAAGGGAGCACTATTGATCATTGGAATATTGGGAATGTGATATTGGGATTTAGGATTTGGAAGTTGAATACTCCAAGGGTTGGGATTAGAACTATACCTTTTGCTATTATGAAAGAACTTGATATATTGGCTAATAGAAGAGGTGATATCCTTCATTCTATGAGTCTATGGTCATCCTAGGAGTATGTTTTAAGATAGGCATAAATTAAGGACCATAAGCTTAGTTTGAACAATCTTAGGTCCGATAGTAAGAGGGAGCTAAATACAACCAAGTGGATTTTGATTAGCTTTTTCAAATCCATGACATGTTAGGTGGGTTTAATTGAGATGATATTTATTATAACCAAATTGTTGGATGAGCCACAAAGATGTCACATTAATACCAAACCCTTTATCTACTAGCACTTTACAAATGAGGGTGGTATTAATGGATATTTTAATGAATAGGGGTGGGTCATCGACGTAAAGAAGGATTTCATCATTAATCATGTCTTTTTTGAGGAATTATATGGAGGGTTTTGAAGAACTACAAATGGATTCAATGGCATGCACATTATTTGGAGGCTCATGAGAGGGTGGTTTATCTTATACAAAAATGATTCTTCAATTTCTTGTAGTTGTTGCATGAGGAACTTACGATGATAATGGGAGGTAAAAACTAAATCTGTAAGAGGAATTCATTAAGGCATGTAATTAATCTCTTATATAAAGTTCTAATGGGTTTTAAAAAAAGAACCAACACAAGGTTTAGAAGGTAAGTTATATTTTGGAGGAATAAAAGTGGTTGGTGGTTCAAAAAAAGGAGATGGTTCCATATTAGCTTCTGAAACTGAGTGGTTATAGTATCTTTGAGGAGTTATTCTTCCAAAGATAGTTTCTTAGGTTTAGTGATAGGATATTTATGACCAAGTTTTCAATGATAATTGACCTTAGTCACATTAACATATTGAGAAATATTAGAACAAACATCCTTGTTAGCTTATTGAGTGTTAGATGTGGAAAAAGATTTTTGGTTATTAGAATAAGAAGCTTTAGGAGCTTGTCATTTTTGAGAAGCGATGTTTTACTCTTGATGACAATGTTGAACCATAGCTTTGTGATTGAATGAATCACCAAGCATATAAGAGACAACAAATTTTGTAAGCCCTCTACAAGTTTAATGGGAGTGACTGATGTTGGCATAGAACCAACAAAATTTATTAGGGTCATACCATTTAGGAGTATTATTGGGATAAGTAAATGGTTTAGAGGGTGCTAAAAATTGTTTCATTTATTGTCTAGTTAAAGGTGTGTGAAAAGATGGGGGATTATTGGCTTTGACAACTCCTATATTGGTTTGAGGAGTATTTAGAGTGATTACATTGGTGGAATGTTTAAAATACCCTTTGAGGAATTTGGTATTAGGTTCAAACTATTTCATTAAGAAGTCTTGATGTTTGGTTTGGTTAAGAGCTTCATTAAGTGTTTGAGGGACAAAATTTCAAACTTTATATTGAAGATAAGGAGTTAAGGCATTTATAAAGATTTTAAATATATTATCATCAATCATGTTATGGTTGGCCTTGTGGTTCAAATATTTCCATCACTTGATAAAATAATGGGCTGATTCAATGGGAGATTGCTTAGCATTGATGAAATAACTAAGGTAATTTATGGGAATATCATTGTGTTGAAACTCTTTAACTAAAAGATTAAATAAATCTTCTAGTTTCCATATGGAATGTTGGGTAAGTTGATTGTACCATTCTAATACATTTGTAGTGAAGGTTTTAATGAAAAGTTTAGTTGTGGTAATAGTATTAGTTTGGATCCATTCCTTGTAAATATTTTCAAATGCTTTGAGAAAAGATGTAGGGCCTTTAGTCCCATCATACTTGATAGTTGGATATATGTTATCAATGCCAATGGAAATATTGAAAGTGGCTAAAGGTTCATTTTGTATGTTTTGAAGCATCATATTATTCATGATAGGTTGGGGAATGACATTTCCCATTACATCTCTAAGAGGTGGAGGTATAAAATTTTGGTTTTTTAGAGGGAGGAGAATGGGAGGTTGATTAGCCATATTGATCAAATGATGTAGCTGCATCATTTGGGAGGTGTTTTATGTATGCATTATGTTCATTTGTTTCACTATCTATGCAAGAATTTGGGTTTTATCAATTCATGGGTTGGTATTTGTAGGAAGATTCCATGAATTGTTATTAGGAGAGAGTTTTTAGGAGGTGAATTACCAGTGGGGTTATTAGATATACTCTATGTCAATTACTCCCACATTATGATGAGATGCTTGAAGATGGGAATTGTCTTGATGGGTAAAAAAGGATCTGATCCACTTCATCTTGAGGTATGATTTGAACCATATTGTAATCCAAAGATGAGGGGGGGGGGGAAGAAGTACTCTAAGAGTGAAGATTATCTTAGAAAGTAAAAAAATGAATAAAATAACACCCCATATAGTGTGTAAATGGATTCAGGTTATCCAAAAATATTTTGATAAGAGATTTCATGATGCTTAATGAGGGAAATAAAATTTAGGAAAGAAGGAAAATCAGGGATAGAGTCATCCAGATAGAGAATAAAGTTGGCTAGATAAAGAAGAAGGTTAGCCAATAGGTATAAAATTGACTATGTTGATAGAATACTGCTAAGTACTTGATAAGAAGAATGCATAGTCGTATGGGTTGACTGTGTAGTACTGGCAGCAAGGTGGAATAGTTTGTAAGAGACTATCAACTAAGATGATAATGTTTTGAAATAGGATACAATTTTACAAGATAATTGGAATAAAGAATGAACACAAATACATAAATAATTAGATCAATGTGATTAATTGAATTGGGGCACACAACATAAACCTTGCACCAACACTAGTTAATGCAAGTTTTGAAATACAACACATAATGATAAAAGCATAAGAAATTAGCTAAAAGTAAATTCTAACTAATTGGTCACCCTAAGTGTTATTAGATATTTAGATTTTTTTTTGATTTTAATGTGATAGGAAAGTTGGCTAAAATAGGGAATTAGAAAGTACTCTTAAGTTGGTTTCAAGACATTTGAGATGAAAGGGATATGTATTGGCAATGGTATTGGCTTGGTATTGGGGCCTACCCCCTCACTTCATAATCTTGTAGTGATAAGGGTGTCGGGTGCTTTACCAATATATACCATTAACCATGTATTTATACTTGGATAAAAAACCAAGTCAGATGTCTTCTTAGTGATTAAATCTAAGTAGGTAGGCCTTGAGAAGACAAATGTTTAAATATTAAGTGATTTGGTAGTATGTGAAAAAGAGTAAAATAGTGTAATTAAAATGTTAATTTTGAAAAACCACCTATTTAGACTATGTGAGTTACTCTAAGCATGCAAACAATTGAAAAAGAAATGTAAATTAATTACTAGCAAATAGATGTTAATTCTTTAATTAAGAATAATACAAAGTTAGTTTAGGTGAAAATATATGCAAATAGTATAGAACATAGTTGAATAGATCACTACTATTTTAAAAAAGTAGGGTCTATAGGAACAAAGTCAAATAGGATGACTATGTCTCTCAAACAAAAGATAGATTACAAAATTAGGTCAATCAGGTTGACCTAGTTAGTTGTAGGATTGCAATTTTGAAGACTGCCAACTCATGAAAAATAGAATTGAAAGAAGTACTAAAATGATAGAGAGAGAAAATAAATTAACCTTGGTGGGATTGCATATGATTTTAAACTATAAATTTTATGCTATAGTGCTTTGGTTTTTGCTTTCAAATTATGCAAACTAGGTTGACTAATTCGATAAAGTTATGAAAAACCTTGTATGTTGAAGAAGAATAAGGAACATGGTCGACCTATTTGATAGTATTCATTGAATTGTATGTTGACATAAAGAATTAGAAGACAAAGTTAACCTCTTTAATAGTGTATGTTAATCTATAACTAATGAAGAATAATGTGTCAAACTATTTGATCTAGTAACCTATAGTTAATGAAGACCTGAACAGATAGAAAAGAGTCATTTTAAAGTGACTATGTGTTAAATTTGCACATAAAAAGTTAGAACTATATCGACTAGTTTGATATAGTACTGTAAATATGAAAAAATATAATAAAAATAATGGCATGAAATTAAAAATGCAAAGGTTAAATTCATATCAGGTTCACCATAATGTATATAAAGGGAAACACAATTGATCTATAAATCAATCTTAGCTCAGAGAAGATAAATCTTACTTACAATTTTGATTGTTGATACGTTAGATATTCAAGGTCATGATCAAGATGGGTCTACTATACCTACACAAGGGATCTATTACCATAATAATATCACTTGGAAGGATTCTAAAGCCTCCACTCAAGCAAAACTATGTAATAACCCTATCTATGTCTCATGTTTTAACATTCGCTAAACTAATAACAATTAAAATAAAGTCTAATATAGTGAACACCAAAGCTTGTGGAACAAATTGGGGGTTCAAAAACATAAAAGTAAACATGCATAAGATAATCTTAATTAAGTTATGTATAATTAAAATCCTAATGCATGGAGAGAGTAACATATTCAAAAGCCATTATTTATGCTACTTCTATCTACTAAAAGAGAGGAGTAAAGTTAGAGATACTTATCTTGAAGATGAACCCATATATTTATTCAATCTCTCACTTTGATAAAGGTGCTTCATAAGAGGTTGTTATGGTTTGTAAGTATCACTAAGAAAGGCCAAAACATCCAAGCCTTTTTGACAAGACAAGATCATTCTCTAAGTATAAACCCTAAGCTATGACTCCTCAAGTAGAATGGAGGAAGAGTAGATTGTAAATAAGTTCAAATGAATAATTAACTCTTGTTGTCTCTATAAGAATAGTAAAATGGATGTGTTTATATAGATGAATCTAACCCTAGTCATTTCCAAAAGATTAGCCAATAGGGTTGGCCCAATTGACTCTATATCATTATTGACAAAAAAAAATTAGGTCCTGGTCTAGATCACCCAAGAGTCAACCTAAAATCTAAATGAGTTTTGTCAATTAGAGTATAGGGTCAATGGGGCCAAAATTGTATCATAAAATATCAAAAATTATTTTAGGCTAGGGAAGGGATAATGAAGGCATAAAATGATTAGATGAGTGTGCAAAAGAAGATTCAAATCTTAGAGGAATGTTTTTAGGAGATGGTTGGATTGATTAAAAGTGGTAATAAGGTACAACAATCCCACAAAGCACCAATGGTCTTCCCACCCCTTTCTCAATTCACCCCTTAAAGTGTATACTCAGAGAGGTTGAGACTCGATGGATTCTTGCAAGATAGAAAACATCAATAATTGATAAAGTTTGAATATATTATGTGTATATAGAAACAACCTATAAAACTCATTAGAATCTTCCCAAGTGGCACTATCTTCATAATATTGGTCCCACTAGACCTTGCATTATGATACTTATATATTATGTAAACTGAGTTTGTGAGTGTCAATTATTATGATTGGTTCTATTGTGATCACCCTGGGATCCAGAACCTTTAAAGCATTCCAATCCAATACATGAGAAGGATCAATAACATACTTTTTAAGATAGGACATTTGAAAAAATTATGTAAAAGAGCTAGAGATGGTGGTAAATCAAACCTATACGGTATAATATTGATCACTTTTAGAACCTCTAAGGGTCCCACATATCTTGGTGAAATTTTTGCCAATTTTCCTAACTTAATCGATCTTTTCTACTGCTTAACCCATTAAAATAGTTTATCATCAACAACAAACTACTTTGCGATTCTTTTCATATCAACATAATGTTTTTGTCTATCATTAGCCTTCACCAATCTCTACCTGATTGTTCTAACTTGGTTTTCCATCTCCATAAGCATTTCAGGTCCAAAGACTACCCTATCTTCTAACCTATCCCAACTGATTGGTGTTCTACACCTCCTTTCATGTAATACCTCAAATGGAACCATTTTCAATTTTGATTGGTATGAGTTTTTTTAGGCAAACTAAACTAATGGAAGTTACTCCTCCCACTTGTATTGATGATCCATGCAATGCATTCAAAGGAGATCTTATAAATAGTTAACTCTCTCTATTTATCCATTTATTTTAGGGTGATATGTAGTACTAAAATTCAACTGCATACCAAAGCTGAATTTAAAGCTAATAAAAATATAGAAGTCATTTTCAAATATCGATTAGAAATGATCTTTTCTAAAAATCCATGCAATTATTACACCTCTTTCACTAATCCCTTCACAATCATAGGTGCTTAATCTATCAAGTTTCTTGGTATGAAGTGAGCTACCTTGGTTAGTTTGCCAACTACCACCAAGATCATATCATGTCAGTTTTATGATAATGGTAACTCTTGGATAAAGTCCATGCTAATCACCTACCACTTCTACTCTGGTATATCATGAATATATAACAATCTTATTAGATGTACCATGTTTAGATTTCACATGTTGACATTCCAAATAATGATATATGAAATATGTTGCATCTTTTTTGATCCTTTTCTCTAAATAGAGAGGTTTTAGCTTAACCATGAGCTTATTTACACAAAGATGTCCTGAATATGGGGCATTGTGCATTTATTTTATCACCATACTCTTTAGATTCTCTCTATCAGGCACATACATCCTACCATTATACCTCATAATACCATCACTATCTAACTTGAATCCTTTATACTTGGGTTTTAGATCATTCTCTAAAAAAGCTTTCTTAACTTGATCATAAAATTCATCTCCTGATGAGAATTTAATTACCTGATCATGGAAAGCACTCTTGATAGTAACTAAGGCTGATATGTACCTTCTATGAATTAGGGCATCTTCAAATCTATTTTAATTTCCCTTGATATAATTAATATAAAAATCATAATCAGATAAGAATTCTAACTAATGTCTCTTACGAGTGTTCAAGTTCAGTTGGGTGAAGATATACTTGAGTTCCAAGTTATCAGTTTTGAGCTCAAATGGTTTACCCAATAGATAATGCCTATAAATTTGAAAGGTATTTACTATTATAATAAGTTCCATATCACGAGGGGCATAATTCACCTCATAAGGCTTAAGTTTTCTGGACTCGTATGCTAAAATGGAACCATCCTACATAAGAACTCCTTCATGTCCATCCATAGAAGCATCTATGATAGCTAATAACTGACCATTAGAATTGAGAAATATTAGCATAGGTGTTAAAGTAAGCCTCCTTTTCAATTCTTAAAAGTCTTTCTCACACTTTTTTGACCAAACAAAACTCTGATTCTTCCACTAAAGAGAGGTGATTGGGTTAGCTATCTTTGAGAATTTTATAAATTTTATTTTGGAATAACTTGCTATACCCATAAAAATCCTCACTTCATGCACATTTTAAAGTACTAGCCATTCCATTATGGATCTTATCTTTTCTATATCCACTAAAATTTTATCTACAAAGATAATGTGTCCCAAATATTGCACTTTCCTATAGAAAAATGCACACTTGGACAAATTTCCATACAAATTATGCTTCCACAACTATTACAAAACCAATTCTAGATGCTAAAGATGTTCTTCCTCATCTTTAAAATGTATGAGAATGTCATCCAAAAAAATTAACATAAAGTGGTCTAGATAATCCCTGAACACACTATTCAAGAGACTCATAAATGTTATCAGAGCATTTGTTGAGCCGAAAAGCAATACTTTGAACACGTAGTTCCCATATTGAGTTCTGAATGTTGTTTTATGAATATATTCATCTTGGATTCTCAATTTATGATACCCTGATCTAAGATCAATCTTAGAAAAAATTATTGCCTCTTAAATCTAATAAAAAAGATCATAAATGTGAGGTAATAGATACCTATTCTTGATTATCACCTTGTTCAACATACTATAATCAATACACAGGTAAAGATTACCATCCTTGTTATTGAAGAACATTGTTGGTGCACCCCATGGTGACATATTTGGTCGAATCAACCCTTTTGATAACAAATCTTAAATTTGATCCTTTAATTAAACCAATTTGGTACTTACCATTCTATATGGTGCCTTGGATTACAATTCAAATCTAGGTATGATCTTTGTTAGGTGTAGAGCTTCATTGTCTTCCAAGATCAGAGGTTAAAATTTTGATGTTATTTCAGCTGGGTTTTGGATCCCATTCTTTGTATCCTTGATGGTGTGAGGGGTTGCAAGGGGGGAACCCCCCTTGTGGGGTCTAGGGGGATGACCCCCCTGGTCGGGGGTCCGGGGGCCATGCGCCCTAGTGGGGGTTCGGGGGTAATGCCCTTGAAGTGAAAATTTTATTAAAATTGCCTTGTAAAATTGTAATTTCATAGTCAATTTGGGCCATTGATTAAAGGTTTCTAGATCTAAAGATAGAGGTTATGTTTAGGTGTTTTTTTCCCTAAAATGTATTGATACATAAGCTGAGATGAAAAAAAATTAGATTGTACATAGAGAGGAGGTAGAGAAGGTAGATAGGTGTAATATGTTTTGTTGTAGGATTTATTTTTCCCTTGTATTGCTAGAAATAATATACTGAACAAGTTTGGTGGATGTAGTCCATCTTAGGTGAACTACGTTAAATCTAGTGTCTCCTATTTTGTGCATGTTTATGATTATTTTTTGTATGTTTTATTGATTCCTTTAATAATTTATATTATATGTGATTTGGGGATAAATATATATTTTATTTTATCTTAACAATCTCAATTGTGAAATTAAACTCATGTTTGGGTGGTAATCCTAGAAACTCCTCTAGAAACACATCCTAAAAGTTCCTAAGAAAAGGATAATCCTCTATGGATGGTTTTTTATATTCCTCAATCTCATTTATTTTTATAATAAATTCATGACATCCTTTTTTTGAGCCTTCTTGAGTTGAATTGAAAATTTTTGTCTAAACTTCAACTCTCTTTTCTCACCCTGAAGCTGTGTCTAATTTTTGAAATCATCTTAACACTCAACCTTCTTTAGATAATAATCAACCTTAGATTTATGATTTGAAAACCTATTAACTTATAGGATCACATCATATGACCCTAGCAGTGCAGCATACAAATCCACTATTGTAGTGAATTTAGGTAACCTGATCTCAACTTCTACTAGATAATTGTCAACCTTAACATTTGAATCATTTACATACTATATTGACCATGTATTTTATATAATTATAGATTTTCTAGACAAAAATAAAATATTTAATAACCCCAGTGTCAATAAAAATAGAAATTGGATGATAAAATAAAATACTTGTCAGTTTAATGGGAGAAGCTTGGAACTCAACTTGATGATTACCAACAACTACGCGAATCCTCTACTAAAAAATTCCTTATTTTAAAGTAGAACCCTTGTTCTTTCCATCAGATTTACCCTGATTACACTCTCTAACATAATGGTCACCTCTGAAAATGAAGCAACCTCTAGGTGGTCCTCTCTTATCAAACTATTGGTTTCCCTTAAAATAATTTCTAGGTTTCCTACTCCCTGAGATAATATTAAACTTAACATTTTGGGTCTTAAAATAATTCTTGGAGTCTCCATTCCTCTTGTAGTTCTTATTTTTGAATTTATTTTAGGACATCCAAACTTTTTTTTAAAACTTATCTCTGAAGAGATTTTAGCTTCTACTCCTTTACACCTCCACCTCACATCTAATTTAAGGTTTTATTCCCACAATAAACTTCTGATTTGAAACCTCTCATCTGCCTGATATTAAGGAACATACTTTAGGAGATTGGTGATTTAATCTCTGTATTCATTCATAGAAAGGTCTCATTTCTTAAGGTTATTAAAATCCATTAACTTATGATTGAAATAAATTTGAAAAAGCCACCCTGAACTAAACAATGTCATGAACTTCTTTCAAGTGGTGGTGGTAGAGTCAAGGTTCATCTCGAGCTTCTTGTTTGCCCACCAAGTTGCTACTTCACTAGTAACCTAATATGCTCCCCAAAATGCTTTGGTGAGTTTAGATTAATTTTGAATCTCAAAATATTTTTCCATTTATATTATCCATGCTTTAGCTCTATATCTTAAAATGGTTCCATTGAACTTGGGTGGATTCATATTTTTCATATCTCATGCCAAATTTGTAACTACTCGAGACTTTGCATCTTGCATCACTTCCTCATGCCTCTACTCTTGAGATTTTTTTTTGCTCAATATGATGCTCTTCAAGTCCTAAACATTTTCCTTAATATGCCCATGCTAGGTGGTGAAGCTAAAAGCTTCACATGTATGCAAATGGAGGAGGTTGCTGAGTGTCATAGTAATCGACGTCGATCAGGCCAATTAACGTCAGTCATATATAGTGTACAGAGCAACTGGCATTGGTTAGGGGTCGACCAGCATCGGTCAAACAAGAACCGACGTCAGTTATCTCCAGACAGACAGAGACTGACGTCGATCGTTTGTGCATTCCAAAACTGGTCTAATTTTAGATGGACAGCTTGTTTGCATGTAAAAATTAATTTTAGTCTTGTGTCTATGTTTCTAATTATTTTAATTGGGAAGTCTAATTATTGTTTGCATGGGATCTATTTAAGAGACCCATGGGGCTGTATTGTAAGTAAGGATCAAGGACAAGGAAGAGATCCTTCCGAGTGTAAGATTAGTTGATCTGTAGGTAGCAAGATCAGGGAGATCTACATGGTAAGTACGATCAGTTAGATCTGTAGGTGTGTAAGATCAAGGAGATCTACTTGGATTACTTGGTGGTACTTGGTGGACTGGAAGTAGGCAACAACGGTTGAGTTGATTGTCACTTACTGGTGGAGGGAACAACTTTGTGTTTGAGTTGTGGTTGTAATTGATTGAGAGAGAGAGAGAGATCTAGAGGGAGAATTACTATATGCCTAGGAGGTGTAGGAAGAGTGTGATTTATTTATTGTATTTCCTTCTGGAAGAGTGTTAATACAAGATTATATTGTCTCTCATATTCTTTGTTGTTTCTGAATTCTAGTTACATATTACTTCTGGTTTAATTCCGTGTTTAGTTACTTATACAAAGGTAATCAAGTGTACTCTCAAGGAGTAGGATCCTAATATCCCATGCACTTCCCATTATAGGAATATGATTCAATCCCTATTATCATGTATAGCTATGAGAATATGATCCAACTTCATAGCTTGCTTAGTGATGAATTAATTTGGATCCACTAGAGGATTGGTGTTTGAAGTACCCTCACCTCCAATTCTAATTCACACCATTCTTATTCCTAAATAATAAGAGACTACATTTTTATTAATGGAGTCATTGAGTCTTAGAGTTGGAGCCTCAACTTTGATACCATAATGTAATAACCCCACTGGATTTTACTAGAACAAGGTAATTTTTTTAAACATGTACACCAATTCAAAAATAGATTCCATCGCAATAAAAAAAAATGATGATCTTTAACTAAATACTTTAGTTTATAATATAACCAAAATTAAAGTCAAAGGTTAATCTATTTAGAAAATGATCACAAATCAAGATCAAGTACAATGCTGATATTTATAAAATAAATACTACATTAATTTCATAAAAGTATATTTATAAATTTAGACACAACTAATACAAAGTTATGGCCAACAATTGTAATGATAAAATATATAAAATAGTAAAATTTCAACATATACAAAGCTTAATAATAATAATATACAATAATACAATGCTCTACAGAGCATGCGAGTCTCAACAAACTCATATCAATCATAAGTAATCATGAGTGTAGTCACTAGTGAAGTACTATTGAGGGGAGGTAGAGCATCATTTGTGTGATTTTCCATACCAATCATGGACCATAAATCCTCCACACTATCTCCCAACTAGGGAATGGCCCTCCCTTCATGGATGGGTAGATAATGATGGTGTAGAAATCAAGAGTGACAACTAGAAATCGTATGCTGTAAGATAACTATTACATGATGTATATCACAAATAAACCCATTCTAATATGATATCATACAAAACATGTAAAATAAATCAAACAGATGAAATGATAATATTTAATTATAAATATTACTTTGGCCAAAGTTTTCATATAGTTATTTGATCTCAAAGATCAGTCAATTTCATACACACCACTCAATCAAATTACACTTTATCTATGTATCAGTGACATTATCTAAGTATAGTCTCTCTCACTTGATTATATAGGGTCATTAATACTAGATTATTTTTATATATTTAATAAAATAAAACCAATGGATTCATAATGAATATTCCCTATTAGCAGATATAATATGTGCTAAACAAGGAAATATTAAATACATTCATTTAGTTCATTAAATGCAATGTAATGAATCCAAACATCTAATTTATACTTTTTATAATAAAATCATATACATACACAAATTAAAAAATAGTCATCTATAAATTCATACCATCTAGGCAAGAAATAAATCAAGACGTCAAGTTACTGAATAATAACATGTAACTCTATATTTTATGTTATTCAACCACTTAATAACATTTACTCGATTATTACTTTATATCTATAAACCAAAAGTACATTTATAATCTAATCAAATACTTACAAACTAATATGTTTTGTATTAATCTCAAATACCACTTATGTAGAAGATCCTTCAACTAATACACACATTTAACTTAGACTATTGATTCAAATAACAAAAACATCCATATATCTTTGTTATATCATGTAAGTTCTTAAGCATTGGATAGATTATGTATATCTATATATGGTTTACATGAATTAGTTTTGTAATTAATCAATAAATCATATGTATCCCATATATTTATATACCTAATCAAACACTCAGTTATATCCCAAATTTAGCTTTGATAATTCAAATAATCAAATATACTTATACAGAACTTGTTGTATATAATATATATGTATGTTGTACATAGATACTCTAAATAGACAAGTATGTTGTCCATGATTTTAAGAGTATCATATGTAATGTTGATACACATACAAACACATATCAAATCATTAATTTCCATTTCTAGATATGGACATATATTAACTAATTTTTTTGGCTTTGATCTCTATTAATAAACCCATCAAACCTTCTCTTTAATACCCATATTCACACAGTCTTAGATAAACTCAGCCATGTCTATATACATAATTTTTTTACATAGGAAGATATATTTTAAATACCAATAGTCTTATATAAACAAAACCAACTATATACTAATATAGTTGAATAAAAGTGAGTATAACATTTTGTCAAAGACTTATGAGCATCATATAACATACATGCCTAATCGAACACACATTATTTTAGTATTTATGCTATAGATTTTTACATATTTAATTATTCTCACCAAAATAAAATCTCATGATTATACTACAGTGAAATCCATTCACCTAAAGTCATCTCCTATGGTTCAACATAATAAAAACACAGTGATTGGTATAAGTGTAAGAACCATAGCCTAAGTATATCATATATATATATATACACTGGTATAGTCATACCATTGAGTCATCTAATAGAGACCCATAGGATATATGAATATACCCTTGTATATTTGTATCATCTAGGTTATACCAAATACAAGTTTCAATAATAAATCTAAACAAAAATTGAGCTATAACTACCAAAATTTATTATAAAATTTTATTCATTCTTACCCTTTACACATAGTTCTTCCCTATGAGGGTTAAAAATATTGACCATGTTAAAATTTATGTTCATGGTAATACGATATATAAAGAAAAGTATATCTTTATACTAGTTCAATGGATTAAATTTAACCAAATAAGCCTAGCTGTGCCCTAGATTTAGGTTTAATTACTTATCCTATTTAAAATAAGCTAGTATTTTATGTACTGAATAAAATGTTTCAATATAAAATTCAAATAACTAAGCAAAACCCAAAATAGGGTCTATATATAACTTAGATAATAATTAAATTCTAATCTTAGATTTAACCTAGGGTTTATTTCACCAACAAATACACATAAAATTTTACACTAAAATCTCAAATTTATTTTTGCAACATGGCCATTTATACTTAGGGTTTCATGGTTATATACTTGGTTCTATGAATGGCCGACCCCCCCATAGGGCCAAGAATTTAGCCTTGTTTTTTTTTTAAAATTTCATAATAATGAAACAAATAAAAACCGTTTGTTGACATAATCCATATTATACCTATGAATTTAAACAACATAACCAACCCATTAAAGAACCTCAAAGATAACAACTGGTAAAACTTTCTCCAAATCCTAGATTGAACATCCTTTTCCCTCTTTTTGCTTATGTGTGCCGTATCTCCTATTTTTATTATATTCTCCTGCATGTTAACCTCATGCAACTAAATTCCCCCTTTTTTGCTAGAACTCCTTGCGCTCATTATGATCTTGGCGGAAGAATATTCACATGAAAACTAACTTGAAAAATATTGAGGGAAGACTAACCATTTAACCATGAAAAATCCAAACAAAGTGATTATTTTTCATAATAGATTGATAACACAAGTCATCACCAAAAAACCAAACCCCAATCTCAAACCTTATTCATTATTATTCTTTTACGCTTGATGAATATTACCAAAGAATTTGCAATAATCCATTAAATATTTAAACTATTATCACTAACAATGATTTCAAAATAATAATAATAATAATAATAATAATAATAATAATTTAACCATTATGAAAGTTTAACATTGACTTCCCAATATCCATTTAATCATCATGTTTATTAACATAATAATGATTTAAGTATTAAAACATTAACTTAATACATGATTATTCCCAATTATAATAACATGGAATTAACATGATATTAGTGTTTAGTTATCAATCAACTAACACATTTGCTAAACATAAATACCATTCTAAATCTAATTTAATAATTAACTAACACACAAGAAATTATGTTCCCTTATCAAGGTGATTGTAAACAAGATACCATCATAAAACATTCAATTATACCCAAAGATAGTAGCAGGACATACTAAAGACATACACATATTCCAATTACTCATTATAGTAAAATCATCACATGAGATAAGATAATTATGAAAACATAAATGCAACACACAACCAAATAAATAGGAGTATCAATCATTTCCAAAACATCAATCAAGATCATATTTGGAAGCAATTACAAGCTATCTAAGTCAAACATTAATCAAAAGCATATTATACTACTATTATGTGTGTGGGTTCTTAATTATCATTCTATCATCCCCGCAATGCCTCCATCTATGCCACCCTCTTTGGTGATGCCCTCCCTCTTTCGCGATCTAAGGGATGGATCTATCCTATATCCACCTCGAAACAGTAAAGGTAATTAGTCCAAATCAATATATAATTCATAATATACTTCTGTAATGAATTAAATAAACATGATAATCTTATACAAAACATACAAGTACAACTAACTCAATAATTTAACAATTATATTAATAATCTACATATAATTGTCCATAAACTAGTATATGAAATATAGCTTAACTAAAATAGTAATTAACCAAACAATAACCATAAAATCCACTAGTTAATAGGTTATTAGGTTTAGAGAGGAATCGAGATGTGACATACATACTATATCACACACATTTTCATTATGGATAAATATTAAAAAAAAAAAAAATCATGCAAAAATGTTTACTATGATGAGGAAACAAATATTGGCCAAACTAGAAGATGAATTATCACTATCACAATTCCTTGAGTTAAATCCATGTACATGGGAGATGATAATATTAAAACAACTGAAAAATAATTTTAAAAATGAGAGACTACAACAATTCAAGAGATTCAATTTTTTTATTTAATAAAAAATCATTTAATATTGGATTTAAACATTTACATCCAACATGAACCAAATTCCAAAGCTGACAAATCTATTATCAAACTACTAGTTAGTTAAATTCTCTCTAATTTTTTGCCTCTTTAGTGGGATAAAATATTTATTCCCTTTAAGAAAATAATGGGGGATGTCTTGACTATATAATTAAAACATAACTACAATATGGTAAGGTTTAATTATAAATTATCAATGGCTAACATACCATTGAATATCATAAAACAATACTGGTAAACCATATATTTGCTACTACTCATGATAGAATCAAATAGAGGTCTACTCATGTATCATATCATCCTAAGAGGATCCTTCTTGAAAAAGTTAGTAGATAATTACAAATACATGAAATAAACTAAGAAAATTAGCAATATATTAATTCAAATAAGCATAATTAAATTACAATGGCTGAATTATAGAATCACTAGCCTCTTCAAGGGGGAAGCCTCCTTTTAGCAAGATCAATACAATAAATTCATGGACACCTTCATTGGCCTCAACACTTACTTATATACCAAGTATAATCTAAGAAATTACTACTTCTCATGAACGTGGGATAAAAAATGCTCATGGGATGACTTACAAAACATATGCATCCATAAAATCTATTATACTAACAAAGTAAAGAGAAGGGGCTAGAATGGGTTCCTAACATCCCCTCCCTCTTAGAAAAAGCTTTGTCTTCAAAGCTTCAAATGTGGGAATTGGTGCTAAATTTGATACAATAGTTCCCATGTGGCATCCTCTAGTTGCATTCTATATCATTGAATTAAAACCTCTGTGATGGAGTGGGAGTGAATTTGGCATGTGTGCTTGTACACAATTGCCTCTAGATCAAGAAGGATGGATCCCTCATTATCAAGATTTGGTAAAATAGTCTACACTTTGATGTTTATGCCAATAATTTTTTTTAGACAAGAAACATGAAATACTAGGTGAACTTGGGAAGAAGGTGGGAGATCCAACTTATAAGCAACCAACCCAATCTTCTATAGAACCTTATAGGGCCCACAGAACTTGGGAGCCAAATATGATGCCCTTTGAGTTTTAGGGAGGATTGATTATATGGATATAGGCAAAGAAAAACCATATCACCTACTTGAAAAGTGCACTTGAAATAGTGTTGATCAACCTATTATTTCATTTGATTTTGTGCCATATGAAGATTATCCCATAGGGTACTAAGGATATGATCCTAGGTTTAGAGACTCATGTCAACCGCTTTAACTAATGAACTACTAGGGGTGTATAGAAGGAACACTAGTGGTGCTTGACCATAAATTACTTCATAAGGAGTCATTTTAGTTAAAGTGTGGTAGGAGGTATTGTACCACCATTCAAAGAGGGGGAGCCACTTTTCCCACTAATGTTGTTGTTTTGAGGTGAAGCAACAAAGGAAAGTTTCCAAGCATTTGTTGACAATTTCAGTCTAGCCATTTATTTGTGGATGATACTTGGAACTCATCTGTAGTTGGGTGCCATTGCATCAAAATAGTTCTATCCAAAAATGGCTAGTGAAGGTTTCATCATGATCTGAGATAATGGATGAAAAAATGCCATAAAGATAGAAAATATGGTCCAAGAAAATTTGTGTGACTATGGAGGCAGTATAGGGGTGGCTGAGGGCATAAAAATGACTATATTTGGAGAGACAATCAACCAAAACTAAGATCATTATTTTTCCTCTAGATTTAGGGAGCCCCTCAATGAAATCCATAAAAATATCTATCCAAATCCTATTAAGGATGGGCAAGGGTTAGAGCAACCTGGTTATGAGTGTGGTTTCACCCTTATTGTGTTGGTAGATATCATATTCAACCACCATCTATTGAAATTCCATTTTCATTCCCTTTCAAAATAAGTTGCATCATGCTCTCTCATAAGTTTTGAGAAACCCTAAGTGCCTAGTAGATGGAGAAGCATGGAGTTCATAAAAGACATCCTGCTAAAGATTTATGCTCTAGGGAAGCACCAAATGACCCTTATTATAAAGAAGCACTATCCCAAGAATAATGTGGTATAATATAGAGGTTAGCAGCCAACTATTGAATGATTTGAGATAATGAGGAGTCATTGACATACCCCTACTATAAAATGTCCAACCAATTTGGAATAGGCATATAAATAGATGAAAGGGAAGTTTGGTCCATAAATGTGTGAGATAGAGCATCAAACATAATATTATCCTTACCCTTCTTGTAAGATATCTAATACTCATAACCCATGAGTTTGTTGACCCATTTCTATTGTGATGGAGTGGAGACCCATTGTTTTAGGAAATATTTTATACTCTGGTGATCAGTTTTCATACAAAAATGATCCCCCAATAGGTAGGTATGTCACTTCTATACTATATACAAAATGGCCATCATTTACTTCTCATAAGTAGAGAGTGCTAAATTATTTCTAGAAAGAGCTTTGCTAGTGAATGTAATGGGACATCCTTCTTGGAGGAGAACAACACCAAGTCCATTATTATAAGTATCATTCTCAATAATGAAGGTCTTGGTAAAATATGGCATATCTAGAATAGGTGTATTACACATAGATTGTTTCAATTCTTCAAATGCACAGTCAACATCTTGTGTCCATGTAAATGCATATTTTTTCAACATAGCTAGCAACAAAGTAATAATCTTCCCGTAATCCTCAACAAACTTGTGATAGTATCTAGTCAGCCCCAAAAAACCATGGAAGCCCTTGAGTGTCTGAGGATGAGGCCAATTTATCATGGCAACTATATTTTCAAGATCCAACCAAACCCTTTGAGCTGAAATAATATGCCTAAGATACTCCACTTCATTTTGGACAAAAACACATTAGATGAGGATGTCATTAAAGAAGACCAATATTAATTTATGCTGGTAGGGCCAAAATATTATATTCATCAATGCATAGATGTTGAAGGAGCATTAGTGAGGCCAAAGGGCATGACCAGAAACTCATAGTGGCCATCATGCATACAAAAAGTTATCTTAGGGATATCATCCTTATGAATACAGATCTAGTGATATCCAAAGTAGAGATCCAACTTAGAGAAAAAATGAGTGCCATGAAGCTCAATGAAAAGCTCATCAATAATAAGGATCAATAACTTATCCTTTATGGTGATGTGATTAAGTGTGTGGAAGTCATTGTAGAGGCTCCATGACTCATATTTTTTTTAAATAAGGAAAACTAGGGAAGAATATGAGATGGTACTAGGGTGAACAATGCTTTGTTTTAGTAAGTCTTGAATGATCATCTCAGTCTCATTATTTTAATGAAATGGGTAGTGGTAAGGCTTGATGTTAGGAGGAATGCTTCTAGGAAGGAGATGAATATGGTGGTCCTCTAGCCATTAACGTTGTAATCCCACTAGTTTGGCAAAGACATGTGCATACCTATGCAAAATGGTTTTTAGATCAGAAGGAGGAGTAGAGACCATTGATGCTTGCATTTGAATGGAATGGATATGGGCAATGACATCTTGTGATTTCTTATTAAAAATATTTTCAGTGTGATGTGAAATGATCATGCTGAGGGACCTTGATTGTAAGCCTTTCAATGTGTGTTTTTGCCCATTTTCTAAAAATTGCATCTAAAGTTCAATAAAATCTCATAAGATGGGTCTAAGTGTGTGTAACCATTGGGCTCCCAAAAAAACATCACATTTGCCTAAGAGCAAGGCAAACATGTCAGAGCATAAGTTATAATATCCAATAAAGATACACACATTACAACACTTCCCTTTGCAAGGTAAATTTCCCCCATTGGCAATCATGACTTCAAAGTTAGAGTAAGGATAGAAAAAAAAATTAGCTTATTTGGTGATTTGAGGGTTAATAAAGTTATGAGGACTACCATAATCAATGAGTATTATGAGAGGGAACTTCTTGAAATAACCCGTGAATCACATGGTTTTTGGGGTGGTGAATCCTTCTAAGGTACATAGAGAGATAGCTAGTTGGTCTTCCTCAAAATCAAGTTTTATAATTGATTGAGCTTCTTTTGAATCATCTATTGTATCCTGAACATTATTCTAAATCTTTAGTTTCAGGTGGAGAGTCTACATCTAATAGGTAGAGCTTTTGATCGACACATAGATTTCCTTGAGTGAATTTGTCATCATAATTATAACATAGTCCTTTTTATCTATGGGATTGCATCTATGCTTTAGTCAAATGCTTGATAGGAGTGGTTCTGGGGGCTGACATTGTTTGAGATCATTATGTTATTTGAATAGAGCAAAATTGAACTCAAATTAGTGTTGAGCTGTGATCTTGTCCTCTACCAATTTAGCCAACCCTAGGACTTTCATCATCATGTTGGGTTAGAAAATTTTAACCTTAGATTGAATTACATCCTTTAGTCCACTAACAAAGAAATTCCTAAAGAATTCATTAGATAATCCCTCTATGTGATTGGCTAATTTTTCAAATTCTATTTGATATTATCTCACGGTTCTTATTTGGAAAAGTTTTGTGAGTTCTCTTATGAAGTCATCAAAAGTAATAGGGATAAACCATTAAAAAATGAGGGTGAAAAAATTAGTCCATCTTGGCTCATCATCAGTCTTGGTATACTAATGATACCATTGAAGGGCTTCAAGTTCTAAGTGAAAGGATGCAAGCAGAACCTTGTTGGCATCAAAATTATTATGTAGATTAAAATATTTTTCTACCTAATAGATCCATCTAGTCAAATATACACCATAGAATCAAGGAAAATCAAGCTATGACCCATGAAAATTACTGGAAGAAGAAAATCTAGTGTTAGAAGAGGACTTTGGAGGTCATCTATTATTCAAGGTGGTATGTTGAAGACTAAGGCTAAGATTTTTTCATTAAGATCTTTGATGTATATCTTGAGGGCTATAATTTCATAATCCATGTTTTTTTCTCCTATTAGGGTTACTAACATGACCCAAATAAGATATTATTTTTTGCAATGGGTAGGAAAACTAGAGTTAAGACACATTTAGTAAGGGAAGTTTATGATTTAGGTGAAATCAAAAGGTGTAAATGTACTTTTGCTAATTTTTTTTTATAGTGGGAGTGTGATTAACGAAGGCAAGGGTAATTTTAGCAGTGAAAATGGAAAAAATAGAAAATTTATCAAAGAGGGACAAAGGAGAAAAAAGAGGAGATGAACACTAAGGAAATTTTTTGAGGCAAATGGATAAAAACAAGAAGTTATGGTAAAACTTGAAAAAAGGGAAAATTGAGATTTTGAGAATTAGGAGTGGAATCAAGATATGGGACCTCAATAAAAAAAAGTTGAGAATGGAATTTCAAGTGTTTGGATAAAGTTTGAGGATCAACAGGGCTATAGATGGAGAGATATGGAAAAAAAACATATTTTACTCTAGTTTTGTGGTTTCTAGTTTTTATCGAATGTCTAGCTACAAGTTCTATGAGAGTATTTTGATAGTTTTCCAAAGATTCTCTAGTTTTTGGTTACTATCAAATATATAAATTCAAGTCCTCTAAAAGTATTTTGATACTTTGATGATGGATTATTTGATAGCCTGTTGGGAATATTCTAAAATTAAGAGAAATGGGCCCCAAGATTTATTGACTGCCTAAAGTTTTAAAGATATCTAAGTGAGTACCACTCTTCAAAAAATTTATGGCCATGGATTTACCTCTAAGTGATAGCTCTTGGTTTTCCTCATGGGTAGGAACTAATCAATTGGGAAGGGGCCATTTCCCATTTCATTGGTAGGTCCTCTCAATGGGTCAGCTACTTTGGGGTTTCTGTAGTACTCCTCATAATGAATTTTAGGGCTTTCACCCAAGTACTTCCCATAGTTATGTGGATAAATTTTTACCCTAATCTAAAATAAATTATTATGATATATAAAATTAATTAAATGAATTATGTATCAGAATAAAGTTAAGACTTTTTGAAAAAAAAAGGCCGTAGAAAGCACTTTGATACCATATGAAAGGATCTTTCTTGAAAAAGTTAGTAGATAATTGAAAACCCAAGAAATAAACTATGAAAATTAGCAATATATTTACTCAAATAAGTAGAACTGAATTACAATAGCTAAATTATAGAATTGCTAGCCTCTTCGAGGGGGAAACCTCCTTTGAGCAAGCTCAATACAATAAATTTGTGGATGTTTTCCTTGGCCTCAACACTTACTTATATACTAAGTCTAATCTAAGTAACTACTACTTCCCATGAATGTGGGATTAAAAAAAATACTCACAAGATGACTTACAAAGCATATGTGTCCATAAAAAATATTATACTAACAAAGTAAAGAGAAAGGGTGACATTGATTCTTAACACATCCAAGGCCACAATAGAGTAGATAATCAATATGTGAAAACAAAAAGATATGGTGAGCAAGACATGGATTCACACAAAATTTATTAACCAACTATATAAATTAAGGCCAAATTCGATCATGGAGAGGAATGAAATGTCACAGTAGTGGCAATGAGAAGATAAATAACTGTAAGGTACATGGGATATATATTTTAATTAAACTAAGAATAAAAATATCAAATTCATTTATTTATGATCCATGGGTCTATTGAATATTTCACCTTTGTTCTTAAGTATGATACTCTTTTATATTATGTGTTTGAGAATGGGAGGATGCCCATTATTAAGTATAACCATCAATACACCACACTACTATTTTTTTGGACTATCAATTAATGACAGGTGGTCAAAAATAAAATATTCTCATAATTTCTATGACCATGGATTTATATATATGTGAATTCATAGCCTTGTTCACTTTTGGGAATTATGACCACCAACACGTCTTAATTATGAATCCTCATGGTCACATAATCATATAATTACAATTTTAACCTATTGTATTCAAGTCATCTTATGTGGAATCTGAAGATTCATTCATAGTTCTAATTTATCTTAAAATTTTCAATGCCCCTTGTAGTGAAATCCTACCTAGTTGTTTGTGTTTGAATTCAGGTCTTTGTCATATTTTACCTTTATCAAATTCATAAAAAGTGACACACATGACAATATTCCATTATCTCACAATCATAGAGTCTTAAAGTACTCAAAAATTTGAAATGCATTTTTTCACATTCCATGGATCTATTGAATCTCTCATATTTGGTATATATTTATTTTGAAAGCACATTTCATCATTAAAAGTGTTTTGGGGATGTGGTAAAATATTGTGCAACATGTCCTAAAAAAATCCCAAGTATTCTTCATCTCCATCCTTTATCATGTCCACTCAAAAAAGTCCCATAAGGTCACCGAGTTATCAAATCATAGCTTAGACTTTAAAATAAAAGGGTCCTCTATAGTTGAATTGATTTATTAGTTTTATTTTAGACTATTTTTCATAAGGATATGTATGTGTTATAGGAAATAAACTATGAATCTTTTGACTTAGGAAATGTGAAACTAGCCACCTATTCCATTCTCAAACATAATGATAATAGTATTCCACATACTTTATATTTATTTCAATTAAATTAATAATATAATTTAAATTTTATTATGTATGACTAATCAAGTAAATACATTTACATGTTGTGATATAGGCATTTGAGAAAAAGAGATCATAAATATTTTTGAAAAATATAAATTTGATAACCTAAACGATAAGTTCTCATTTCTCCTGCTCCCCAGTGACATATGGAACAAATGGGTGATATGTTTTTATTTTTATACAAATTGTGGGATTTCATGTTGTCCAAAAAAATATTATGAGAAATATTTCAAGTAAAAATCATTAGATAACTTATCCAAAATGTTTTTCAAAATGAAAAGGTATATGTCTATTAATGAGTTGTATCTAATTTATGATAAAGTATACGTGGATATATTTTGATGAAAATAACACTTGATTTTGGTGTGAATGTATAAAAATTGAATGCATATTGTAAAAAAATTAAATATAATAGAATCACAAGGGAAAAAAGATTAGACTATCTAAAATCAACAATTCCAGAAGACCAAACTGTATTTTGATGCATCAAATCCAATGCTGTTTAAAATTTTGACATTCATTAAACACACTTTGGTTATATTTTTGAATAATCAAGAGATGAAAAAAGGGAAAATGGAAATAAAAATAATCAATTGCGAAATAGAGCTATAAAAAATCAGAAGAAGAAATAACAATCTAAAAGGAATCAAGGGAGCTTCTAGAAATTTATATATCATATTTTTTATATAATAATCAAACAAGGGATAAGGACACTTATGATTTCACATGTCAATGTTATTTTTATTTTTAGTTAAGTAGAACATTTATAGATATACAACAATATCTTATGCCCCTTATTCCATAAGTTTTCATTTCTAATTTTTGTAATCTTGTGATGAGTATTACTTAGAGTGAAATTATAGAAGTACTCTCATGCATTACATCCAACACAATGAGTTCCATTTGCATCTTTATATTTATAGTATTTAAATCTTTCATGTTTCAAAAATATATAAGCATCTACATGGAAAGGGAGAAAAACATGAATGTAATCCTTTACAAAGATTGTAATAGGATTTTGATTAAGGAAGGTGCATTCCAAGGACTATAAGTGTTCTTTAGAATATATGTTGTCCATATTTAAAATGACATGGTCTATGAAGAGGATAACTTAGAAATTGACTTGTCATTTGAAAAATAATTTGAAAATTTTGCATCTAAAAGTACCTAGACTCTATTACCTAAACAACCATTCAACTTTGAAATATATATACATTTTTTGGAGCATATTATTTGAAGATCCACCAAAAACACATTCCATATTGTAATAATTTATGGTTGTATAAATAAAATTCAAGAATCTATAAATTTAAAAAAAACTTATTTAATATGCATAGTTGAAAAAAAACTAGGAGATTATGATAAAAATTTACTACAAATATCTCATACAAACTCTAGTTGAGTGTTTAGTTTGGTTTGTCTAAAATGTTTTGTAACCCTTTCTAAAATTATTTATTTATCTTTTGTGAAATTGAGATGCTTTCCATTTTATTAAAAATGGGTGACCATATATTTTTTATTATTTGATAAAACTTCATCATAATAAAATTGTTTCCCTTATATGTTTATGGCTAGCATTCATAGTGTAACTATAATTAAGGATCAAATTTGAAGATGTATTGAATTTGGATGCAACATCGCATCAATTGAATACAACTAACTCTATCAAACAACCCATTGACAAGTCTGAATGCCAAGATGATCTTAAAAATGTTCTAAATCTAATGGTTGGAGATACCAATTTAAATCTAAGCACATAGTGTTAAGTTTCACTAGTTTCTCATAAAATGGTATTAAATACCAATTAAAAATTATAAAACCTTCCCTATATTACTAACATATAATTTGATATAATAAGTGATTATATTATCAAATTGGCAACTATTAGTTTCAATTTATGATTAAAAAATATAATTATATACCTATTATTTTTATTCTATTTGTGTAAATTTAATTAAAGGATTAAAAATAAAATTGTATAACTTCTATTTTAAATCCATTTTTGTAGATATAATTGAAGACGAGGTTCAATCTGAAGGAACTTAAAATAATATAGGAAAAACATTAGCTGAAATATGACTATTACATTAAAAATAAATGCAATATTGTTTTAACCAAATTTATATTAATGAAACCCTAATAAGATAGAAACTATTTCAAATAATAGCTTAATTATAATTTATACAATACATAAACATATACATGCTAAATATAGTAATGAATATACAACAAGGGGTAAGAATGCTCTTATCTTATCCCACCAATGAGGTGGGGGTGAGTTGGTTGGGTCACTTGGATGTATCTAACCCCATCAAGGTTTGATTCCCATTGAGGCATGTGAGGTTGGTTGTGTCCATGAGTATTAGGTATACTGGTAGTGGATCATCTTTGATTTTTGGTGGTCGATAATGGTGGTTAATGATGGTTCCCATGGTATATGCGAGTGGGTCCTATGGTAGAGGAGGTGATTTTAGTTGCTGGTAATGCTTGATGACTGGCATGACTTTTGGTCTATGAGCTATATCATTCTATTGAGGTAGTGTGGTAATTAATGGAATTATATTAGTGATATGGGTCCCCTGATTGTGTCCCAAACTGGTTGTTTCTCTAGTGATTAAAAGTGGTTTTTGGCTTGTAACTTTCATCAAAAAATGAATACCAATTAAAAAAAGAATGCTCTTATCTTAATTTTTCATGGATATGAAATCTGAATATAGAATTTCTACATATCATGCCTATGTAATTATTTTTCTATGATTTTTTCCCTCTTGTTTCCTTCTAGTTGGTTCTAATAGATTTGGTTAATATCAAAAATTGATACTGACTGTAGTGGTCAAAAGTGAACTTGTAAACATTGAATTAAAATTGTATTTTGGGGTGATATGATTGTGTCTAAAATGTATGTTTCCATCTTTATTCACTTTCAACATCACATAGGTGCACATGTATGTTCAAACCTTTGTTATGCATAAGTGACCGAATATCAAATGTAAGGGTGTTGGGTGAAAGGGTTGAGTTAGATTGACCTTGGTCAATCATTGTTAAAATACCAAGCATTGTACTACAATTCCAATACTTTGAAGAGGGATAAACCCAAATGTATTTCTATCACTAATGTCCATGTATGTAATTATGTATCCAATCCTAGATGCTCTTTTTCCTATCTTTCCCTCGGTACAAGAATAACAATATGAATTGATCCTTGTAAAATTCAAATTCAAATGTAACAATTTTTTAGGTGCAATATGTAATATTTTATAACTCTTTAAAATTGAAAGTGCTAATCATACAATACCTTACAATAGCTTTGTATGTGTGAGTCTAAATTTAAATTACAGACTAATGGAGCACAAAATTTGAAAAAATAAATTGAAACATGCCCAAACAACGATCATAAAGTAAAATATGCCAAAAATAAATTAAAAGAAGATGTGGGTCAGTTCCACTATTTGGTTTAGTATTGATAATCAATACTGATTATAAATTTTAGACCTCACCCAAGGCTTAAAATAATCTGGTGTGATAGGAAGGTCTAGAAATATTTATAACATGTCATGTGAACTAGTTCATGATATTATAAGGGTATCATGTAGCCAAATAGAATCAATAAGGCAATTAAAATATCAATAAAAATTCACCACTAAGTACTTAGTTCGTAGTATGAGATCTATACATGCAAAGTTAAAAGCATTATGAAATAGATAACATAAAATTTGAATTAATTTACTACATATGGTTTATGTTGATTAATATAAATTTAGTAAGGACCAATGTGTCACAGGGGTGAGTATTTTTTATAAAAAATTATCTTATGCACAAAATAAAAGAAGTGGGTGTGCTCATTCACAATATCCAGTACATAGTAATTCATACTCTTACTTCTCTTTATTTATATTTATATAATAACTATTGAATACAATGTTCTTAGATCTCTTTACACTATACTACCTTATGTTATTACAAAGGTTACTCTGCTATGTAACCTCTTAATACTCTTCACTATTTTAATTCAAATTTTCTCTATGCTATATATACTCTATTAAAGAGTTATGATATAAATTCTAACTCTATATATTATAATTCAATGGTCATATATATTAGATAATACCTTTCTCCAATTAATTCATCTTGTGTTATAGAAAAGTTCAAACTCTTACCAATCATTTAGTTAGTAGAAGCCTCTATTCTGTCTAGATGGAGAAGTATTTTATTGCTATGGTAAAGGAAAAGAATATATGGTATTTGTGCTTTGGCCTTTATTTGATTTATAATACAGCTAACATTTTCCCATATTTAATATCTTTGTCTCATCCTCAAGATAACTATAAAGTATTTATAGGTACCAAAATAATCCACCTAATTGTATAATAGTTTGACTTAACATAAGTATTTGGATCATGGGGTGGATTTCCCTCCCTTGGTAGATGTTTCCTATATTTTCTAATCATCTCTTTATAAAAATTATCCCAATTTATAATAATTATCTTGACTTCCAAAATTTTATTCTCTATGACCATGTTCTCTTTGGCTGCCATCACTATATCATTCAAAACTAAATATTTTTATAGTATGTTCAACTAATGTTCATAGACCTTAATTTGAATTTCCATATTCTCCATCTGAGTGCTCAGGTAAGTTCCACAATCCTTCATATCCTCATAGACTAATATGTATTGTAGATATATTTCCTTATATTTCTCATGTAGAGATATAATTTTGGCTCATTCTACTTTTGATGGGATGTGTTGGGCCTAAAGATAGTTAAAGCAACACACAAATATTTTTCTATCACTTCCAATTCCACCATATTCCCTTGGGTCAATAGGGTGTAGTTGAGTGAGTAAGCAAAGTAGGTAGATGCATCTTCCATTATTTACTGCAATTTTCCTACTTAATCCTTATATTATATTCTCTTTATTTGATTTTATATTGTTAGTGGCCCTAACAACTCTTCCTTATATTCCTCCTTAGCCTTAATTTTTATTTGGATTTTATCCAATGTAGCCCATGCATGGATTATAAAATTCTCCATAATGTCCTCCAACTATTTTTCTATCAACACATTTGTATCTGGGTTATACTGTTGTTAAGTAGTGGTTAATGCATTTAGACATATTTTAATTCCTTGTTCAAGGTTTACTCATTCAATATTTATTGGCACTTTGAATGAAGGTCTCTCCAACCATTTATTTTTATATTGGGGTTAGTTTGTGCAAGGCTAATTGAGTCTACCCTCCTGTAGTAGGCTAAATAAAACTTGTTTGTACCATGATGGTGGATGTTGTTTATTTGTGCCTTGCTAGTTAAGATTTTGTCCTCTTCAATGGGTCCATAAAATTATCTATACTATTATAGAATGTTCCCATTATTCTAAAAGTGTTATATGTTAAATTTTGAGTGCTCTTTTCTATTTGCCAAAACTTATAGAGAGGCTACTCACCTCTTTGCCCTTCCCTTTTTATTATTGTTTTCCTTTTCCTCCTTTTTATTATCTGCCTCATTTTCCATTATCTTTTCCTCCACTATTTTATTTGTTTATTCTTTCTTCTTTCTTCTTTCCTTCTCCTCTATTTTTTTTCCTTTTATTCTTCCACTGCTAGTTTATTCTTTCTCTCCTCTTCTACCCTTATTTCCTCCTATTCTTTCATTTTATTTTTATTTTCTTCCTCCAACCTCTTCTTCTTGATATTTATTCATTATCAATTTATCCTCTCTGATCTTCATTTTTATTTTCATAAGTATTTTTTATAAGTAGTTTGGGAGTCTTATTATTATAGCATCTAATTCAAATGAAATCAACTCAGTGTGGTCCAAAATAACATTGACTACCCTATGTTATCCTTATGTATTTGCATTTTCATACAAGTTTCCTAATGTGCACATTAATCCTTTTCTATGGCATTCATAACAGTGTATTTATGTTAGGTACCTTTGTGGTATTATCCCTTTCTTCACTTATTTCCATTTCCTCTTGGTGTCCCTTTATTCTAAGGATTCTATTGCAAAATATGTAACAAGAGTTTCCTTTTAGCCTTTAATTACAACCACCTTCTAGTTTTTCTTTATTTTTTTGATTGGTTGTAGTGAATAAATTCTTCCTCGTTTCCCTCCACTCATATGTATAAAAGTTGGCCTAGTTGCCAAATATGTTATATGGGACACATCTTGTTTGCTAATGTCTAGATTTTCCATTTTATCTTTGATGATGTTCCCTCCCTTAGTGTACTTTTATTTACCCTAAAATATTATGATGGGGGTACACTTAACTACCACTTATTATTCTCCAAACACCTCTACAGTGGTAAAATACTTGACTAAAAATGTAATAGTCTCATCTTCTTCTTCTTAGACTAAGGGATCCAATTCTATGATCTCTTTCTTCAACATTGATGAGTTGTGGACACTGGGGTTTATATGTCAGGTACCTACAATCACTTGTAGTAATGGTATTTAATTTTCAAGGTTTTCTTCTTCTTCCTCCCTAGGTTGAGAACTTACACCTCTTACACTTAATAATTATTTTACCCTAAGGTTTGACGTAAGATTTGAGCTCCAATAATTATCACCTTAACTTGTTCATCACATACTTCATAAGGTAGAGTTGGAGGGGTTCAAATTTTATATAAAATGGTTATATGTAGAGGTTATTTACATCTAGTATGAAATTGACCTCTGTATATTACTTTTAGACTATTTTATTAGATACACAAAACCTTATAACTACCATATTCCTAATCATTTTCTCCCATAGAATAAAATTTCCCATCTCATGTACTACAAGGATACCTTTCATTATGGTTGTTATCTAGGCTCCTATGAGGGTATTTTAATCCCATTGCACTGGCCCCTCATGACCATGAATAACACATATAACATACATGGCTAATACTAATAGAAGTGATCCATAGGAAAGATCATGTAAAATTTTACCTTGTTTTATTTTGTGGAAGTTCTAAAGGTATTATTTATGGAGTGTAGTAGCCAAATAATATTGCATAACTATGTATATAATATCAACCACTATCTACATATTATTTGTAGTTATTGAGTCTTATATGTTTGTGTAATTCACCTTACAAATAATTATTTTTTTATCTAAGTGAAACTTAGAGTCTTTTATTTTTTAAATTGACAAGGCGTACTGATTGAAACTTGTCCCTATAAGCAGAGATACTAATTTTGTGTTCACACTCTTCTTCTTGTCATACTTATGAGTGAATATGTCCTTCATGAATTAATATAATGATAACATGAATTATATCTAGGGTAATATGATAGGGTTGATCTAATTATAAAATATATTCATGAGCTCAGCTAAGCATCATCTAAGTGGCCCTTGTCATCAGTCCAAAGTAAATAAACTCACTCCATATATCCAATTTAATCTTTTGTATGATGTTGTATCCTAACTTCTATTCCAACCAATGTGTTTACAAGTTCAATTGCATCATTTCACTTCTTTCCATCTCCAAAACCCTATGATCATTTTTTGCCAAATGTGATTTAATATATCTATGGATATATTTTGCATGCATCAATAGAGGGGATTTTATAAAATGCCTCCATTGGATCTAGACTCTCTAATTTTATAGTGTTTATAGTATTTTTATTGCTTAATATATTCTACAGTGATAATATTAGGTAATTCCATCTTTACTAGTTCTATATCTATGAAAAATGGCTTAAAATAAAGTATAACTACTTCATGTAAATTTTTTAGTGTTAGTACTCAAATTATTGTGTAGGTTTTCATTAGAGAACCCTTTATTTTATAAATGTGTTTGATCTGTCTATTAATCATGGCATCTAATTTGTGTATTACCTTGTATTTATTATTTATGTCCATTTCATCCATCTTGTCTACTTTGGTATTATTTTACTTATATTTTCACCTTTTCCCTCATTTATTTTGATCTTATCTTTATGATGTCATTATTTTTAGAATATTTTTGACTGTGTTTGTAGTTCGTGCCATCCACCCATTGTATTTATAGCTTGTATGCTTATTTCCAATCTAATCTATATAATATATCATTCTATATAAATAAAATAAAATAATCTTATGTATTTCCATCCTTATAATCTTACCATTATACTTAATTTTCTTCCATAATTGATTCTTTTTTTATCATATATTTCTTCTATTCACTGTTTACTTTGGGGATCTAATTTTTTCTCCTACTCCTTTTCCATTTTTTTTAGAAATTATTTTATATTTTTATATTTTTTCTTATCATCAACCTTTATTCTTATTTCCTACTTTAACTTTTTATCTCACTAGGATGTTTTGACATGGTGAAACAATTAGGTACTGAGATACCTAGTATAGGACACTACAATATCCTTTATTCAACTTATCCACCTAGGAGGATAATGCCAACTTAATATGGAGGTAACATAATTTATGACCAAAAACTTAAAAATATATATAGGCAATAGTACCATGCACTTTAATTCACCTACCTAGATGGACAATGTTACCTTGTAATTTCCTTTATTGTTCATTATCATTCACCATAGTTTCTTGCGGTGTAGAGTTTCAGTCAGACTCTGTTAACAAACCCTTTTCTGAGTGTGATTGTAAATATTATCAATTTTATTGCTCCTAATTATAATATATCCTCAAATATATAGGGTACAAGTCATCTTCTCTTCAACTTTCCAAGATTTTTATATTTTCTATCATATAACATAAATTTATCTTCAACCTGGAACTCTTTGACCTTAATATGTCTATCATGCTAAGATTTTTGGCATGTTTTCTCTTGAGTTTGGTTATATGCTACTAAGAATATATTTTCATCTAATTTTTATAGTTATATAAATCTAACTTGAAGGCAATCCTTCTCATTCATTCTATATATTGATGCAATCCTTAAACTTGGTAGTATGTACTCCATTGGTACTGTTGCTTCTCGATCATATGCTAATTGAAAGAGGTAGTACTTTGTTAATATCTTATAGGTAGTATGGTAAGCCCATGATACCATATTTATATTTTTATCTAGTATTTTATCTTTATATTACTTAATTTAGTCAATACCTTCTCTAATTCCTTATTAAATACCTTGATAATGCCATTTACTCAAGGTGGTAAGGAGTAATATAATTATGCTACATCAAGAAGTGCTTAAAAAATTCTAAAATTATATTGTTGATAAAATTCTTACCCTAATCATTTGTTATGATTAATGGTCATCTAAACCATGTAATTATATTTTCATATTGTAACTTTGTCATAATCTTGGCTGTACAATCTTTTATAGGCATTACTTCTAGCCATCTGTTAAATATTTAGTCCCAATAATAATGAATCTATCATTTCCATTTCTTACCATAGTTTTTATAGGACCAATAAAATCAATGGGCCATTTATTAAATGGGCCTAGTGATAACACTAGGCAAAGGGGAATCTCATCTCTAGTGTTGGGTTTGCCCAGTCAATAAGTTTAAATTTATTGCATATTAATATGCATCTTTGAAGAGTGTTGGCCACTATAGGCCTATTAAAATTATTTTATTATTATTATTATATGTTATTAGAAAAATATAGAACATGATAATTATAGGAATAAATTATGTTGGTTCCTAGTTGTACACCTCTTTCACTCAACCTTGCACAATTGAAGAAAATGGTAAACATAGATGAAAAACTTGCTAGTATGTCATTGTAGTTGAGGAAAGGTTTAGCATCAAGAATGGACTAGATGTAGAAAATGACTGAGAGGAACCTAAAAATGGTATGGTCAGCTCCCAACTACTTCTAGCTTTACTTGAACCAAGGTGAGAGGACCTAAGGGGTAGCTTGCTCACATGGAGAGATTATGTAATTCAACCTCCATAGGGATTATTGGCACAAAGGAACACAAATCTGACTAGAACATAACCAAACTTTCTCACTTCACTTGAGAAGGGTTGTCACATATAATGAGCAAATTTTGTAGGCTAGATACAAGTTACTAAAGATAGATATCATAAGTGACTATAACCTTCATTTGAAAGAATGTTTCAACAATAGGGGGCTAAAAGGAAGATTGTAATGCTTAGGATTTTAAAGCACAAAATGTAAACACATGTTATATAGGCAATGCTTTTATTCATTTGTAAGTAGATAACACTCAAAATATTCAACTAGATGTATTACTTATAGGTTAGGATAAATTAAGAGTTATAAAAAAAGGAGGGTGGTGCGATGGAGGTCTTCAATCAACATGGATTCTTTCAACATTCATGACATCATTTATGGCAAAGACATATAAAACTTAGGTTCAAGCTAATGGAACTACTAGGAGTGATTTGCACTTATTGGTGCTAATGAAATGCAAAATACCCAAATGATCTTGAAACCCTAGAACATATGATGAAACTAGAATCTCAAATACTTTTCCCTACCAACTCCATAAACCTAGGGTGCCGTAACAAGTTATTTAACAATATATCATAGATTAATGCAGAGAGGGTTTATAATATAGATCTATGATAGAACACAAGCCCAAATATCCAATCAACATAATTTGTAAAACACATTACTACACTTCATCAACAATAAATAACATAAAACCACAAACATTTTCATTAACTTGAAAATAAATACTACACACATCAGTATTTCAAATGCTACCATGGGGGAAAGCATGGTGAGATTTCTCTTTTGAAAAGGGATACATAAAGATTATATTAAAGCTTACTAATGGTTATACAACTATAACCACTTTAGGAAGGGACACAAGATCTACACACAACAATTGGTCCCATAATTTTTTTTGCAGAACCTAGACTTGGAGAAAGTGGACATCTAAAAACAATGACCCACAATAACAACCAATAACCAACAAACCTCTTGAATATAATATGATCCTTCTATTTATAAATTTTAAATCCTTAGATAATGGGTCATAATTTGAAATTTTTTAAAATAAACCTTCAGGTCCTACCAAGATGCTTCCATCTAGAAAATGCCCTTTTGCCATGCTTAATATCCTCATCCATTTTCAAAAAAAGAATAATGATGGAAATGCTTATAAAAATAATGATGGATATTGGGAGCACATACTTTGATTTCATGGTTGGAGATGCCTTTCACATGAGCTAAAAAGAGAATATTCATGGTTGAGGCAAACAAACCATTTATCATTTTGCACAACCACTCAGAGATGCTCTTCTATTGATTGTGAATCATGGAAGCCTCTAGAAAGAAATCCTCCATTCTATGAACACCAAAGAAATCCCATTACCTTGTTGATGATTGCAATTGGAACACTCCAGTTATTGTTGAAGCAGAAAAGATCTGAGGCCATTTAGAAAATATGATTTTTGGAATGGCCCACAAACCTCTCTTTATGCTTCAAATTTATGTTGGTTCATGAAGTTAACCATCAATTTTATCTCTTAAAACAAAGCTCATAGATATTGACATATGGCATACCAGATCAGATCTAATTAGGCACTCTCAAGGCTTAAAACTAACTAGGATGCTTTATTGGCTCTAATTTGGGCACATATCACTTTCTTATTACTTATGATTCTTTTGAATAGTCCATCTTGGCTCACACCATTAGATTTGTTTATTCAAGCAAAAGCATGCCATTTATCTTGATCAAAAGGATCAAATGCCATTAGTTGTCTATAGGTCTTGTACCAAAATGGTTCCACTTGGTAGCTCTATGGGCTCTCTGCATCTTGCTCTATTAGTCCTGTCGAGATAACATGCTCTTACCAAGTGTTGATCCTACATTCATTCTGGGCTTTGTTGAAAAGTCTTGAGTTAATACATAATATATATCAGATTATGTATGATTGAACATGTACCATTGATCTCTAAGAATGTGCTCAATTTTTAGCTTGTGACCATGCATTGACTTATCAACTATGCCCTCATGCTGTTATATCCTTTTTCCCAATTAAACATGCATCATTAGATTGTAATCCATGATATTGAGTGTGATTTGTCCCTTTAAAACAATTTTTCAAGCACCATCACACCATGTGGTAGCACCTCACTATATCTCTGGCCCCGTTGAACTATAAAATGTTCCCTGACATCATTGGATCTTCAGAATATGCTCAAAATTTTGATTATTCCCCATGAGCTTGACACTTATCATGCTAGTGTTGGTCATGGGTTCCTTTGACTTATTCAACTTTGATCATGCATCATCAGATCATCCCTGCCTAAGAAAATGTGCAACATTGGATTTGCCTCCTTTTGAAATCAAATGGTTACTTATCATGTTATAAAATTAACATCTACACACTTGTCAAAATACATCTATGAGACCATAATACCTACAACTAAGGGAAAATTCCTCAAGATTTTTGCTTATCAGATATTTTATCTTCAACATTCTTGCTTTTTGCTTTTTGTCAGGACAATTATCTGTAATAAAATGTCTGAGAAAATTTCCCTAAAGAATTCTGACTTCACACTTTTTGTGATAGATTCTAACCTTATCAGAACTTTTATCATGGAAAAAATTCCTACAAGAATTTGGCCTTCATATTTTTGTCTTCATTGAGACAATTGTTTCAAACATTTTATCTGAAATAATTTCCATGAACAAATTGATCTTTGCATTTTTTTGAGGGAATTGGATTTAGCTCTTTTTTCAAAGAAATTAGACCTTAACACTTTTATCAAAGGAATTTGGAATTTTGCACTTTTGTAATACACCTCATGGTGACCAAACATACCTTGTTAATTTCAATGTGTTCATCACATTAGATGTGTTATGACTCCCTTGTGTGGGTGACTAGTGAGTGATGGCCCATATTGACTTTTGATGAGAAATGTCACCAACTATGACTTAGGGTATTAGTATCTTAGTTGTATTTCCACTAGTATATAATATAACATTAACCCAAGATATTGATGGATTTAAATAGATGCCACTATCTTTTGTTAATGGAAAATTATGAGAAATAATAGAATGGTTAATCAAGGTGGTACATGTCAAAACAAAGGCAATCATTGTTATACACTTTGAATCTGTCATTGCATTATAATTTAAATAGATGTATTTAATAAATTAAGAATTAAAATAAATACTTATTTTAATTATTAAAATAGATATATGGATATATATGTATATACACTTACTATATTAAATGTTTTAAATATATACCTATATATAATTTTACTAATATAAAATATAAAATTATTAATAATGAATTTATGAAACATAAATGCCCCAACCTTATTATTCTTATAGCCATCATTCAATTATTTACTCATTTATAAATATCATTAATGCATTCCATGGGAAAACTTCAAGATAAATGGGTAGCATGGATGTTTAGTATTGGTAGGTGAGTTTGGTAAGGGGGCACATGGGGCACCCATATCCTATCATCGATGGAATTTAAGAAGAAGAGAATATTTAATAAATAAATATTACTTGCAGGATTTTGGTTGAGATGGGACGTCACCCAAGTGGTAGAGGGCGTTAAGTGCACAAGTCCCACATAAAATCATTGGCAGATGAGTGGGAAAGCAAATCCATCATTTTGGAAGAGGAATATGCTATGTAGAGAGAAGGAGTTGGAAGGAATTAAAGAAAGAGGGCACCCTACTTGGAATAATAATAAGTTGAGCCACTTCAATAGGCAAGTGTATTTCTATGATGCTCTTACATGTTATCCTAATATTGTATGGTTGAATAGATAAACAATAATGTTTTAGCTTGTATAGGGGTAGAATGAATAGATCTCTTGTTTTATTCTTATCTTTATCATTTACTATGTGCCACTCATCAACTATTAAATAGTTTTGAGGCCCCTGTTCATTCTTTAAATATCTTCAGACTATATATTTTTATCTCTATTTGGTGTTGTATTCTGATAATGGTGCTACAATGGAAATTAGAAAAATGCTAGAGTAGATGCAAACAACAATAATAATAATAATTTTTGGAGATTTGAATCTGGTATTACAATAGTGAAGAGTGAAATACTATGGCCATCTGGTTGATAGCTAGGAAATGGTGCTTTCTACAGACCCATATATGCATCAGGTAGAGTGCAGTTTAGGTGCTAATCAATTAAGTGGTCTTTGGCCTCCAAAGCCACCTACAATATTTAAGTATTATATAAAGTTTTGTTCTTTTCTTCTCTTTAACCTAGCCCAAGAATAAAATCATCACCATTCTTTTTATCTCAGCTATTTAAACTTAGCAGAATCATACTCCACTTCAATCAAGGATTTTGATAAACACTCAAATCCCTGTATGCTTTCAATAGACTATAAATGTATGTGTAATCTACAAGTCTAGATAAGACATATATAATGGATATGTATTGTGGTCATGTTTCTTTTTGGGAGTGCTAGCTGCTTCACTTCTATTTCCTGTGCTTAATCCCCTCAAATCAATGTTATGTACCACCATTCTAAAACTAGGTTGATACCATTTAGATGTTTTATTAATTGGCCAATATAAAAATATTGAAGCATAGAATGTGGCACGGGGTGGGGGGGGGGTGGGGGTGGGTGTGCAGGACAGCCATACGGTCTCTTACCTTCTTGAGTAGTGAATATCCTTTTTTTAGACAATGAATTAAGGTGCCCTAACATCACATTAGATTTTAATATTTTTACCAATTTTAATATGTCATCTTAACTATTTATAACTAAAGTTTCAAGGTCTAACACATTATACATAATTAGTTTTATCATGAGAGGTCATAAATGCATTTTTTTAAACCTATGACCAAAACTTAACCTTTTGAGTACCAATAGTTATGCATTAGAGTATCAATACTTGAGTCTTAATTGCAAAGATGTGATTGTTTAATTTTAATTTTATAAGATAAATGTTTAAAAAGTATTATAGATATTAGATGTTCAGCTTCTGGTGCACTTTATTTATACACACCAATATGTTTCTTTGATGGAACACATGTTAACAAAAGTCCTATTCAACATTGAAACATGCACAGTGATTTGGACCTTTCCCATAGTTATTCATTGAAACATTATTTTAGTGTGAAAGGTTTATCTTATATTTAATACTATCATTAAAGGGGAAATGGTGACTTGTGAATGGTTAATCCTCCTTCCTTTTTTGGGTTTGAGTTTAGTGGGGACAGCAAAGGAATATTATGATTCTAGTTTTATTTTTTTTGTATAGTCTTAACCTTGGACGTAATTATTTGAATGGCAAAGTATCACTTTATTTGGATACCCTTTTCCTAGAGCATCCTTTTGTTCCTTGATTCTCAACCCAACTAGAAATTCTAATTTCTTCATGACCATACCCCTTTATGTTGAAATTTGTATATCTTTACGATTAGCATTCATTAATTATTATAGTTGAGATGTAATATTATTATTTAGATAGTAAAGAAATGTGAAATTGTGTATGTTTCTCTTAGTGTTAAAAGATTTTATGTCTTGTATAATACTTTAACCTTGAGTTAGGTTGGTCTAGTGATGAAAACATAGGTAGAAATCATTATTTTTATATCTTGTTGACCTATATATTATCTGGTTAATTTGAAATATTAAAAATGGATTTTATTTTCTATCTTAAAGTGATGCACGTGTTAATGTGCAAGTGCAAAGAAAAAAAAGATACAAGATCATATGAGATATAAGATATCAAGTATTTTATGTGTTGGTTGTATTGTTTACAAATATAATCTCTGATTTCATTTGTAAATAAGCAAATAGTATAATCTTCCATCTGATATTAATGTGGAATTAAAAGACTTGACTTCTTGATTATGAATGATATTATGTTTACTTTAATTGACAAAAGCATAAAGCTATTGTTGGTGTTATCAAGATAGTTATAATCATTCCCCTAATCTAAAATTTATTTATATTATCATCTTTAACCATGTGAAATTGGTAAATGAAATTGAGGCTAGTTATCTACTCGTGTTGTAAACTTCGTGGTCTAAGATATTTTTAGGAGCAAATTAATTTATTATGTGTAATTGTTATCTTTGTTAATCAAGTTGAGGAAAAAAAAAAGAGGTTAGTTTTATAAAAGTAACCAAATGATGCGAGACTCCTACTTTAGTATAATACTCGAAATACCTACTCTTTAGTTTCCTCGTGAGTCAGTAGAGTGATGTATTTAGTATTGTACCAATAAATGAGGGATTGACATGACCTTAATTGGTTTAAAATTGGGAATCAAAATAACTATCATGTATGACATCATAAGTTATGGAATATCCTTCTCTAGTAGTCTCTTGTAAATATAGTGGGACTATTATGCATATTTTGACATAGGAAAAGTAAAATAAAACCCATTGGTTGTCATTAAATTTATTTAATTAAGTTGGTCTTAGGATTATGAAGTCCTTCGAACTGTGTGTAACATTCTCTTTGAAGCTGAGAAGTAACTAGAGACTTTACTTTTAAAAGGAATTAATTTGAACTAGAAGCTTAATTAGTCTTTTCTAAGGCCTAGAGGATAAGTAATGTGAATCATTTATTCCTTAGAGTATAATACAAATTGGGTGATGAGTATAACAATTAACATATCTTAAATCAAATTAGATTAATAATAAACTTGGGTTAGATAAATTATAAATAATAACAAGAATTGTCACCTTGTAATACAGATGTGTAAATCCCTTTTTATATCATGATATGTTATACTTGAAAGTCAAGTAACCTTATCTCCGAATTAACTTTAGAATTAGACTTTCATGTTTTGTTGAGCCTAGATAAAATAGTTGTTTTGATGGTAGCCTGAGTAGTGTTAGTAGATAATAACTATTTTCACCTCAATATTAATCATCTATGGATTTAATAAACTTGAAAATCAAGATTTAGTAATGTAAATGGGTAATTATCACTTGGTCAAATCTAATAAATTCATCTCAGACTCCACCTTTTAAAAATAGCAAACCTTGCTTAAATTTATAATGATAACTTTCAAGCTCTAGCTTTATGTAAAGAAAATTAGGACATGTAATCATAAAATTCCTATCTCAATCCAAACCATCTTGGTGGACCCATCTCCTGAGGTATCTGATGATCTTCTGCAGTTGAAATTCTATTTCAGCCCTCGAAGTCATTTCAAATTGGAGTTGGTAAACTTAATTAGAAGAGTCTTGAGGCTTAACCATAATTTTATAATGATTAATTTTATCTTTAAATTTAAAATAAAACTCTTTATTAATATTTTAAAATGATTCTACTATTTTTAGCGGACTATTTCCAAACTTGAATTATTCAAGAATTTGCTTGCAAAATAAAATTCTACGTTAAATTCATTTTGAATGCTAAGTGATTTTAGTGTTTCAATAATGGGAAGGCACTTCGTAAAGTTAATAACATTAGACTATAGATAAAATAACATGGAATAAATTTCAAAATTACTTTCTCTATTGTGGGGTTATTTTATCCATCACCCTTTTCTAGGTGATTTAATGAAATTGGAACTTGATGACAAAGTATGCTTGGCAAGTTTGGATGCATCAAATTTGGATAATTCTTTGTACGTTTGGAGGGTTGTGATATATAAGAGTACTCATGGGTACTAAAATGGTTAGAAGAAAGGTAGAGTGTTTTTAGAGGTTTTTTGCTTGCACAAATTTATTGTACACATTAGTTGGGAATGTGTCAAAACTGAACTATCCTCTAATGTGAAGTTTGGTGCTACACAAAAGCAAAAAAAAAAAAAAAAAAAAAGTGTTTTTATGAGTTTATTTTGGGTGAAAATTTTGGGCATGACATTTTGGAATCAGAGATTGGGTTTCACACTGGAAACTCTAGGGATTGTGTTTGGTACTTGTGATGAAGTTGTGAAACTTAACATCAAAATATTTCTCTGTTCAGTTGTACTCACAGTGAGTTGAGGTCATGAGTTGAATTGTGTGATCTTGTTATCTGTGTTTGGGTGAAGTTGAATTTTGAATTGATAACTTTCTCAATGTGTCTATATATTCAAGTTAGTGTTTTGTATAATAATTATTGGGTAATATATACTAATATATGATTGAGTTCTAATGTTGTATATAAATTATACATTTATTATATATGTACCTAAGTGGTATTTTACCTCAATATACTTCTTTAGTAGTCTAGTTTTTTGTTTGACACCATTTAGAGGTGGTTTAGAAGATTTATTTTCTTTAATCTCTTGCTAAGGTTTGCATATGTTCCTATGTGAAATTATATGTGTCTATACTATGATTTGAATATAAGTATGAATGTAAAACCTACTTTGGTATACCTTGCTTTGGTTTTTAACATCCAAACACATTGTTTACCTTTGTTTAATAATTAATAATGCTCATGCTAGCTTAAACTTATTAATTTCACATGGATGTTAAGGTTAGAGTTGTTACATTTACCTCTCATTGACTAGAATTTCAATATAATTATTGAATAATAATATGATATGTTATTGAATTTAGGTATAAAACTATGGTATTGCCAAAGTATTTTGGTGACAATAATGTTATTAAGAGGTGAAGGAATGCTATTTACCTTTAATAAGTATAGTGATTGATTATATGTTGAAGTAAACTAATGAGATTTACAAGATTGTTATTACATGTGCATTGCATGTATTAAACTTGAAGTTATAGTAAATGTGCTGAAATGATTATCCCTTAGATTTGAGCTTGGCTTTATGCAACTTAACCAATTAAAAAACTATAAATAGTTTTATGGTATTAAAATAAATGTGGTAATGATAGGACTATTACATACTTTTATAGATGAAGGAATACTTGTTTGAGAATAGACTAACACTTCAGTAATGATAGATAGCCTGTGAATGTTAAAAACCTTAACATAATAGATTTCTTTTAGATATTTAGGTAATGATAATCCTAAATGGTTGCTCCTCCCATTTGTTTAATAAGCTTGTGATACGAGTACCCCTTGATTTGGTAAGTATACATGTTAGTTGTCTACGTCATATAGTTAGCATGGGTTGTAGTTTTCAATTTTTGTGAATGATGACCCTCTTTTGCATTAAACATTGCATACTCTTAATAGTTGTAATATACTAACACATGAAAAAAGAAACCTAGTAGCATGCAATACCATATTTAATGCATGCATCAGGATATGTAGAATCCTATTTCCTCCTTCTTATCACACCCTTATTTTGAATGGTGAAAGCTTGCTCATTTGGGGTATGTCTCGATGAGATACATTAGAAATGTCATTCAGAATAACATTATAACATCAATTGGATGAATGCAATTTATTTTTTTGATATGTTAGACATGGCTATTCTCTATAAGTAATGTTATTTGACAACAGGTTGGTTATAAGATAGTCATAGATGTGAGATTACCTTGTTACTTTCATAGTAGTGGAATGTTGTGTATGAGAGTTTCTCAGTTGATTTGTATGGTAGAACTATTATATATGATGAGGTACATCTATTATATTACATTGAGAGTTAATTTATAGGTATTTTTCTTACCTATGGGAGGTAATAGACAATGTTCCTCATACCTCTAGGAGGTAATTGAGATGCCTCATACCTCTAGGAGGTAATTGAGATGACTCAAACCTCTGGGAGGTAATTGGGATGCATCATACCTCTGGGAGGTAATTGAGATGATTTTTATTCCTTTTCCCCTTGGGTGACTTTTAGTGCTTTGCAGAAGTCACATAGTGCTCGTGATGTGATCTATTTTAGCTTATGTTTTACCGAGATTATTTATATTTGATTGAATTTTGTTTTTAAGTTGATTAGAAACCAACATTTTATTTTATTGTCTTTGAATTTTTTTTAGTGGTTGATTATGGACATTATTATTGAATTTTATTTGGGATTTTTACGTTTATCTTTTTCCTTTGAGATTACTTAGTCTCATTTTTATTAGTTTTGCCCTTACAAGATCAGTTAATTCTCTTGTATATTCTTTTGATGATTGTTAGTGTTGGTTTCATATGTTTTTGTATGCACATAACTAGTATGCCTATGGCATGGTATGGGGGAGAAGAAGTAGTTTGGAATATAGCTAGTGGGTCGTGATGGGAACTAGTCATACCAGTTCATGATACCACCCTTCCCACCCCATTAGATGTGGTGGTTATATGTATATACACATATGTGGTCCTAAAATGAGGTTATGGATCCTTTGGGAGGTCTAAAGAGTTAATATTATAGAGCATAGTGTTCATCAATCATTTTAGCAATGGTATCATTCTATGTTGATGATGGGAGTCCTAGATAGATGATTTGGTATGGAGTGACTACTTGTTATTTGGGCATTTACCTTGATCGGTTATTTCAATATGGACCAATATAGTTTAGTGTTATTTATTTATTTTTAGATGACATTGCCATAGATGGATACCTATCCTAGTAGTGTATCTTTGCCGTGATTGACACTCATTACACTTTTTGCAGTATAATTTAGACATTGGATGGATACATGAGCTTTCACAATTATGTGCTTCATTTGGTTAGTGATAGATGAAAATAAAATGACTTATATTAAGATGAAATTTGTTCTCACTTGATCATTTTAGAGGATAATTGTGTTTTAGTTGACACCCTATGATATTGATCAGTATAGCACAGTTTGGAAATATCAATCAGTATGGGAGTTTTGATTCAATATGGCTTAGTATTCAGGGTATTGCAATGTATGGTTTCTTGATTGGAATTAATTTTAGCATAGTGCACTTCTTTCACATAACATGTTCACCTTGGGATAACACTAAGTGCTAGTATGAGTATACAATAGATTGATGCATGGTGTACATGTGATTTCTGGGTTTTGATAGATGAAGTCTTATGATATCAATTGGGTTATGGTAGTTAGTTGTTATCAATATTGGTTAGTATTATATAACATTATGTAGTTGTGCTTATTATGGTTGGATTTGGGTTTAAACTTATAATCATATGCGTATATCATCCATTACTTGAGTTTAGTTGCTTTCTAGTGAAACCTCGAGTATTGATAGTTGTAGTAGTATTACAGAGTTGTTGAGGGAGATTAAATATTGTTTTGTCATTCCTTATGATTTTTGCATCGAGGATGATGCTTTTATAAGAGGGGGAGTATGTAATACCCCTCATGGTGACCAAACATACCTTGTTGATTTCAATGTGTTCATCACATTAGATGTGTTATGACTCCCTTTTGTGGGTGACTAGTGAGTGATGTCCTATATTGACTTCCAATGAGCAGTGTCACCAACTATGACTTAGGGTATTAGTGTCTTATTTGCATTTCCTCTAGTATATAATATAACATTGACCTAAGACAATGATGGAGCTAAATGGATGCCACTATCCTTTGTTAACAAAAAATTATGAGAAATAATAGAATGGTTAATCAAGGTGGTACATATCAAACCTAAGGCAATCATTGTTATACACTTTTAATGTAACATTTCATTATAATTTAAACAGATGTATTTAATAAATTAAGAATTAAAATAAATACTTATTTTCATTATTATAATACATATACAAATATATATGTATATACACTTACTATATTAAATGTTATATATATATACCTATATATAATTTTACTAATATAAAATATAAGATTATTAATAATGAATTTATGAAACATAAATGCCCCAACTTTATTATTCTTATAGCCATCATTCAATTATTTATTCATTTATGAATATCATTTATGCATTCCATGGGCAAACTTCAAGACAAATGGGTAGCATGGATGCTTAGTATTGATAGGTGAGTTTGGTAATGAGGCACATGGGGCACCAATGTCCTGTCATAGATGGTATTTAAGGAGAAGAGAGTCTTTAATAAGGAAAGATTAATTTTAGGATATTGGTTGAGATGGGACACCACCCAAGTGGTAGAGGCGTTAAATGCATAATTTCCACATAAAATAGTTGAGAGATGAGTGGGAAATCAAATCCATCATTTTGGAAGAGGAATGTGCTATGGAGAGAGGAGGAGTTGGAAGGAATTGAAGAAGGAGGGCACCCTACCTAGAACAACAAGAAGTTGAGCCGCTTCAATAGGCAAGTGTATTTATATGATGTTCTTCCATGTTATATTGATATTATATGGTTAAATAGATAAATAATAATGTTTTATCTTGTATAGGGGTGTATAATGAATAGACTTCTTATTTTATTCTTATCTTTATCATTTGATGCATGCCACTAATCAACTATTAAATAGTTTTGATTCCCCTATTCATTATTCCAAGATCTTCAAACTATATATTTTTATCTCTATTTGGTGTTGTGTTTTGGTAATGGCGCTACAGTGGAAATTAACAAAATGCTAGAGTAGATGCAAACAATAATAATAATTATAATTTTTGAAGATTTGAATATTGTGTTATAGTAGTGAAGAGTGAAATACTATATCCATCTAGTTGATAGCTAGGAAATGACACTTTATACAGACCCATATATACATCAGGTATAGTGTAGTTTAGGTGCTAATCGATTAATTGGTCCTTGTCCTCCAAAGCCACATGTAATATTTAACTATTATATCAAGTTTTGTTCTTTTATTTTATTTAACCTATCCCAAGAATAACATCACTGCTATTCTTTTTATCTCAACTTTTTCAACTCAGCAGAATCATACTCCACTTCAATCAAAAATTTCAACGGACACTCAAAACCCTCTATGCTTTCAACAAACTATAAATTTATGTGTTATCTCCAAGTCTAGATAGGACATATATAATGGATATGTATTATGGTCATGTTTCTTTCTAGGAGTGCTAGCTGCTTCACTTTTATTTCCTACATTTAATCCCCTCAAATTGCTATTATGTGTCACCAATATGAAAAATAATGAAGCGTAGAATGTTGGGGTGGGCAAGACAACCATATGGTCTCTTACTTTCTTGAGTAGGGAATATCCTTTTTCTAGATAGTGAATTAAGGTGTCATAACATCACATTAGATTTAAATTTTTTTACCAATTTTAATATGTTGTCTTAACTACTTATAACTAAGGTTTCAAGTCTAACACATTATACATAATTGATTTTATCATGAGAGGTTATAAAATGCATTTTTTTAAAATGTATGACCAAAACTTAACCTTTAGAGTACTAACAGTTATGCATTAGAGTATCAATACTTGAGTCTTACTTGTAAAGATGTGATTAGTTACTTTTAATTTTATAAGATAAATGTTGAACAAGTATTGGATACTACATGTTCAGCTTTTGGTGCACTTTATTTATACACACCAATATGTTTCATTGATGGAGCACATGTTAACAAAAACCTTGTTCAACAATTGAAACATGTACAATGATTCAAACCTTTCCCATAGTTATTTATTAAAACATTCTTTTAGTGTGAAAGGTTTATCTTATCTTTAATACTATCATTTAAGGGGAAATGGTGACTTGTGAATGGGTAATCCTCCTTCCTTTTCTGGGTTTGAGTTTAGTGGTGAAAATATTAGCAAAAGAATATTATGGTTCTAGTTTTATTTTTTTGTATAGTCTTAACCTTGGACGTAATTATTTGAATGACAAAGTATCACTTTATTTGGATACCCTTTTCCTAGAGCATCCTTTTATTCCTTGATTCTCAACCCAACTAAAAATTCTAATTGCTTCATGACCATACCCCTTAATGTTGAAATTTGTATATCTTTACGATTAACATTCATTAATTATTACAATTGAGATGTAATATTATTATTTAGATAGTAAAGAAATGTGAAATTGTGTATGTTTCTCTCAGTGTTAAAAGATTTTATGTCTCGTATAATAATTTAACCTTGAGTTCAGTTGGTCTAATGATGAGAACATAGGTAGAAATCATTATTGTTATATCTTGTTGACATGTACATTATCTGGTTAATTTTAAAGATTACAAATGGATTTCACTTGCTAGCTTAAGCTGACGCATGTGTTGATGTGCAAGTGTAAAGAAAAAAAAAGATACAAGATCATATGAGATATAAGATATCAAGTATTTGATGTGTTGGTTGTATTGTTTACAAATATAATCTCTGAGTTCATTTGTAAATAAGAAAAAAGTATAATCTTCCTTCTAATATTAATGTGGAATTAAAACACTTGACTTCTTGATTATGAATGATATTATGTTTACTTTACTTGACAAAAGTATAAAGCTATTTTTGGTGTTATCCAAATAGTTATAATCATTCCCCTAATCTAAACTTTGTTTATATTAGCATCCTTAACCATGTGAAATTGGTAAATGAAATTGAGCCTAGTTATCTACTCGTGTCATAAACTTCATGGTCTAAGATATTTTTAGGAGCAAATTAATTTATTATGTGTAATTGTTATCTTTATTAATCAAGCAGAGAAAAAAAAAGAGGTTAGTTTTAGTAAAGTAACCAAATGATGTGAGACTCCTAATTTAGTATAATACTCAAAATACCTACTCTTTAATCTCTTCATGAGCTAGAATAGCGATGTATTTAGTATTGTACCAATAAATGAGGGATTTATATGACCTATCCATTAGTTTAAAATTATGAATCAAAATAACTATCATATATGGCATCATAAGTTGTGGAATATCCTTTTCTAGTAGTCTCTTGTCAATATAGTGGGACTATTATGCATATTTTGACATAGGCAAAGTAAAATCAAACCTAATGGTTGTCATTGAATTTATTTAATTAATTTGGTCCTAGGATTATGAAGTCCTTAGAAGTGTGTGTAAAATTCTCTTCAGAGTTGAGAAGTAACTAGAGACTTTACCTTTAAAAGGAATTAATTTGAACTAGAAGCTTAATTAGTCTTTTCTAAGGCCTAGAGGATAAGTAATGTGAATCATTTATTCCTTATAGTATAATAAAAATTGGGTGATAAGTATAAAAATTAACATATCTTCAAACAAATTAGATTAATAACAAACTTGGGTTAGATGAATTATAAATAATAGCAATAATTATAACATTGTAATATGGATGTGCAAATCCCTTTTTATATGTAAGTAAAAGTCAAGTAACCTTATCTCCAAATTAACCTTAGAATTAGACTTACATGTCTTGTTGAGCCTGGATGAAATAGTTGTTTTGATGGTGGCTTGAGTAGTGTTAGTAGATAATAACTTTTGTCGCCTCAATATTAATCATCTATAGATTTAATAAGCTTGAAAATCAATATTTAGTAATGTAAATGGGAAATTATCACTTTATCAAATTTAATAAATTCATCCCAGACTCCACCTTTTAAAAATAACAAACCTTGATTAAAATTGAAATGAAAACTTTCAAGCTCTAGCCTTATGTAAAGAAAAATAGGAAATGAAATCATAACCCTCCTATCTCAGCCCAAACCATCATGGTGGACCCATCTCCTGAGGCATCTGATGATATTCTATAGCTGAAGTTCTATTTCAGCCCTTAAAGTCATTCAAATTGGAGTTGGTAAACTTAGTTAGAAGAGTCTCGAGGCTTAACAAAATTTTTATAATGATTTATTTTATCTTTAAATTTATAATATAACTCTCTCTTAATATTTTAAAATGATACTACTATTTTTAGTAGACCATTTCCAAACTTGAATTATTTAAGAAGTTGCTTGCAAAATAAAATTCTGTGCTAAATTCATTTTGAACACTAAGTGATTTTAGTGTTTCAATCTCTAAAAGGAACTTCGTAAAGTTCACAAAATTAGACTATAGATAAAATAACATGGAATAAATTTTAGAATTACTTTCTCTATTATGGGGTTATTTTATCCATCGCCCTTTTTTGGGTGATTTAATGAAATTGGAACTTGACGACAAAATATGCTTGACAAGCTTGGATGCATCGAATTTGGATAATTCCTCTTACATTTGGAGGGTTTTGCTATCTAAGAGTACTCATGGGTACTAAAATGGTTATAAGTAAGGTAGAGTGTTTTTAGAGGTTGTTTGCTTGCACATGTTTATTGTATGCATTAGTTAGGAATGTGTCAAACCTGAACTATCCTCTAGTGCAAAGTTTGGTTTTGCACAAAAGCAAAAAAGAAAAGTTATTCATGTTTTTATGGGTTTATTTTGGGTGAAAATTTTGGGCATGACAACTTTTAATAAAGGAATCAAACCTTTGTCAAGCTTTTGTCATGGATAAAATGCCTAAAGGGTAAGTTCACTATGGACTTTTTACCACGGACAAAAAGTTTAAAAAAATAAGGACTTAACCTCTTCTTGACATTATGAAATTCTTTCAGACATTTTATCCATGACAAAATTCCTATAGTAAATAGACCTTCAGACTTTTTACCATAGATAAAATGTCTGTGACAGAATTCCTTCATGCTTTTTGTACAAAATGTTTTGGCTGAAACAAAATAAGACTTTTCATTTTTTCCAAAATTTCACAATTCTTTTAGGGTTTTTACCACGGACAATTTGCCCAACAAAAATAAGTCTTCAGACTTTTTGCACAAATAAAAAGTCCAAAGACTTATTTCCACTGAGCAAAATGTCCCAACACAAAACCCAAAAATCCTAAGGCTCTACATGTATTAAGTAAAGACCGAATTAAGACTTAGCCAATTTTAACATGAAATTTGACATATAATGGAAATTTGAAGATAGAAACTAGGCTAAGGACTTAGGCATTTTCACTCAACTCAGGTTGAATTTAAGACTTTATACCTTACAAGGGCCTAATTACTTAAGTGTAGGTTTGGGCACTAACACTGGCTCTTGCCCAAGGATGCATACCCCTTATGGGTGTGCAAAGAACCCCAAAATATAATACCAAGTGCCAATCCATTGGGTCATAGAGTCAAGATTTAGCAATTTATTAACAAACACCCATGAAAGCTCAATAAAATATGATAGACTTAACAAAAATAGATCAAGAGGATCTAAAAATAAACACATGACATAAACATAAAAGAAAATTGTACAAATAAATCCCAAAGCAGAAGGGAAATAAAGCAATAAAAGGACAAAAAAACAAAACACTATATAATATGTACAAAATCATAACTCAATCGAAGAAATGCTTTGGATTCTTGGCATTAATTGGTGGCTTTAGAATTCTACCATCCCTTAATCTCTTTAACTTTTCCAACAACTTGGTGGCCAAAATGAAGTAAACCAATCTCTGCACCTACGTAAAAGGTTTAATACTAGGCTATGATAGGATGACAAGTTGAAACAAATCCTTCCTGTATGGTCTCAAATCTAGACAAGACCAAGCCAAAAGATCTTGATACCTTTTCAGTAGCTGTAAATAAGTCTGCTTCTTGACTGTACTTAGGTAAGTACCAAACAAGAGTGCACCAAGATACACAATGTCATTTGTGCACTAAAAGTACTTCTTGAAATAAAAATGAAATAATTCATCCTTAGGGGTGTAAAAGACAACCCCATCTTCACTGAATGTCATTCTCCAAAAAAAACCTTTGTTGTCAAATCGAACACCAAGAACAATTGGTTGCTTAATAACATCCACATTCCCAATAAAATTACCCAATTCTACATTAATGTGCACCAATTCAGCTAGAGAACACTCTAGATATTCAATTACATCATGCTTGGGTAACTCATTTACTTGTGTTATACTAGCATCACGAATAAATTCATATGTTGGGACACATATCTTATTGATTGCACTCCAAAACTAATCTGCAGTAGTAACATTCATCATTTCGGTGGAGGCAAAAAACTTACATGGGGAGTTTTGATAATTGAACATAGAAATATCATCATCATCTGATGTGGACTCAATATCATCCACATATTTGTCACTTAGTTCAACAATATCACATGGGGGATATGGAAGGAAGTACTTATCACACCAATCAATGTCTAAATCACAATTCACAACATTTACCTTGGTGTTCAATGAATTAAGCACTTCTTTTACATCCCCTCTATTATAGTTTCTAACATTATGTATAGGCCTATTGGGTAACCCCTTCTCAACTTTAACCATCTTGTAGGATATCTCTTTGACTGTGGAGGTCAAAGTCTTAATAATATCTTCGAGTTTGGCTATCTTAGACTATGTCTTTTATGGATAAACCAATTTTGCATCAGCTTACCTTTTCAAGGGTTTACTCATAAATTTTATGTTACTTTCAATTTGGATGGCCATATTGAATGCCAACTATAGGTTAGTGGGAGCCTTGTCTCGTAAGTAATATGAAACCTTCTTATCAAAGGAATCACAATACTTAATCAAGCATGTTGTATCACTGGGCTTAATATTCTTGGACAACCGCATCATAGCTTTGTCAAAATACACATTGAAGTCCTATACACACTCATTAGGATTTTTCTTGATGTTTTCAAACTCAGATAAAAGAAACCTTAGATCAATCCTATCACCATACTGAATTCTACAAACATTCTTCATTTCTTCCCATGAATCAATGCATCCATGGGGAAGACAATTAAACCATTCACATGCATCTTCCTCCAGCATGTGCATAAATAAATTAATGCACACATCCTCATACTCAAATTCATAATATTTAATGATATTGGTGAAATCCCTCAAGTGCTGATCACCCCTCATTGCATTGTTCCCTTAAAATTTTAGAAGGCATTTCCTAACTTCATTTGGGATTTCATTAGGATAACCTTCCATGTCATCAAAATTTATAGGTTGAATTTGGGAATTCTAAATGTAGGATGCCTATTTTCACCTTGATCCCTATGCCTCATTATTAGTTCAATGGTAGGTTCATGAACAAATGACAAAGGGATGTGAGGGGGTGAATGAGGTGGACTTGTAGGATCAAACTTAGGAGGGGATTCAACTAGTTGAGAAAGAGTTGGATAATAAATTGGACTACATGATTCTAAATAGTCATAATAACTATGATAATATTTAGTAATAAGAAGTTCAACAAATAAAATTTTAGTCTTACCAGAATCTTGACACCCCAAGTAGTCCTTTGTAGATGCACTATATCCTTAAATAGGCCTCCAAACTTGTCTGCTTTTTTGCTGATGAAAATTTAAGGGAAAGACAAGTTTCTTAGATGAGTCACCTTTGAAAGATGTCCTCAGTCCTTCTAGATTTAAAAGTAAAAGAACTCTCAAAGCTTAATATATTTGAAGTGGGCACTAGCCTTTCTTTGAAACCAAATGCTTTTTTAGAGTCTCCATTAGAAGTAAAGTTATAGAATATAACCATTTACAAACTTGTTTTAATACATACTAAAACCATATCTTTCTAAAATTAGTGATGATGTATGAAAGGAAAGATAATGAAACTTTTATATTCATATTCAAATAGTGAAAATCACCTCAAAACATGATAAATTTCTATCTCTTTGCAATAAATTTAGTAGATGTCAAATTATTAGGCCTCAAGAATTCCTGGCACATCCCCAGTAGAGTGCTACAACATTGATGACCAAGATAGTCAAATCAATTTAGTAACAATAGAGAACTTCATAACATGAAATACTCATAGCTTTCTTCAAGAGTCCACAACAACACATGAGTAACCAAGATTTTAGTTTAGTCCCTGTCAATAATGGTAGTTGAGTGTTGGTTCCCAATTATACACCTCTTTCAATTGGCCTTACACACTTGAAGAAAATGGAAAACAAAGATGAAAACCTGCTAGTATGTTATTTTAGTCAGGGAAGGGTTTAACATCAAGAATGGATCAGATGCAAAAAATAACTGAGAGGCACCTATATAGGGAATGGTCAGTTCCCTGCTACTTTTGGCTCTGCCTGAACCAAGGTGAGAGGACCTAAGGGGTAGCTTGTTCACATGGAGAGATTATGTAATTCAACCTCCATGGGGATTATTGGCATAAAGGAACACAAATCTGACTAGAACACAACCAAACTTGTTCATTCCACCTGAGAAGGGTTATCACATAGAATGAGTAAATATTCTATGCTAGATACAAGCTACTATAGATAGATATCACAAGTGGCTACAACCTTCGTTTGAAAAAATGTTTCAACAAGGGGCTGAAAGGAAGACTATAATGCTTAGGATTTTTAAGAACAAAATGCAAACACATGTTATATAGGTAATGAGTTTATGCATTTACAGGCAAATAACACTCAAAATATTCAACTAGATGTATTACCTATAGGGTAGGGCACGGTAGGACAAATTAATGGTTATTAAAAAAATGAGGGTGGTGCAATGGAGGTCTTCAATCAATAGGGATTCTTTCAACATTCATGACATAATTTATGGAAAAGATGCAAAAAACTTAAATGCAAGCTAATGGAACTACCAATAGTGATTTGTACTTATTGATGCTAATTAAATGCAAGTACCCAAATGATCATGAAACCCTAGAACATACACTAAAACTAGAATCTCAAATACTTTTCCCTATCAACTCCATAAACCTAGGGTGCCCTAACAAGTTATTCAACAATATATCATAGACTAATGTAGAGAGGGGTTATAATCTAGATCTATGCTCAGAATGATAACTAATGAATAACACATACCCAAATATCCAATCAAAATAATTTGTAAAACACATTGCTGCACTTCATCAATAAAAAATAACATAGAACCACAAATATTTTCATTAACTTAAAAAGAAATATTATACACATCAGTACTTCAAAATTCTACCATGGGGACAAGCATGATGAGATTTCTCTTTTGAAAAGGGAGACATAAATATGCTCTCAAATATCACTAATGATTGTATATCTGTAACCATGTTAGTAAGGGAGATAAGATCTACACACAGTAATTGGTCCTGGAAAAATTTCTATAGAACCTAGACTTGGAGAAAGTGGACACCTAAAAATAATGACCCACAACAAAAACCAACAGCCAACCAACCTATTGAATAGAATACAAGCCTTCTATTTATACATTTTAAATCATTGGATTATAGGCCATAATTTTCAAAATTGTAAAACAAACCTTTAGGTCCCACCAAGATGCTTCCAGCTAGAATATGCCTTTTTACCATGCTTGATATCCTCATCCATTTACAATAAAAGAATCATTACTGGAATTGACTCTAAAAATAATGATGAAGATTTGGAGCACATCCTTTGATTTCATGGTGGGAGATGCCTTTCACATGAATTGGAAGGAGAATATTCATGGTGGAGGCAAACACAAAACCCAAAAATCCTAAGGCTTTATATGTATTAAGTAAAGACTGAATTAAGACTTAGCCAATTTTAACATGAAATTTGACATATAATGAATATTTGAAGATAAAAATTGGGCAAAGGACTTAGGAATTTTCACTTGACTTGGGTTGAACTTAAGACATTATACTTGGCAAGGGCCCAATTGCTTTAGTGTAATTTTGGGAACTAATAACTTACATAGTCAATGATAAAATAGAACATTTGTCACCAATACAGATTGAATGATGCTATTAACTACTAAGTTGAGATAATTATATGAAAGACATGCAAAGTTAATATATATAAAATAATTAGTGTAAACCATATGAAAATGGATCAATACATTCCCAATACTCATTGCATATAGATCATAAGTAAAAGACAAAGGAAAATAATTCAAGACATTGTATTAATCTCTATCACACATTGGAACCATATTATATTATAATTGAGTGATATAAATAGAGAATTAAATATTGTTGTCTCTTTATATTCCTTCCTTTTGATATGCCAAAAGGAAATACTCTTAGCATTCTTCAATCTATTGTTTATGCTTACAAGGTTGAATACATACAAATGATTATACAAAATATAAAATCATATAATCTGCACATGTGTCCATCCAATATACCTAACAATTTTAGAAAGTCTTGTTATTTACCCAACACTTTCTTGGACTTAAATAATTATCTCATCCTGAGACAAAGTTGTAACAATGAAATATGATTTATAGTTGAGGAGATGAGCCATACATAAGAGTCACAGTTATCATTCCAAGTGTTGTTTATTAGTTTTCACCCTTTATGCACTAATTATCCACCCTTTCAGGTTTTCAACTAAGTAGCATACTAACATACCACCATTTCAAGTTTTTAATAGACTAACATAACTAAGTGGCCACCTTTTATGTGTTTTCAACTAGATAATCCCCACTCTTAATGCTTAAGGTTATCTTACAAAATCATGAAAACATTTATGAAATTGAAAAATTGAGGTGTACATTACCTACTAGATAGGTGGTGGTGAACTAAGAAATGGATATGTAGTTGTTTATTGTTGTGCTTACTTTGGTTGATCTACTTATGACCCTCTTAATTATGTAGTGTCTGGTAATGGAGGTTGTTGTTGTTGAGTGTCTACTTTGGGATTCAAAATAATATTTTTATACTATAAGATCTGCTAAAGTTGCTATGGTGGAATTAATTAGGGCTCATTCACAAGTTGAACAATAGAAGGATCAATGCAAGAGATATTTATTAAGTAGATTCCAATATGTTAGCACTTCTTACACCATAGTAAGCATTATGCACAATGAGATCTAGATTATCATCAAATTCTACACATCTTCATCCTCCATAATGGTAATGAGTGATTTAGCATTAGATGCCTTGAGCTAAATATCCAAAATCAACTCATCTAATAGATCCACATGCCTTTGAGCTTGTAAGTTGATAAATGTAGTGCACAAAGTTTCATTGTGCATAGCTTGAAGTTTTTACATGGTAACATCTATCAAATCTAGTAAATTCTTAAGGTCATTGCTCATTGCATCTGAAGTATCTATCTGATCATCCATTACCACTTTAGATTTATCTACTATTTTAAACTCTGATTGAGTAGTGGTTAATGAGTTGTTAAGGTGTTTCTTCAAATTCAACATCCATTATGTGATTTGTTTTGCTTGTTTCACAACATTGTCTAAAATGTTCTCATATTCTTCAAGTAGTTCACAAATTACCTTTGTTTTTGCCTTTATGTTCTACCCCTATACCCGTAGTGCTTGAAATTATTGCATAGCCAACCATTCCTTAGTGAGTTGCTTCAATAACGCTGTGAGTTATTTTTCCTCAAACATCACCTGGTCACCTAAGACTTGGGTGAATAGTATTTGGAAACTATTATTGATTATTTGGTGCACATTGGGAAGCTACCGACTTAAGTCTATATTTTTGCCTTGTAGCTCGAAAACTTCTTGTTCTAAGGTTGAAGCCTTTTGTGAAATGGAATCTTGGAATGCAGATGTGCCTTTAATATATTTAATCACCAACATTTGGGTAACATCTAGAGATGTTTCTAGTGTAATGGTAGTAAGTGCCATGGATGTGGCTAGAAGCATTATAGGGACTAACATAAATTGTACTAAAAGAATCAAGAAAGTGGCATGTCAGGTGGAAGATGTGGGAACATCCCATAGCCACTAACTAGTGATTTGAGTTTTTGACTATAAATCCTCTTCTCGTGCACCTATTTATGTCACCAGCTTGTGTTGTGATAAATTCTCTACTTCTTATTTATTTTTAATTGATTTTTATTTTCTCACTTGGGCCTCAGTTTCAACCTTAACCTTAACATCTAATTCAGATTGGGTTTTGGCTTGCTCTTTAAATTTAGCCTTAGCTTCAACTTTGGATTTTGCCTCATCTTTAGCCTTAACTTCAACTTTATAATTGGCTATCCTTGGCTACTTTTACTTTAGATATGCACTTGGATTATTCTTCCTTCTTGTACTGCTCATCTTTTACCTTTTCTAGTGCCTCTTATTCTAACTTCTTTTGTTGTGGATCCTTCACTTCTTTTTATTATTATTTGCTTCCTCTTGTTCCTTTTTCTTTACCTCTACTTATTCGGCTAATTTATTGTGATTTTCTACTTCCTCAACTTAATTTTGTGCAACCTTTGATTCATTGGGTTGCTTCTTTGTAGCCTCTACTTCTTTGGCTAGATTTCAATGTTACTCCTCTGTAGCTTCTTATTTTCATTATTTTTCTTATGTAAACTCATTTTACTTGTATTGTGCCTCTTACACAACTAGTTATTGATTTACTTCTTTCTTATTTATCTTCTTATCCTCTTTTCTTTGTTTCCTCTTAGCCTTATTTCACTCCTCCTCTAGGTCTATTGGTTCCTATGTAACTTTTGTTTGTGGCTCTGGATGTGGTAAAGTTATTTCTTAAGGCTCATCCATGACCTCTAGTGTGTCAAGTTATTAATAGTTTGGGTGTATTCTAAGGAGATTGATTCCACAATCATAATTTTATGTCCAAATGTCTTTTTCTTAGATGTGAACAAAGAAGTGAGGGTCTTCTTGAGCTTCTTCACATTTTGGGTCTGAGGTTGTTGTGCTATTTGTGTTTGATGTGCACCACCCACCTTTGTGGATTATCTAAATGATGTCATCCTATCTTTACTATGGGAGATGGCCTTATCGTAGTATGAGTCCTTGGTTTTCATGTCAAGGTTAGAGGTGGACTTTCTTATGTAGGTTGCGCTTCTTAGTGTGTAATATAAAATCTTACAACTAAATCTCTAAGGAATATTTTAGCTACAAATGTTTTTTGAGCTACCTCCTAACCTACAATGTCAACAATAATGGAGGGGGGAAGTTGAGTGATGTCAACCCAAAGGTATTATCTTACCTAATTATACACTTGGTAGGTACTCACTAATTTCTAGAAGAATAATTCCTTTTCCTCCTCCTACTCATATACTTCACTGCCAATGTCTTCACACATGGTCTTCAAGACTTCTTGCTCTTCCACTCCCATTTTTGGAAATCCACACTCACCTTATATCTTTAGAACATTTGGATTGTCCAACTAGGAATTTATGTGACACTTTTTTTTCTTAGGGGTGGCAGTGAGGCTCACTGTGTAGGTTCCTTTCTATTTACTTTATCTTGATGCAATAGAGTTGTTGATGTTTGTGGTGGGGTCTACTGTTGTGCTTATTATTGTCCTTGTGCCTGTTCTAACACTGGTTGTTATCATTCTATAGGAATATAAGATAAAGGTGGCACCATCCTCCTAGCTAAATATTTATGCCTCCAATATTTTTTTTATGCATCCAACATAGTGATGAAGAATGACATTATGGTTACAGTTGGAGTTGGTAACTCATGCACCTTGATATAAATGTCATTGTTAGTTTTTTATAGATGCATATTACCCTACATACTGCATGACATCTTGGGCTATTTTGGGGTGAAACCTCATCAAGGATAGAATCTTAATCCACCATGTGTTGAAATAACATAATTGCTTATAATATTACTCAATTTTGGTCCATGAAATATTTATAAATGTGGTAATAGGCCAAAAATCTATAGTTGGATTGACTAGACCTTCTAGTGATTTCCACTACATAGAATAAATAAGTAACATCAAAAATGATATTGGAATGTTTGGGAGGTACCTGTGAGTATAGTATCAATGTTAGTAGTGAACTCTGAGGCTAAAAAGTTAGGCCAATTGAAGTCTTTGCATAGATGTATCATGTGATAAATAATATCTATCACCCCTTTTATTGCTAGTTTAGCCTACTTTATAATTTGACAAAACCCATTTGTAATGAATTCAAATAGAATACACACCAAAGAATCATCTATGGAATTAATTAGTATTCCTCTACCTTCCCCTGTTGTATACTTCTCCCTGGTGTTTGAATGAATTAGTGGAGTGGTGAACTTATAGGGGAGGATGGATTTACCCTGAGCTGGGAGGCCTATTGCTCATGTCATAGTTTAAGCATTTATCCAAATTGTGATATCCTAGGATAAATTAATAGCCCCTTTATTATACCTATTGAGAAGGGTAATCATTACCTTATTGAGTTATCTAAATGTGGGTAGTATGTTCAATATTTATACATCTAAACCTTGTAGTAGATGTGGGAGTACCAGGGCTCCTACTTATGCAATTTTTTGTGGCCCTAGAGCAAACATGGTAGCTTCTACTTGATCAATGAAAAGAAAGGGTTGGGATCATGATATTTGGTTTGCCAGAGACCTATGCCAATCCTATTCTCTTCCTTCTATGCATCTGTAAGTGGAATCAATATGGAGCTCTATCCATGGTTGTTGTTACGGCTTGAGTTGAATACTTACTTTTCTATTTCTGACTCTGGAATGTAAATTGTGTGCAAGAAGATGTTTTAAAAGTATATTATAAAATAAACTTGTTAACAAAAATATGTAATGATTGTGTTGTCTGTGATCTTATTTATATAACTTTTGGCACCCAAATCTATGTGGTCAACTCTTTTATATGCACTAAGCTGGTTACACATGACTTCTCTTCTAAAATTTATATCACTTGATGTTGTTTGATTTGACAGTGACCCTTGTGTGTCTAAAAACCTTGATTTATCCGTCAATGGTTATTTAATGTGATGTGATATCCTTTCAACTATCCCTTCTCTTTTATGATGGCCCTTGTCAGTTGGCCACACAATTCACTTTGGGAAGGATGAAATCTATTAAAGTACCTTGTCGTTAATGGTCTTGAATGATTTTTATTTGTGCTTTAACCATACCTATCTTGTCATTGCCACCTTTTCAAACTTATTTCATGTCCTTTTTGTAATTGGTTCTAATTGTCCTTACTTTAGGTTATCTATGAAATTTGATTACACTTTGTGATTATAACTTCTCCTTGTTCGTTATGATGTGTTACAATTCAAAGATCACATTGTACAAACATTCTAACCCTATGAAAACAAATAAAATCATAAAAAAATCATTAAAGAAAAATCTTAATATACATGGTGCTAATCATCACCCTCTCTTTTTAGTAGCAAAAATGATAGAGAATAATGATGGTAAGACTTAAGCCTACAACCATTAATATGTCTTGGTAATATGGTTCCTAGTAAATATATTTACACAAGGTTATTCTATTGTGAAACTTCATGAATAATGTAGGGTCCCTTCCATCTAATGTGTAGTTTTCTCAAAAATGCCTTAAACCTGCTATCATATGGTAGTACCTCTTGTTCTAATTGAAATTGTTTAGATTGCATGTTGTAATCATGCCATGCTTTGGCTTATCTTGTGGATTTATTGCATCCATTATTCCCTTTATTCACTTTATTCCATTCTAACCAAGTCTAGTCATCTTTGCTTTGGATAATCTTAGTCTCCTAGCCTCATAACCACTACAATGTGCATACTTAGAACAATGTATTCCATAGGCATTACTGCCTCAAGACCATAAACAAGCTACAAGGGAGTGAACCCTGTGGCATATTTGTAATTAGTTTTGTATGCCCAAAGAATTTTAAGAATGTGATCCTACCAATCATACATTTTCACATTACATACCTTCATTAACATTTTTACCAATACTTTATTTGACACTTCAGCTTGTCCATTTGATTGAGGGTGATAAGCCATGATCTTGTGGTGTGAGATCATCAACTCATTAGTGAGAGTCTTGATAGTGTTTTTGAGGAAATACATTCTTTGATTACTAACAAGATTGATTGGGCATCTAAATCTTATAATAATGTTTTAATATAAGAATTTGGTAGCATCCTTTGTACCAAGACTTGGGGTTGTAATGGCTTCCATCCATTTGGTGAAATAATCCATCTTAGTAATAATATATTATTCATAACTTAATTTTATTGGGGGACTTATAGGTCTAAAAAAATGGATTCCACACTATTGAAATGGTTGTTCTGAAAGCATTGGTACCAAAGGCATCTCATCATTTTGTTTTGGTTTTCCCATTCGTTAACACACATTGCAATATTTGGCTACCTTATGCACATCCTAAAAAAAAGTTGACCACCAAAGACCACTATATAATTTTTTTATAATAGTGGCTTCTCCTATGAATTAGTCTCATAAAATTCCATGGTGTGCTTCTTGAATAAGTTGAGGTCGTTCATGCTCTAATGATACTATGCACAACACATATTATTTCCCAAACTTGTACAAAAAATTATTGATGAAACTATAAGGTATATAAAGTGTGACCATTTGGTTTTTATCCCTTTCTATATAATGCAAAAGAAAAGTAACTTGCTCCAAAAAGTTTTTAATATCCTCCATCTTATTTAGGATTGCAACATCCCTGAATAAGTGTGCATCTAGAGACTCATCCTCTATTTCTTCCGGCTCTTTAACATTTTTTTAGCCTTCTTAGATGATCTGGTCCAATATTTTCTCATCTTATCTTTACATTGATTCAAAATTAAAACTCTTGAAATAACATGATTCAGCTAGAGATATGTCCTCCCAACATTGGCTTATTATCTAGATATCACAATGTTTGGTGGTCAATAAAAAGCTCAAACATTGTGCCCAATGAATAGTCTCAAAACTTTTAAAATGAAAATACCATAGCTAAAGCCTTTCTTTTTGTAGTGGTTTAGTTATTTTTGACTATTGATAGCTTCTTGATGGCAAAGGGGTGATCCAACCCACTATCACCTGAATGAGTTAGAACAACTCCTACTGTAATACTAGAAGTATCGACATGCACATGGAATGGCTTATTCCAATAAAAAAACTAAAATGGGTGTTATTAACAACCTTTGTTTGATCTCAATAAATGTTTCTTGGAATTCTTATGTCCACTAAAACCTTATATCTTTGTGAAGCAATTTTTTTATTTGCTTATATATGGCTGTGTATCCTTTGATTAATTTTCTATAGTATCCTATGTGACCCATAATGGTGCACACTTATGTATATTTAGTCAGGGGTGGCATCTCACTATTACAACAATCTTAGCTTGGTTTAATAAAATGCCATCATTACATATAATATGGCCTAAAATAACACCAACAGGTGTGAAAAATAAACATTTTTTAAAATTCAAATCAATGCATAGAACTGGATACCATTATAACATTAGTCATAGTTTTGAAAGATGATATTTAAATAAATAAAATATAACCCAGTCATCCAAATATACTTCTAGGAAATCATGAATGAAGTCTTCAAATGTAATTAATACAGCTCTATAGAAATGTTTTGGTGCATTATTCAAACAAAAAGGCATTACTTTGTATGAAAATGATCCCCATTCAGTTGTAAAAGTAGTCTTATCTTGGTTCTCTTCAACAATCAAAATCTAAAGGTACCCATTGAATCCATTTATAAATGAGTACACTCTATGACATGTGACTAACTTAAGGACTTCATCTATGAATGGTATTGGAAAGGGATCATTAATGTATCATTGAGTATGTAGTAGTCTCCAAAAACTTGTATCTCTCTAGATTTATTTGGATAGATCATTACAAGACTCACCCAGTCTACTCTTTCCACTAGATAAATGATTTTTGCTTCTTGCATTCTATCTAGTTCACCCTTTAATTTTTTTCATGTTGGGGTTTAGCATGTATGATCACTTCTTAATGGGTAGATCACATTCTTTCAAATCTATATACATCTCTCCCAATGATGGATCCACACCTTTTATTTCAAATAATTTGGTCAGGAAAACATCTTGATAGTGTCATAGCAGTTGTAATGCTTCCAAGATATGCTCTTGTCACTAGTAATCTTGTACAGTTGGAATATTAGGAACTAACTCTATTTTGATGTTTTATTCAATATTTTTATGAGTTTTTGATACACTCTATTTGAGGTACTGGGTAAATCATCTAATAGAGTGAAATATACATTCATTTTTAGAATGTTCATATTGTATAGTTTTTCTTCTTTTGCTTGTTATGTGCTTTGGGATAGTGTTACTTCAACATCCATTTATGGTTCAAATAAACATTCCAAATCCAAATATTTATCACTATTACTAAATTCTGTTAGCTCATCTATTATTTTATTATAAGGCTTAATAAATTATTGTTCATGTTGAATTGCCTTGTAATTATGAAGAACATATTCAAATCATGGGCTATTTCCTAATATGATGATGAATCTATTGTATCTCCAAAATATTATGCTCATCCATGACATATAAATATTTTAAGTTTCTATAATGAATTATGCACCAAATGGTTATCTTCTTCAAACACAAAAGTTTGAATGAAATCTTGTTGCACTTATGCCTAATGTTTGGTCTCTCACCTACGTTCTTGATGTGTATACTAGACTATAGGTAGTAGTGCAAGTGTGTGGCTAAAAATTTGCACCTAATACCTCAGATCCATTCCTTAAATAGATGATATATCTAAACATTGATGAATGTGTAGCTCATGACATTTTCCTTCTTGAATGAATGACCATTTATATTTCACCATAGGTAGTAACTAAAACCATGTGAACAAAAATTCACATGCCTCTTCCCAATGTATCTCTAAATCTATATGTACTTCCTACCAAGTTGTAGCAATACCTTTTAGTGCATAACTTAGTATTCTAACTCTTTGATCCACCTCCAACACATGGTGCTCTAACCTCAAGTTAAATGAATTAAGGTCCTCTATCATAAAGTATTGAGGTAACTATCATTTAATGATGAACACCATGTGTATAGTCATAGTTCATGATCTCATCTTACCCAATTTAACATGTGAGTGTCTGAATCACCACTTATAAAAGATGTTGTTTCCTAGGGTAAAATGCCCTTTAGGATAGGTTCGGTATAATACATCATTGTTACACCTATATTATTTAAGACATCCACTTCTAACATAGTAAGTTATCACACAGATGGACATGTCTAGCCTTCAAGTTGAAACTATGGTGCTGGTGATTTTTTTTAAATCAGCTTACAAGATGGTTGCTTTATGATATGGTATTGCTCCATGTGCAAGATAAAAAATTGATACTTGGCAGCTCTCAATGCATTCTTTTATGTGTCTTTTCTAAATTTAGACTAAATATTATCACCATATGTATATGGTGAATCTAATTCCTTCAAAATTATGTATGGCTTCTATTTCACTTTATTCAAAGGAATGACAACTATCTTGTCTCCTTGATGAGACTCTAGTTGGTTGCACACTATGGTAATAGAAATTTGACCATTGTATGCCCATTTTTTACCAATTAATGTAGGGTAATGGGTCTTGACAGTCTTTCTATTAATGACTTAAAATTTTCTATGCAAACTTAGCTCAACCACTCCAATTTCCACATCCTCGAGGTGACCAATCAGCTCTACTCACTTATAATCATTGTGGATGAGGGTGATAGGATTGTATCTTAAGTGTGGCTTACAAATAACTTCCCATGTTTATATTCATAGTACTCCTAAAATTAAATACCACATTAAGATTTTTTTAACTTGTAAGCTCAATATCTATGTAGGAGTCAATATCCTAAGGCTTCTTATTTTTCACATGCAATATAACCTTTTATGTATGTTATTTCCCTCACTGTGTACACTCTAAAAAATTATGCAAGAGGTTAGTAATATTATATGATATATCCTTATTGCATAGTGTATTTAGTAATTTTAGTAAGTCCTTAAAATTAGTTACAACTCTTTCTTGCTACATTATGTGCATAATCTATCTATACATCTACACATCAATGGCTATTATATCTCCTTCTAAAGCATTTTGATGTTATATATTTTGCATAACTTGAGTTTTTTGATATATCAATGTTTTATCCCTTATAGGATAAAGATATCGATTAGGATAATATTTTCTAACTCCTCATTTACTAGCATCTCCAAAGGTGGCAATCCTTGTTTTGCATGCAGTATCAGGTTTACATTTTACATTAAATTCTCTTTTTGCTTTTCAAGCACTATATAATCTTCTATTTGATGCTAGCCTTCAAACATGTAGTATACATAGTAGGTCTATCTCTATGGATTGGGAAGGTAATTATTCACATAGTGATTATATTCTCCACACAAATAACATTACATAGGTGGTCGGGCTTACCAATTTTCATTGTTATGGCCTCCTTGATACCCTCCTCGATATCATCTACTATAGCCTCCTCTGTATCTACCTCTATTTTTTGGTATCCCCATACATGTGTTTATCATCCAACATATCCTCATTGTTGGTTTTGTTGTGCATCTTATCCTCCATTTGGTGATGAGGAAAACTTAGAGCTTAGTTAGATTATATTGGACTCACATTATTCTAGGAAGATTGATATTGGTGTTACGGGGAAGATGGAATCTAACCAACTAGACTCTAGGGTTGGTATTATGATGACAAAGGTATCCAATAGTGGCTACTTTATGTCTCACTTTCCATATCCACATCTAGGCTTGGGATAATCTACTTTGTAGTTAGTAACTATTGTGTAATAATTGTGAAGACATTTTTTGTAATATCTTGTTTTAGCTCTTACAAAGATCTACACCTCTAATCATTATTTATTGATTTTAAAAATTTTCATTACATTATCGATGATTTATGAATGTATTATTATAAAATATGGCACTTTGAAGTAGCATGTCTAATTAATCGAAAAATTTCACAAAATTTTGTTTTAATCTTTGGATAGTAAATCCTATGGTGGCCTTCTCGACCACATTATATACACCATATGCCTAATTCATGATTATAATTCTCATACATCTCATCCATTTTTATCATAAAATAATATAGTTTTGCTTCTACTTTAGACCCTATTACTAGAAGGTTTCCACAATATTCAATTTGATCTACTTGTATAACAGTAGATCGGGTGTCAACCTTAGTCAAGAATTGGGACTACACAAAAACAAATATAATTATTGGTCATAGCCCTTCTACAAACCAAATTTCCTTATCCTTGCATTTCAAGATGAAATCAACCTTATTCATGACATCAAAAAACCTATGATCATAGTCTCTAACCAATTCTTTAGACTTTTCTCGAATCTCCTTTAGGTCTTGAATAGTTTGTCTTGTACATTTTTTCACTTTAAACTTTGTTATTAATAGATATTGAACTTGCATAAAATTGAGAGTATTTATATTTATTTTAAAAATTAACTCTAAGGCTTTCCCTAATGAAGCCCTTATGAGTTCACATTTCTTAACATCATTAGATGTTACCCCCTTATCATTCCATTTCATATCACAAGTTACTAAGTATTGCCCAAGATCCATAATTCCATCATATTGCATTAAATAAATAAACATGCATGCATTGAGTGATATAGTTGTCACACTTGAATTTGATAACACTAGTTTTTGCACATTGGTGATTGTAACTATAGGTGTATGTGAATTGGTGACTGGGACTATATGTCTCTACATACTAGTGACTATGAATAGGGACTTATGTGTACAAGTCTTTTTAGGTGTCCTAAAAAGGAATCCTAACTCTTCTATCTTTTTATTAGCTTTTGCTTGCTTTGTCTTCACACTTATCTTACCAAACTTATCTATAATGGAATCAAACCAATTTTTATCTACCTCTTTTTCTGTACTTATTATTCTCCTAAATAATATATTAGGCTAGGGGGATGTGTATTCTTAAATTTAATGATCTATCATTTGAATTTATTCTAACTTTGAAATTGAACCTATGATAGTTATGCAATCGAACCTAAATTCTTTCCAAGAACTTTCCTTCTTCGGTCCAAACAAAATCCCTTTCATTAACTATGATCTATTTCTATCTTTTGGCTATCTTAATGCTAACCTACCCTTCCTACTCCATGAAATCCATATCTACACTATTTCTATTTCCTTCTTCTTCTTATTCTTCATTGGGACCTTCTACATACCCTGTACATTCCTTGCTTTCAACATATTTTAAATATTTCTCTGCATCTTTCCATCTCTAACATCTTCTATTCTACCCCTACTCCTATTTTTAGTTAATTTTAGATTACTCACTTTATTCCATATTATTTGTTGTCATAGTTACCTTTATATTCTCATAATTTTATTCATTTTCTAGCTCTTCTCATTCTCCATATTCTGGGTTAGGTTCAAGTTTCTCTACTCAGATCCACATCATTCACTTCTATCCCACATACATCCCCATGACATCCAAAGTGACTACTCCATGCTGGCAGGAGTAGGCACTATGACCTTTTCCAAAAACAACATTTTGATCAACATAGGTAGTCACTGAAAGAACTTACCACATATTCCTCTAAAAAATAGGTCTTACATAGATTCAAAATCCAAATAGCCTTGCATAGTAAATTTCATGATATAATCATCAATTTTAGTCTGGGTTTAGTAGCCCAAAACATGGTTCCAAACATTATCTAGACTTTACAATCTATCTAAATTTTATTCTATCCAAATTACACATTCTATTCTTCTTAGATGGAAATAATATTACTCTAGTCTTGACAACCATGTAACTAAAAATTTAGGTAATTCACACCAAAATATTTTGTAAATCTCTCTACATATATGTTATTGAATTATATCCTTTACATTCACATAAAAACTTCTCACTTATTCATTTGAAAAGTTATGTATTATCTCATCCAACCACCTTTCTAAATGTCTCTACCCTAACAACCATATCAACATATTTTAAAAAGTTCCAAGCTCATTGCACCATTATTAGTAGAGGTTCTTGGAAAACTCTAGAACATGCTAATTATAGGGAAAGATTATGCAGTCAATGATAAAACATAATAGTTGTGAGCAATACAAATTAAATGATTCCATTATTTACTAAGTCAATATAATTATATGAAAGACATGTAAAGTTAATGTATAAGGAGCAATCGGTATAAACCACATGAAAATGGATTAGAACATTCACTCACTGCACACAGATCATAAGTAAAAGACATAATAAAACCATTTAGAACATTTTATTAATCTCTATCACACATCATAACCATATTATATTATAATTGAGTGATATAAATAGAGTATTACAAAGAACTATATATTCATATTCTAACCTTTTGATATGCCAAAAAGAAAGACTCTTCACATTGTTCAATCTATTGCTTATGATTACAAGGCCAAATAAATATAAAGAATTATAAAAAAGACAAAAACATATAATTTTCACATGTGTCCATCTAGTATACCTTGAAATTTTAGAAAGCCATGTTCTTTATGCAACCTTTATTACTTGTACTATCTCCATAGATGTGCCCTCTTGCAACTCCATCATGGGATTCTCTTAGTATATTATTTCACTCATGCAACAATTCTACTTTTTGTAACACCTCATCTCTTCATTTATTACATAATTCTCATATAATTAAAAAAAATGTAAATTCTTAGGTCATCAATGTCTTTATTTGTAATGTAATATACTCTTTTGGAAACTTTCTTTTGGAAAGAAATTTTGCAATAATTTTTGTATATTTAGGTATTGCTTCCACATGGAAGATGTGAGCTCCAAGAAACTCATCCTCTATTCATCCTATGTCTTCTCCTGTAATGATTCTAGATAGGTAGTTAAGTCCATTATTCTCTTTCCAAGGTTTTACCAAAATATTAAAGAATTATTGGAATAACATTGGCTAGTAGAAAATTATTCCTTGTATCACTGGTTTATTAAAAAAATATTTGAGTGGCTCATAGTCTATAAAGAATATAAATGGAATTTATAGTAGACAATGTCTAAATTTATGCAACACATGCACCATAAAATGTTCTTCCTATTTCATGGTAGAGTAATTTATTTATGCCTTTGCCAATTTCCTACTTGAAAATGAAATTGGATGATCTATGTTTCTACAAGGATATGCCAACACTTTTATTATTGATATTCTAGAGGCATCCACATAAACATGGAATGCAATATTCAAATCTAGAAACACTAGTATCGAGGCATACACAATATTTCTAATACAGTATGCAATATTGCTTTGTGGTATTTCTAATCCATAATACAATATTTCTTATGCCCAGTAATTCCCTACTTCGACCATTTTGGGATTACCCTTCGTAGCTATGTTTTCCTCTCTAATTTTAAGTGGTTGATAAAAGTATTGCATTTTATCCTTTGTAGTATCTAGGATCTGACTCTCTCTTTCCTCAATGTCTATTTTTATTTTTTTCTAGTTTTTCCTCATCCTCCTCCCCTTATTTTTTTGAAATATACCATATTCTCACATTCTTTTACTTTATTGTGTCTTTATGCATTCTTTGGTAATTATATTATGATTGTAGCAATTTGTTCCCAATCATTGATATGTCATAATACTATTTCCTATGTTTATAATTTAATAAATTTTTGCTTTGTGGTAGAGTTATGCATTAATAAGAATGTTTTTATCTTTTGCACTACTTGATAGACCCTAGTATCCAGATCCCAAAAGTTAAAACTTATATAAAAATCCATTTTTTGGTCATCCCATCTACCAATTCATTTCCTCATCTCTTGATTCTTATACCTTATTTTTTGAAATGTATCTAAGTCTATTGAAATAATTATGCCCATAGGCATCTATAGGTTTCACCTCTTTCAATCCATACCTTTTCACATTATTCAATGTGTTTCCCTCAATTTTTTGTTCCTGTATAGTTTCATATTTCTAAAAAATATTTTTTTAACTTAATAAACCTTATCTTAAGTAATACCCCAAAGGTTTTCCAACTTTAGATAGTGGCTTTATGAGTGTTTCACCACCTTGTGATAGTGATAGTTAATGTGTCATTGATGGCATCCAACCTTATTTTCTCTTATAGGAATACCATTATCATTTATTATAATTAATATTATAGAATTCCAATCCTAATAAATTTGGGTAAGTTTTTCTGAAAATCCTATTCTATGTTATAATCCCTTCTTTTCTATGGTAATGGATTTTGTAATCAGGTAGTGTTTTTCCCTCTAAACAATATTTTCCTCAGATAATAGACTTTCCTTACTATTTTTTAGTCACCCCAAAATTCATGATTCAAGTTGATCCTTTGAGGCTATTTCTACCTCTTCTTGTATTAGTACTAATTTCCCATCATCATTTGGCTCATGATTTTTTTTTGTAAGAATTTTCATTAGTGGTATACACCAACAAGATTATCAAAGTCACTTTCCTCATCATTCAACCATAACTCCTCTGACCATGTAGTTACCATTCTTATTTATAGTGGAAAGTGGACTACCAAGCCATTTTTTTGAATGTAATTTATTATTCTCTTAGGTTTAATCAACTATTATAGTTAATGAACCATTCTAAATTTAATAAGGTCAGGTAGCCTATATCGTACATATCAATGAATTCAAAGTATGTTTTTATTTTTATTCCCATTAAACTTACTTGTAAATATCATAAGGCTCTAATTTCTGAGCATGGTATGCCATTAACCATTGCAATATCATACACCATGGTATATAGTTATGGTTTACCAAGTAGCTCCCATGTTCTACATGATAAGACATTTGTATCTGCACCAAGATACAATAATGTATTTCTTACCTCATGGTCATCTATCTTGATATTGAGTAGAAGGGAAGTTTTTTTCCACTTCCTACTCATTCTAAATATATTCTTTCTATTTTTTTTCTAATTTTACTCAAACCTTTGTACTTTATGCTATCTTTGTACTTATTCTAGTATTTATAGAATTGTGACACTTTAGTCACTATTTCTTGTTTATTAATTAGTTTCATCATTTTTTAAAATACCCAATATCCTCTTCATTGAAATAGGTCACTTTGAGCTAATACTTATCTTATTTTATTGTATTATTTTTTGAAATTTCTCCACTATGAATTCATGTTCATGTATATTGGGTTATTCCCTTTCTGTATCTATCTATGATTCTTTTTAGAATTAGTAACTAATTCATTTTATTTCCTTTTTTTCATTTTGATTCAAGTGTTTACTACCAATTTTGGTTTTAATTTATCATTAATAATATTGAGAGCCTTCTTCTGTGGTCTCTCCTTCTATCCCTTCACTATTCCTTGACATTCTCTAATTTTATCAGACATAGATGTATGTTATAGTGGATTTTATTCCGCAACTACAATCTTATCATTTCTTATTTTTTGATGAACTTCATTACAAATGTCATTTTATATTATGGCATTTTAGTAACTTCCTTAAATGTTTTTCCCCTTTTCTTAGGGGAGATTCTGAGAACTCCTCATACTTTATTCTTCCATTCTTATATAATTGTGTTGATTTAGGGCATGATAATGAGTAATGTGTTTATTTTTCATGACATAATCCACACTATATCTATAAATATTCATTATAATTTATATAAATACATCCCACTTTTTTATAATTATAACATTTTGGTGGGGGTATGACCTGATTACAACCTAGTTATAATTTTGATTATACATTCTCCCTCGGTAATTTACACATCCTTTATGGTATCCTCCCTATATCCTCCCTAGACACCTCCCCTATACCCACCTTGGTTGCTATTATAATAGTGTGGTTGGGCATTTTAGGATTGATAATATTGAATTGTGGGAGGTGTTTGATACTACTGACTATGATGTGGCATATTAGGGCTACCCATAGGTAATTATGGTCATGGCATTTTATGAACTACTACCACTCTTCTATGATTGGTATCTTGTACATCTGCTAATATTTCTATTATAGGAAATGTGTGATTATAATGGTTAAAATATCCATAGTCAATGTAATACATCAATTGATTCATGGGTGAAGCCACTTCCATGATTGGGCATTTATGTTGAGGATGTTGATCATATACCCTATAGATTCCACAATACATCTTCTCACTATATATCACTTGGTAGATGGGAGGAGATATTTCAACAAGTGTATGTATTGATATTATGGTTTCCACTCATTTTTCCATATTACGATGGGGACATTATGTCCTAAAGTGTCATTTTTCACAATAAGTGGTTCACCATATTCTTTCCCACAATGGGTTACTCTTAATTTGTGATCTAAACTCATCCCACGCCATCTTTATTTCTTATTTTAGCCTTAACTATTTTAAATCCAATTATAGTATTTATAAATTATTTTTCAATGATGTGTCTGTATCACATCTCCATGATTGATCTTTTATCCATGACACCATATCTAGTATTTTTGAAAATGTATTAAATATTTTCTCATCTATATTACCTCAGAGGCATGGGATCAATCCATAAATAAACCATTCAATCCTTTTATTTCATTTAGTGGTTCATCTAGTTTCTACACTATCAATTTGAACCTCTCATCATAATATTTTACTGCATCCTTATCTTTTTGTATCAATTCCCTCATCTTACTGACACCTTCAATTAAAATGTCAAGATAGTGAAAATTTCTCGTAAGAGCTTTCTATATATCAACCCATGTAGTGGCATGGTCATAATAAATTTTCATATAGAATTTAAGGACATCATACCTCTGTGTTATGACCCCTATAATATGATTCTAATAAAAATAAGTGTTCTTTTTCATCCTTTACATATTTTATAAATAGTAGCAACTTCATTATATTTTGTATCTTTGTGGTCTTCTTAAGTGGTGTATGAATACCACTAGTATTAGTGTTACTTCTATTTATAATATCGATTGAAGTAATTTCCCTTAAAATATTGTAAATTTTTGTTATTTGTCTTTCTATTATTTAACCAAATTCTATTTACATCCCTTATCTCTTTTTAAATCATCTTGGAAGTATATTCTTCCTAATACTTTTGCCTAGTTTCTTACAAATTCTATTCTATTCTCAATATTGTCACTAAAAGTTTTATATCTATCTATTAATTCTTATCCAATATATATATATATATATATATATATATATATGTTCATTTCTATTGTAAAGTAATACATGGGATGGTGATTGGTCCAAAGGGTTCCTTTCATCTCAAGGATTCTTGCAGTCAAAGTTTGGGGGGTTGTGTCACTTCGAGTTTCTTCTTCATTATCTTATATCTATAGCTTATTTAATTATTCAATATTATCATTAACTAATCTCCCTTATATTAATTTATCTTCTCATTATCTCTATTTTGTATCTCTAGCATGAATACTAGCACTTATTTTTGATTTCTCTCTCTTGATCACTTTTAACATCTCTTTTGTCCTATATATTATTTGTATAAATTTATTCTTGATTAATTAATATTGAATTCCTTCAGTTGATAAAATTTATTCCCTTAGTTGTACTATATATCTAACATTTCCTATAATAATAATTTTCTCCTCATCTCATCTTTTACTACTTTCTAGGCCTCATCCACTGTAGGCCAAAGTACTCTCCATCGGTTTGTCTTTTGCACCCAAAGTTTTAAATAGTTTTGGTGTTAGTGAAACTAAAAATAATAACCATTGATTCATGTCATTAATGAATTTATATAGTGTATTATATAATAATTTATTCTAATTCTTTCTCTTGCCTCATCTGTGTCTTCTCATAGTGTTAATACCACCTCATTTATTTTTGGAAGAGGGATGATATGTATATTTTCCATATTATGATTTTTTTTGATAGAGGATAGATTGGTTTCATACACTATCTTAATTATTCATAACATTATTTCTTCTCTTTATTTAATTTATATCTCTTTCTTATTATCTAACTTAATTTTTTCATCCTCCATCTATTTGCTTATCTATTTATTCACCATTTTATTCTAATTATCTTAATTTATCCTCTTAATAATATTTCCTTCATTAATTAAATTACTCTTAACTTGATACTTTCCTATCCCCACATCTTATTTAACGTATCCCAACCATTTAGACTAAATATTTTAAGTGTTCACATCCTTTTAGGATACCCTTCTTTCTGCCTACCATCCTTTAGGTGCGTGTACCATAAAGGAATTATTTACCTTCTTTTACTAACCCTCGATCTAAAAAAAAATTATGGATGAGGAGTGTTATGTTTTATAATAAGTTTTGCCTTTCCCCCTTAATAAAATTAGTTTTCTTTGTGTCAAAACTTGTCTAACCTTGGATAGCCCAAACTCTGATAAATGAGTTGAGTGTAGTATCAAACCAATAAATGATAACCTGAGTTAATGGTGTATCAAGGAATTGGAATGCCTCAAGATTTTTTCCACCCATTGGTTGGGTTTCTTAATGTGAATTATAATTTTTTTCATATGATTAGCTTGCACCAATATTTATGCCACAAGAAGTGTGCAAACATGACATGCAATTTCTCTTATTGAGAGTGAAAGAATGATGCCTTCACTTCACATAATGACTCACCAACTCATTTGGTCTTAGATTGAAATTATTTTTTGAGACATATTCCCACCACTCTTTTATTTCTATTAACACTGGTTTCTATAATTCCAATAGATACCTTCCTCGAAACATTAGTTAACTAAAGTATACATGGCACAACTAAATATTGCCATAAAATATGGAGTGGTTGGTTATAAAAGATTCATGTTGATTAAGTTAGATTTAGTTAGGACTAATGTGATGTAGGGGTTATTATTTGTTAGAACCAATTATCTTATGCATAAAATAAAAGAATTGTGTGTGCTCATTCACAATATTCATTACACAGTACATAATAATTCCTACTCTAATTCTCTTTATTTATTTTTATATAATAACCACCAAATACAACATTCTTATATATATTTACACTATAACACCTAATGTTATCACAAAGGTTACTCAACTCTATAATCTTTTAATACTCTTCACTATTGCACTTCAACTCTTCTATATGCTATATTTGTTATGAAAAGCTATATTAGTGCCCACATTAGTAGGTGAGAAATAATAATTATGAGTGAGTTAATTAATAAATTATGTAATTGTGTGAGAATAATGAGTTATCCATGAGATGGAATAAATCACTAGAAGAAGATTTGTGGGATAGTTTTTAGGAGATAGGATAGAGATATTTGTGGGATTGAAGATTGGTGTTGGATCCTAATTTATAGGAGAATAATACACTATATATTTTAATGTTTTTTATTGAATAAAATATTTTAGTGTAATCAACTAAAACCTTGTGTTGTGTACAATTTTTTATAGCTTCAAATCTTCACCATTATGGAGTAGTTTCTATTAGTGATATTAGAGTAGGTATCCTATGGGACCTCTCTACAGTTTAGGTCTTGTTCATAATAAGACCTTTGGAGTGAAGACCACTTCCATTTGATAGGCCTTGAATATTTTTGTCATGGTTATGTACTATGGACCAGTGCAAATGCCATTGACATTCATTTTTTGAAATATAGATGTTCGTATGTATTTTATCTATGTTTAAGATTTGCAAAAGAAAAAGAACAAAGAATCAATCTCTGAAAACAACCATAGACTCTGACTAAGCATAAATCCTTTATAATAGTTTTTTCATAAAGAACATTTTGTTTTGTATGCATTTTGAATTATATTTACTATGATATACAACTTCTACATGAAGGTTTTTTTGTTGAACAAATTATTGTCAAATCTGGGCATTAGGGCTTAATAATACATGTACTACAAATGAATTTATTGAACCTTTTTGTAAGCTATTCATGGTGCGGTTTCCCATAATTTATACCTTAATTATTTGTTGGAATTAATCTTGAGTTTAATATTTATAGAAATATTAGTAAATTTCAACCACTTTGGGCTTAACTATAAGAAATATATTTTTTCTTGAGTCGCTAAGCTGCATCTAGAATATGGGATAAATAGGATAATTATTGAAAAACTACCTATCTTGAGATCCCTTCATTATGAAAATGAAGTTCCTGATTTGTTTGTGTGAAGTCATAACTTTAGATCTATAGTGTGCATTAAAATAGATATACCTTCTCACCATGCTCTAACTTGATGTCAGTTCAGATAGCTATGATTCAACTACATATTGACCATAGCTAAGTTCAAAACCCTGAATTGATGAGCCTAAAACCATAGAGATCATTCTTTCCATGACATAGTCAGAGTGATTCACTCCTCTTAGCTCAACAATGGTGAATAATCTATTATCAACTCGATCCATATATCTGACCTCTACAATCTCATCTCTCTACTTATTTATAGTTGTTCCTCCTCGATGGTAGCTTCATCCTTTAAACAATTCCATGCTCTACCCTCAAAACTTTAGCTATGCATGAAAGTCATTAGGTGATATTTAGGTTTAGTTTTTGTATAAAATCTATTTTTTATTTTTCATTTATTTTACATATTTGATGTTTGTTTATTTTTGTATTATTATAATGTGTTGTTAGGTTTGTTTGAGAATATTTATAGTATGTCATTTTCTTTTGGGTATATTTATAAGTTTTTTATTTGGGTAATTGTCAATAAGTATGTAGTGTTTATTATTTTAATACGATTAGTTTTTAATCTATGACCAAAATATCAAAATTATAATATATGTTTAGGTATATTGGTTTAGTCATAAGTCTTTTATAATTTTGTTAATATTTTTTTAGTCGAATTTAGTTTTTAAAGTGGTTAGATAGTTTTTATAGTTTGTCATTTACTATTTTTTTATTTTTAAAAAAATTATATTTAATATGTGGTATTATATTTAGATTAGAGTTCAATTTGTTTTATGTTTTTAGTTTTGTTACTTTTTAGAGACTTGTGTCCTCTTTAGTTGCCATAGTCTTGTGTCTTTCTTTTTTTGTCAATAAAAGTCTTGTGTGGGTCATTTTGTTTTTAAATGTATTAATACTAAAATAATCCTATGATGAAAGACAATTTTACCTCAATAAAACATGAATGAAGACATTGTTTTTCATCCTCTCTTTATAACAGACACATTATCGAGTGAATACAATGTCCATTGAGTTAATATTTTGGGGCATACTATAAATAAATTTAATATTTATGGTTTTTATTCCCATGTGAGAACTGGGGAGGCTGTTAGGAAAAAATTAAATTATTTCTCACATTAGTAGGTGAGATTTTTTTTTTATATGTTAATTAATAGATTATGTAATTGTGTGAGAATAGTGAGTTGTATGTGAGCTAAAACAACTCACTAGAAGATAGGATTATTAGAGAAGTTTTAAGAGATATGATAGAGATGTTTACGGGATCAAAAATTTGTGTTGAATCTTGATTTATAGGATAATAATACACTATATATTATAATTTTTTATATTGAATAAAACATTGTATTGTGATCGAACAAAACCTTATGATGTGCAATTTTTTTTAGATTCAACTCTTCACCATTAAGGGTAATTACTATTAATATCTAATCTATTATAAAGTTATAGTATAAATACTGACTCTATACCTTATAATTCAAAGGTCATGTCTCAAATAGGGGGGTGCAGAGACCATGACTAATAATAATAGAGCTAAGTATTCTAAAGGTAAAGATGAGATACAAATGGACTTTGGTTTTTTCATTGCCAATTATAAGATCAAATTAATTTGGTTCAGATTGAGGAGTAAGTCAAATTACATAAGCTATTATTTTTTGGTCTATGAATGATCAAACTAAGTTCGAATATTTAGTAAAAAACATGTTTCAAGATAATGGTAGTTTCTATACAAAGGTTGAATAATGGATTTCAATATGTAGATTAAAGAGTTAATCGATAAAGTTGATAAGATTGAGAAAAAAATGATAACCTCAAGGATAATATTGTTAATATTTTTGATTTTAGTTGCATTTCTATGCAAACTTATATCAAGAGTATGGAGGGTCTAAATATTCTAGTTAAAAGAAAAAAGATAGAAGAGGATAATATTAGGCTAGATAAGAAGGCAAAGGGTCTGGTTATGGAGAAATAATTAAATACTCAGATTCTTAAAATTATTGATATGAATGTTAAGAAGATGAATGTAGGCTAAAGTGTTTGATGGGTGGAAGTGTCTTGGGTGTCAAGGCACTTTTATTATTTTTGTGATGTCTTTTTTCTATTTTCTTAAGTCTATGGTGTTTGTTGCTCTTGTTATTAGACAAAGTTGCTATAAATTATTTTTATAATAATTCATGAATGATCCATGTAAAGGGTAGGGTTCCTCTTTAAAACCCATATTTTCCATAAATTAGTGGTTGTGTTTATGTAAGACATGCCCTTTTCCTAATCAGGGCTTTTTGTTTTACTGTAAAGGTCAAACTCTTACCACATTGCCCAGTTAGTATTGACCTAGATAAGTATTATTTTACTACGTTAAAGGAAAAGACTCTATGATATCATTGGTTTAGACCTTATCTGATTGATAATACTACCAACACCCCCATTTTAATCTAGCATTTTAGTGGAACTATAACGATTGGATAAATGGAAAAATAGAATGCAAACCTATGTTAGTGATTTATGAGTATAGATTAATTATATTTTCCAATGATGTTTTTATGTTCCTACAATATATTATGTATGGGATTAGATGATTTATACTCAAATAAATAAAATATAGTTGTAAATAAAAACATATTGAAAGAACAAATATACTTGTATGTATTTCATGTGGTGTTGATCATGTAATATACTCATGGAATGTGATCTTGTCATGAATATTGGATATGTTGAGGATAAAAAATTGACCCAGTCATTATGGAGTAGATGAGGGGATTTTTAGTCTTATTCATTTCTTATCCATGGAAAATAAATAATTTTTAAAGTGATTTTAAAAAATAACTCCAAAATGAAATGAAAAATATATGCTAGGTTTAAGAGTGATGTGTTAAACATATTTTAACATTAACACATCATTGAAAATGAATCAACCATAACATATGGCTTACATATTCAATTATACAATTTATCTCAAGTCTTTTCCATGTAAACAAAATACATGATCGAAATGGAATGAATAATTTTCATGCCCCCATAATGAACACAAGTTTGATCATGTAGTTTCACTCGATGTAAAATAAAATGAATGATATAAATATAATGAACAATGTTCATTCCCCCATCATGACCATAGATCTAATAAGTGGGAAGTGGAATTATAAACATTTTCTATTTAGATGTAAACTATGTTGTTGTGCATGATAAATATGTGGTCGAAAAAGAATAAACAATGTCCATATTGCCATCATGATTACATATATAGTAAGTGTGAAATGTAATGTAAACCTTTTTTCATTCAATTATAACTATACTATTGTGTATGATCATAAACCAATATCATGCCCCCTAAACTATAAGTGTGCATGAATTAGTATCACTCCCCCTAAATTTGTACCAACTAATAGAGACTGCCATGTATTTGTATGTTGAATCTAAGAAACTATATCTCAAATGTATGTGTATGTAAGAACCCTATAATTTATGTTCCATTAAACTATGTGTATATATCTAGATGCATATGTACCTGAGTGTGTATGGATTTATGGTCAAGTATATATAAAGTGAGTGCATATGTATGGCATATACCCCTGTAATATATATATTGGTGTGATAATATCTATCATGTAATTATACCATTTTGTATTTGAATAATTTTGAATCATATGTGATGTGCCATATTTGATAATATAAATCATGTGTATTGTTCCAAAATTTGATAATCTAAAATTCTATAATAAACTCAATGTATGCCCCATTGTAATGGGATAAATATTATTTTAATATCGATCATATCAAAATATAAATGTAATTAGATAAGATCAATGATTTTTAAAATTTTATGAATTGGTTATTTAAGATATTTCACTTGATGGGTTTGTATTGTTTTATTTTGAATTTTACATGACTCAATTTCTAGTAAGGCATAGAGAGATGGTATACAATGATAAAGTTTCTCCTTCAATAATATATAATAATTTTCCAAGGCAACGACATATATCAACAATCAAAAGTTTCCACCATTTTGAAAAATTAGGACCAAATTTTTGTAGGAGAGTATTCATAAATTTGTGGCATAATATATATTGTCATTAATAATCTTAGAAATGTTACCATGTAGGAGAGCATGTTACATGTGTTCCAATGCAATTGACATGGATTTATTTAAAACATAATGTTTGAGATATCATGCATGGAAGGTTCACATGTATTAATTTAAAATTTGGATTAGGTATAGTTCACAATTGAAAAGTCAACCATATAAATAGGTTGATTTTGTTTTTATAACTTTGTTACTCATTTACACACTATTGATTGTAAATTTGATATTTAAGCTATTACAATGTTGGGTTGTTGAGTTGCATTACTCGACCTTTTCAAGTGTTTATAGACTACCTTACGTGCCCAATAGCCCAAGGACCTGGTATGTATCAAAAATTTGTATTTTTTATTCATTTTTTTAGTTCTAATTTTTTTGGTAGTTTTTTTTGAATTTTAAGGTGTTTTTAGGTATTTTTAGGCATTTTGAGAGAACCATTGTTAAACACCCTTACAGGTCAATATTATTAGGCATATGAAAAATTATTCCTCTATTTTGATGGTATTGAATAATGGAATAAACCACTTGTGACATTAATGTCCAATAATATTGACCATAACTAGTTGAATATGACATTTGAATTTTATTTTTCTTAGAATTTTTTGCCTTTGATTCACAATTTATTTATTTGACATTATTTTCATTTGTGTTTTAAAAATGGATTTTATTTTAGGAGAGTTTCAATATGGTCAACATACAGAGACTATGATTGATCTTATTTTATATGATGTTGATTAGAATATTCTTAATAGAACCAGGATTTGACATGTGGATCATTTAAGGTGGATACCATATGATAGGCATATTAGAACTACCATGATAGAGAGGTAGAATCTTGATACATGCACATTTTGGTGATGGTTACTTTAGAGAATGTATGGTAGATACTGAGATTTAAATTGGTTGGTAAGTGAGCCATAGTGTGGGCCATGGTGGGGCAAGGATATGTTCTTTGTGCACATAAAAACATGACTGGATATGCATGTGGTTATGAGTAAGATAAAGTTATTATATTATGCTAATTAGGGATATTTTTTACTTCATATGTTTTACAATTTTAAAAATTTATATGTTATTTGCTTGTTTCATTTGTTGTCATGGATGGTAGTGTTGTGACCATATCTTATCATATGTATGTTTTTTGGTGTGTTATTAAGGATTTATGCCTAAGATATTCATGGGAGTGTACCATGGTGGCACACTTAGATATGGACTTATACATGTTTAAATTATAGGGCTATGCCAGATGTCTTGGTGTGGTGATTTTATTACATGTTTAGGAATATGAGCACATCAATTTTATTTAGTAAATTTGAGGGCCTCATGGAGGTTGGGTTGACCACTATAACTTTTTATAGTGACGTGTTCTAGAGATGCATTAGGGATTGATCATGATGGACTATCACATGATCCTTGATAGGCTCACACTTATTAGTATAATGTGGGTTTTTTAATCATGAATATGGTAGGTGGCTTAGGATTGAGTGGAGTTATGTTACATTCATGTTACCGTGTGGATCCATGACCTAATTTTTAGGGTTGTGGAGAGTTTTTAGTTTGAGAGGGTGATATGAAGTTTTGGCATATAGGAGGATGTACCACCAACCTTGTACCCTTGGACTAATATTACAAGATCAACTTATCATCCAAAATATAAACTAGGGTCAAGTTGTATAGATATAGAACCATTGATTAAACAATATGTGGATCCTCCATTTTTGGATACATATATGGATGATGTAGGGTTTAATTCATTGTAAAATTAATGGTGGATAGGTTTGAGATGGCCTATCCTCTTTCCCATTATCATAAATCTAGTTAGTTTGCCTCTAACTCATGGAGGATGAGATGGATTAGGTGGATGAGATGGTGGATCAAGTTAAGATACCCCTCAGTCGATTCTAAATGATGTTATAACTATCTCTATAGTTTCACATGAGTATATATGTATTCTTGTAGTTATTTTTGTGCCTTTTTATTCTTGCTTATAAGCTACTAATATATTTTATATTTGTTATGATTTTGATGTAGGTGATGAGTCTTGGGATATGATGGTAGATGTTTGATTTTAGAGTTTGATGTGGGATGTCCCTTTTTTCATATTTATAAATAGATTTATTAGGAGTGTAGACCATAGTATAGGTGTATGTACCCATTTTTTACCTTGTTTCCATAGCTTTTGATACTTTTATTGTATTGTAAGTGATCAAGATGATATGTATACATAGTTGGATAGATGACCTTAGTTGTGCTCAAGGGTGACTTATTGAGGGATATGTTAGCTTTGTATAGTGATCTATAGGAAAAACACACACAAGTTATAGTTGAGTTAGGAGTTTTACAAGAGCATGTGAGGTGATATAGATCTCAATCATGTGGGTGTAGAGGAGATAGTAGAGCCTCTACTTATATGGATAATAGACATATTGATACTAATGATTCATATATATTGATGGATGTTTCCCTAATTTTTTATTGTATCTTATTGTATTATAAACTTTGATTTGTTATAGATGATGAGTTTTTGTTGATTTTTATTTCATGAATTTTAATTATTATTTTTACATATGGTTTTTAAATTTTGAATATAATTTATGTTTATTTTATATCTCACATCTATCTAAATGTGATGATAAATTTGATATCACATTATTTAAATTTGTATTTATATGTCGTCTTATATTATATGTAATTAATCCATAGTACTATTTGTTATCCATGATACTCAACAATTATCACCCCATCCATGAGGTAAAAAGAAGTTAATAGTAGTTGATATTTTTATGGATAAAATTGAATGAATCTTTTTTTTATATTACCATTATATATTATTAAATTTAAATTTCCTTTGATTTATATATTATTGATTAAATTTTTGTATCCATACTTTCTTGGAAGGAGATGTAACTATGCTTGCATTATATTTTTACTTATCATTTGAAAATTTTCCTTCTCTAGTTTTTTTTCTAGTTAGATATCAAATGAACATTGGTTCCAAAATGAAAATATCCTTGGATAGATCAATTGTAGTAAAATGTGAATCAAAATAATATCTTCTCCCATAAACACCATTGAGAGAAGTCATATGAACCAAGATTCCTTTTCAAGAATGCCTTCAAAAATATTGGCCTTCATAAATGATAAGTAGAAGTATATGGAGAAGGGGATCTTATTTATTGAGTACCAAATTTTCCAAATGTAATAACATATCTATTCACAAGTTATTTAATATTTTTTCATAATTCATAAAAATAATTGTATTGGTGCCCACTAATATCATGACAAATACAAAATGGTTTGAATTTGAATTTTTAAAGATAGTAAGGAAGAGGATAATAATTAGGAGAAAAAGTAATTAGTTTATTATCAATTTTTTTAAATAGATTATCATGTGTTCAGTCTATGAAACTATCAAAATTGAGTGGTTGTTTCTTATTGAGAGTAGGTTTATTCATTTTGGGTACTGCTTTGTAGATTGATTCATTCCCTTTATTTAGGACCTTGACTTTACTTTACTTGATTGGAATATTTGCCTTAGGAGGTGGGATAGTTGCTTTAACTTCTTTGTGTGGAAACTATTTTTTTAAATTAATATCTTCATGTGCCTTCTTTGGATTTGTGTTAGGTGTAAAATCCTCTTCTAGTGAAATATTATCTTAACAAATATCTTGAAATGAATCACAAGTGCCATAAATAAACTTTATTGAGAGGATAAATGAGGGCTCTAAAAAATATGTACTATGTTTTAAAATCTATTTGTTTATATATCAATTGGTGCATACGAGTCTTGAATCATAAAACATAATCACAAAATATCTCCAATTTTCATTTATAGAGAGAATGTGAAAATTCATATGTAACTCTTGGCCCCTTATTCTAACTATATTGCACTAAATTTTCTCTTATAACATAAAATAGGAGTGTAAAGACCACTAGGAAAAGAGTGAAACCAATCCAAAGCCTTTTAAATTAATTTTTTTGGAAAACATTTATGTAGATACTCAATTTTGTCATTAATACTTGATAATGGTAGTTTTGATCCAATTTTTACCTTACTTTACTTGAGCACTTAATCTGGCCTTATTTCTCCATCTCACTCTATCCTAAGTACTTGTATGGACCTATTCCTTAATAATTTGTTCTTTTACACATATAAATGTTATATATTTTAAAAAATAACTCTTATAATATGTATAGACATGTCAAATCATAATGATTAATTCTATCCTTCTAGGTCAGAATTGACCCGCATGTGTTAAGATCAATAGTCAATCTTATCTTTATGGGTTAATCTTGTCCCCTTCATTATAATGAATCTTTTTCAAAATTTAAACCCTCCCTTACATGTCAGTGTTAGTGTATACACATAGCTCTGATACCACTTGTCAATGTCTTACAGTACAATTGATTACTTTTGTATAAGCAACTAAACACAGAATTAAACCAGAAGTAATAAGTAACTAAAAATCAGAAACAACAAAGAATAGGAGATACAAGAAACAATACAATCTATATTAAACTCTTTCAAAAGGAAATAAAATGAAGAAATCTCTTTCTCCCTCACACCTCTTGGGTGTACAGTAATTCTCCCTCAAGAGTTCTCTCTCTCAATCAATTACAACCAACTCAACAATTGAGTTGTCTCCAACAGATCTTGATCTTGCACCTTATAGATCTAATTGATCTTACACACCCCTTGTGTTGTGTTGTAGATCTTCTTGATCTTGCTACCTCACAGATCTAATTGATCTTACACACACACTCAATTACAAGACTACCCCATGGGTCTTTTAAATAGAATTAAGAAGCAAACAATAATTAGAAAAACAAACTCAAGACTAATTTTAGTCTTTACATGTAAACTAGCTATTCTCCTAACATTAGAAATGTTGTCTAATTTTGGAAATTCACAGAAGTCTGATGTCAGTCTGAAGATGACCGATGCCAGTCGGACCCTAATCGATGTCGGTTGGTTCTGATCGATGCTGACCGATGCCAGTTGACCCCTAACCGATGTTGGTTGGTTCTGATCGATTCTACCGATGTTAGTTACTGTGTAGCTCATTGGTGAAGCTTTTAGATCCACAACTCAATAATCTCCCACTTGGAGATAAACAACTGCACCTATACCTGTAAAACAACATCCTCTAGCTTGTTTCTCCCTCTTCAAGTTCAATCTTGAAGACCAACAAAAGTTGAATGAAGATTCAACTTCTCCTTTGTTACTGGCTTTGTTAACATATCCACAGGGTTCTTATCTATATGGATCTTTTCCAGATCCAATTGTCCATCCTCCAATACCTGTCTAATGAAGTGGTACCTAAGTTGTATATATTTGGTTCTTGAATGAAAGGCTAAAATCTTTGCCAAATGAATTGCACTTTGACTATCACTGTACAATCTACAACTCTCTTGCTCCTTTCCCAACTCTTCCATGAACTGAGTCATCCATATCATTTCCTTGCTAGCCTCTATGACTACAATGTATTCTACCTCTGTAGTAGACAGGGCAACAACCTTCTGTAACTTTGAAATCTAGCTAACCACCGTTCCACCAACAGTGAACACATATCCTGTAGTGCTTCTCCTGCCATCCAAGTCACCTGCCATATCTAAATCTACATACCCATGTAGAGAAGTGTTTGACCCTCCATAGCATAAATTCCTACTGTTGGTCCCTCTCAGATATTTGAGAATCCACTAAACTGCTTTCCAGTATTCCTTTCCTGGATTGGCCATAAGCTTGCTGACAACTCCCACTACTTGGGCAATATCAGGTCTAGTACATACTAACCTGGCCTTATGTCTCATTTGTCCATTCTCTCCTTCCTTTAACCTGTAAGCCCATTTATTTTTTAGTGCTTTCTTTCTGGCTAGCAACTCAACCAAATCCCACGTATGGTTCTCTTTCAAGGAATTAATTTCCTCATTCATGCCATACTCCCATTATTTCTTGGATTCTACCTACATTGCCTCATCAAAACTTCCTGGTTCTCCACCATCAGTGAGCAACAAGTAGTATAAACAAGGGGAATAATGAATTGGAGGCTTACTTACCCTTTTAGACCTCCTCATGGGCGTTTGAGACTCATTGATAGCTTGCTGTCTGCCCAAATTTCCTTCTGATAGTGACCGATCTCGGTCATCTCTGGCCGATGTTAGTCTGCCCTCGACTGATGTCGATTCCATCTGACTGACATTGATTTCCACCTGACCGACGTCAATCTCTGTGTTTTCTTATGAGTGATGATTTTTACCCATGAGCTGATTTTGGATCATAACCTCATCCAAATCAAGATTTTTCTACTCAAAATTATTCAGCCTCTTGAGTTGATCACTGTACATCACCTTCTCATTAAAAACCAAGGCTTTCCATGTCTTAAAAGTGTCAAAAACATCAGATTTCCTCTTTATGCAATAAACCCATACCTTTCTTGTAGCATCATCAATGAAAGAAACATAATATTGTGATCCTCTAACAGAAGCTACCTGAGCTGGTCCCCACACATTTGTGTGAACAAGCTCCAACTTGTGCTTCTTCTTTGTTGACCTAGTTTTGAGAAACCTCACTTTCTTCTGTTTCCCAAAAATACAATGCTCACAGAAATCTCAATCTCTGCTTTTCAAATTTGAAAGCTTACCTTTTGACTTAAGAACATCCATTCCCTTCTCACTCATTTGACCAAGCCTATAGTGCCACAACTTTGCATCTACATCTGAAGTAGATAAAATAAAAGGAGAATAATCAGTAATACAAGTAGATAGATAAAGTGTACTTACTTTCTTACCTCTTACTAATACAAGTGCATCCTTGGAAACTTTTCAAGATTCAGCTATGAGAGTTACTATGCAACCCTCATCACCCAACTTTCCTATATAAATTAGATTCCTCTTCAGGATGGGTACATGCATGACTTCCTTCAACACCCATGTGTTGCCATTCTGCAATTTTAGTTACACTTTTCTTTTGCCAACAATTTGACAAGGCTCATCATCCCCTAAATAAACTTTTCCAAAGTCTCCATGGACATAATCATTGAAAAATTCTCTATTTGGAGTTGCATGGAAAGAGGCACCAGAATCTAAAATCCATGATTCTACTTTATGCAAGGAAAATATAAGAGCATCCTATGCAATAATACCTGCATCATTTGCTTCTTTATTACCTTCATGCTGATTTTCTTTCAACCAACAATCTTTCTTTGCATGCCCTTTCTTTCCACAATTCCAGTAGGTTATTCTTCCATTTCTAGATTTGGATCTACTTCCCATATTTGACTTTGATTTCCCTTGCTTGCCCTTCTCTCTTTGCCATCCCCTGCTTTCAACACTTAAAGCATTAACTAATGTTTCCCCTGTGCTTTTCCTACGAATTTCTTCATTCAAGATTACACTAACAACATCATCAACTTTCAAGATATTTGAAGTAGTATTACTAACTACCATTACCAAACTATGCCAACTTTCAGGTAAAGAGCATAAGATTAAGAGAGCCTTAATTTCATCATCAAAAACTATTCTGACTGAAATTAATTGATTAATTATTGCATGGAAATCATTAAGATGACTAGATACCGATCCACCTTCCTGCATTTGCAAATTAAATAATTGCTTCATAAGATATACCTTATTCAAAGCTGAGGGTTTTTCATATAAATTTGCCAAAGTATCTATTAACTCTACCATTGTCTTTGCCTGTGATAATTTGGAAATCTCAGAAGATGCCAGGCTCAACCTTATAGATCCAAGAGCCTTTCTATCAAGAACATTCCATTCTTCATCTTTCATATCTGTGGGCTTACTTGAAACCCCACCTAATGGTAAGTACAGATATTTCTGATATAGATAATATTTAATCTGCATCCTCCATAATTGATAATTCTTTCCATTGAATTTCTCCATTCTTAGTTTACTTTTTTCTGCCATTGCTTTGCTCCCACTCAATTAGAAACCCCTGTGAGTGAATTTTGTAATCAACAAACACTAACACGCTCTGAAAACCTATGCTTTGATACCAATTGTTAGTGTATACACATAGCTCTAATACCACTTTTCAGTGTCTAATAGTACAATTGATTACTTTTGTATAAGCAATTAAACACGGAATTAAACTAGAAGTAATAAGTAACTAGAAATCAGAAACAACAAAGAATAGGAGATATGAGAAACAATACAATCTATATTAAACTCTTCCAGAAGGAAATATAATGAAGAAATATCTTTCTCCCTCACACCTCTTGGGTGTACAGTAATTCTCCCTCAAGAGTTCTCTCTCTCAATCAATTACAACCAACTCAACAATTGAGTTGTCTCCAGCAGATCTTCTTGATCTTGCACCTTGCAGATCTAATTGATCTTACACACCCCTTGTGTTGTGTTGCAGATCTTCTTGATCTTGCTACCTCCTAGATCTAATTGATCTTGCCCACACACTCAATTACAAGAATACCCCATGGGTCTCTTAAATAGAATTGAGAAGCAAACAATAATTAGAAAAACAAACTCAAGACTAATTTTAGTCTTTACATGCAAACTAGTTGTTCTCCTAAAATTAGAAACGCTATCTAATTTTGGAAATGCACAAAAGTCTGATGTTGATCTGAAGATGACCGATGCCAGTCGACCCCTAACCACTGTCAGTTGGTTCTGACCGATGCCAGTTGACCCCTAACCGATGTCGGTTGGTTCTGACCGATTCTGCCAATGTCGGTTACTATGTAGCTCATTGGTGAAGCTTTTAGCTCCATAACTCAATAGTCAGTATGTATTTTTAGATTAGGTAGTGTAAGGTTTGACCTTTTGTATTACTATAGATGTGCCACATTTATTCTACTACTTGGAAAATTTCATTATTCAAGCACACTTACACTATTTCACATTCAATAAAGCTTCCATATTATTTAAAATTTGGATTATATTCAATTGAATCATCCCTTATCCAAGTTATGAGCCTATTCTATCCAAATCAAGAACAAATTTATAAATTATTCAAGCCATCTCTAGATACAAACATGTAGCGAAAGGAACACTATAACACTAAGTACTCTAGTTGGGATAATAATGTTGGATTGAATTCCATCCTTAGAGTATTAGATACATATAAAATATTCAATCATTATGGGGTGATAAGGGGTGAGATCATACCATTACACTCTACCTCTTATTTTTTATATCTTTCAACTAATACAAGCCTTATTAGAGTTACAACTTTGAATAAGTCATTTGTAGGTCATTTATGCATAATTTAAGGCCATATTTCAAGAAGATATAGGTGGTTGTATCATCAAATTCCTATTTTCACACACATGTCAAGATTGATCCATAGAAGAAAATAGTGGTAGTCAATTCTAACTTTTTCATTCAGTTTTATCCTATAATAGTATCAACCAATTTTTAAATTTTGCATACATAATCAGTTTGAGATCAGTCACATAGAATCAACTTAATATTTAATACTCAACTATTACTTATGTTTGTCAATATTTATTTTCAATTTGTTAGCTATAAGTTATTCATAGTATTTGTTACCTTCAATTCTTTTTATCTTAATTATAGTTTATACACCAATTCATTCCAAATTTTGATAAAATATATAAGTGAACCTATACATTTTATTTTAGCATTGATTGAATTTTTGTCATAGGGTTTAGATAAATTCATAATCATCTAACACTAAAGGAATTTTATTTTGACCTTATATCTAATATTTGACACAAATAATTTTAATTTTACCTTAGATTCAACATATGACATTGAAAGCACTTTATTTTGACCTCAATTTGATATTTTCATTGAAATTACTTTATTTAAACCTAGAATTTTAAGGTAATTTATTAATCTTCATACATGAAAAAATTTCATTTTTCTAGGATCTAAATTTTAGCTCTCTATTACTTTATTCTCAATTGTAAGGAATATATGGCTATAATATATGGGATTTTTTTGCTTTAAGTTGTGTTAGTATTCATTACATGTTGTCTTCCCTTAATAATGAACATCACTAACTAAAATGTAATAAAATGAACCAAATCACATGCTAAGACACAAGCACCATTAACAAAAAATATTTTAAAGTTAAGTATGACATGAGCACAAGAGCAATCATACCTTCATGATGCTATAAGGCTTACTTTACAGCCTCAAGTATTAATCAATTATTATTTTTTCAACATTTATTCTAATATTTTATAAGTTACTACTAGATGACAAAGGGCATGTAAGAATACTTTCATTATTCCTCCTCTTATACCTCAAGATTGTAATAGCTACCATCACACTCCCATTATTCACCCATGACTTATACTATATTTTTAATATATGTTATTAATAACTTAAGAGGTAGGCCACCACATCATGGGGCAATTTAACATGCTCCTCTTCAACCCCCTCTATCTCCCACGATTGAAGCCAATCGACTTGATGGGTATGATATCATATATCAAATAAAAAATACCCATGTTAACATTTATATTTTGGATTTAATCAAGAGTCCAAAAATTTATAAGGATATTTTATATGATGCATTTAAAGACAATACTATTTTTAATGATACATAACCTACAAATTATGCTTCTATAATGAACACCTTTAAGGGCACTAAAAATATTATCACTTTCAAAGAAGAAAAATTACTAACATACGATGTAACCACAAAAAAGTTTGCACTCTTTATTCAAATTAAATTAAAAAATAAATGAATCAAATGAGTATTGATTGATTATTTTTATAGATTTAACATTTTTGGTTGTCTTTTCTTAAAATAATTGGGTATTTATATTAAAAATATCTAACCAATGTTTGATGAATATTCATGAAAAGTACTTGGAATGATATATTTAGATGTAACATTGGGAACTAAAATAATATCTATTTTATTTCATGTTATTCCCAATCATATACATTATAATTTATTATTGGGCTAACTGTTAGGTTGTGGAGCTAAAAGCTTCAACCTTTGCAAACTGAGGAACAGATGGTTGCTGAGTTCTACAGGAACCGACGTCAGCAGCAGGACCGACGTCGGCAGAGACGAGTGCAGAAGGCCACCGGCGACGGCAGGAAGTCGGCCAACGTCGGCAGAACCAGACTAGAAGGGACCGACGTCGGTCGCCTGTGTGTTCCCAAAGTGTTCGTTTCACGGATAGTTAGTTAAGTGAATGATGAGTTTGCATGTTAAGACCAGCCAGAGTCTTGGGCTGCGAGGATAATTGTCTAAATTAAGAGTCTAAGTTATTGTTTGAGTTAGGGATCTATTTATAGACCCATTGGCATGTATTGTTAAAGGCATGAGATAGAAAGGAAGAGTTCCTTCTAGTTGTAAGATCTGTGAGTTGCAGGTTGTTGCAAGCTCATTTGGGATCTACATGTAAGTTTGGTCTTTGAATTGCAGGTTGCAGGTTCATGAGAGATCAGCTTGAAGTGCTATAGAGTGCTTGGTGTACCGGCAGGGTTATTACTGACTGGTTGGTGAGGTGAACACCAATTCTGTGTGTGAGTTGGTTGTTGGGACCATTTTTTTGTGTAGGAGAGTGTGTGTGAGAAGAATTACTGTACACTTGAGGTGTGGCGAATCTCTGTAAGGTGAAAGAGTGTGGCGGCTCTTTGATGTATTCTTTTCTGTATAGTGTTAATACAAGATAGTGTATTGTCTCTCATATTTTGTGCTATTGGTGAATTCTAGTTACTTGTGTTTCTGGTTATTTCCGCATATTCAATTGCTTATATTTGGTAATCATACTGTGCTCTTTCTGAGGAGCAAGATCCTAGGGGGTGGAATTAGAACAGGTGTGTTTGTTCTTGGATTTATCTTCCACCCCCCTCTCTTCTCCCAACAAGTGGTATCAGAGCATTTTTGTTGTTCTAGATTCCTGACACTAACCCTAGATACATACGATGATAACAATACCATCTAAATTACACGTGTCTTAAATTAAGGCATAATAGGTACTCATAGGAATTTCATATGGATGACAATATTTTTAGATATTGTAAAATTCTATCATCTTACACAAATTTTAGATTATCCATCTATGATTCCTCCTTCCTAAATTATCCCTTGGGACCAAAAATTCACATATGAAATTTGAGAGTCAAGTATGGAAATGAGAAAATAGAACAAAAAATATTATGAATGGACCAACAAGAGTTACATCAAACATAAAATGAACTTGAGAAATTAAAAATTCCACTCCAAAAATTAAAATAGGAACAAACAATATTGCATAAATAAAAATTATAAAGGGAACAATTAGAAATTCAAAATTTGAAAATGGAACAACTTGAGTTGGAGAAGTTACAAAATGAACAAAAAAGTTACATAAGGAACCAAATGAACAAGAAAGTATGAAAAAAGAACATCAACTATAGTAGAATATGATTCAACTAAAGTTTATTCTTGATCTCCCTTTATAGGTTAATTCTAAAGTACAATATGGTAATGTTTTTGATTATTATTATAGTGATGTCATATGATGAAGACAACATGGTTAATATGATATATGATAAATTACACAGTCTAAATTTTGACTCTTAAAATGAGTATTCATATCATACTTTATTCATGCTCATTAGTTTATGGGTATGCTGTGATGATTCAAAATTTATAAATAAAGATATGTCAAATACAAATAACAATCCTCTTTTAGGTTACGAATGGCTGCTGCGCACGCGAGCCCTAAAATTTTGAAATTGGCTGCTGTGAACCCAGCGGCCGGTGTGGCTGTGGATACCATTGAGGTTTTTTCTACTAGTAAAGGGATTGAAGACACTATAGCCCTGCGTCCAACCTACGTTCCTGGTTCAGGGAATGGACCTAGGGGGAGAACCTATGCAGATGTGGTGGCCTTTGAAGTGGATATACATGATGCTCTACCTCATGCAATAGTTGGACCAACCCGTGTTTCACCTATAAGTGCTTTAAAACCTATTAGGGTAACTCTAGACCCTGAATTAGCAGAAAATATCTTCTAGTCGAAAAAATAGTTTTCCTCTTGTGCTGTTATTTTTCATTTCCATGGTTTTTGGCCCTCTTTTGTAGATCTACAGAACTGGATAGCCAAGAACTGGTTGCATATTAAAGATGGTCAAATTTAGCCTTGTGCCAGAGGTTTTTTTATAGTAATATTTCAAAGCCGTGAAGATAGACAGTCTATATTGTGTCACAATAATTTTTCTTGGCAGGGCAGATTTCCTCTTATGGCAAAACCTTGGCATAAATATTTTAATCTTCTATCAGAATCCTTTAATAAGCTCCCTATATGGGTGTGACTCCCTTATCTTCCGATACACTTGTGGCAAGAGGCAGTTTTTAAAACCATTGGAAACGCTATAAGGGATTTTTTATATGAAGAAGATAGCATGAAAAGTCACCATTCGACTTGTGCACAATTTCTGGCTGACCTGGATGTTTCAAAGGGCCTTTCTGAGGTGATATGCATTGATTCCCCAAGGGGTACCTGGACATAAATCTTGGATTATGAGGGGATCCCTTTTCAGTACAGGAAGTGTCACCAGACGGGACATATTGCTGCTCATTGTGTTGTTGGGAAAACCAATCCCAGATGTTCACCTTCTTTGTGGCCTAAGGATTTCTCTGATCTTAGTATGGACAAACAACCTCTGGAAGCAAAAATAGAATCCGAGACCGAGAAAGAGGATAGTTCACAATCTGAATCAGAAGATGAAGAGGAATATTTGGAGAATCATTCTAATGAAGCCCTTGTGGAGGCTGTGGTTAGTGATACAGCTGAGCCAGAGGAGGAGATGGTGGTCTCTTCCCCTATTTTGGAGGATCTTTCTAAGAGCCAAACTGTGTTTGACTCTCACAAGGAGTTTATGCCCACTAGAGTCCAAAGATCATTGTCTCCTGAGGCATGGGTTGCTGAGGCAGCTAAGGTAGAGGATGGATGGACAGAAGTTAGGAGAAATAAATCTAAGCCTTTGGTCCCTCCTCTAGATATGAATCTTTGATCATGCAAAAAGAAAAATCTTAATTTAAAAGATTCATCCAAAGTCCCCTTTTGCTGACTGGTTTTTTGGGGGTTGTAAATTGGTCACTTTTTTTGGTTTGCTGGTTACTGGTCTGGAAGGTTGTTCAGCTTGCTATTCCTGTTGGTTAACCTTCAGATCAGTGTTTTGACAGCTATTTTTCATGGTCATATTTGTTGGTTACAGGTCCTTGTAAAACTTGGTTTAGGTACTTTCTGTAATCAGGTTCTTTTGTTAACCTGGTTGTGCTTTAAGGTTTTTCTTTCGCCTTGAGTAGGGTTTCAGGATCCCTTCAAAACCTATTTTTACCCTAATCTAAAACAATCCTCTTTTAGGTATGCCTAAATATTACAACACAAATAATTAGTTCAATAATAGATCCCATGTGGAATTTATCACAAATTCAATGAATTACATGGAAATATCTAGTACAAAGATCTCATCACTATTAAACATAATACAACAACAAGATACACCAATAATAATTTTGTAAATGTTATTAGATAGCAAGTTCATCACATTACCTACTACTAGACACCTATCAATAGCACATATTTTACATAAAGTAGGAAAATCATGTTATGATTACCATAAAATTATAGGACATGATACAAAACATTTTGAAACATTGAAAAATAAAATTTAGAAATACAAGCACGAGGACATTATCAAATTAATACATATTCAAAAAACATCTCTTACTACAGGGGTTCAAAATAAATAATCTACAAATACGACACATTAAAAACCTCACTGACAAGAGGATTTAGCCATTACAACATACATGGAAGGGGATTATTAGAAACATAATTATATTAATACTAATAAATGGGATACTATTTGTAGTGTAATAAGATTAAAACAAATGGGACATAATATCAATGAATTACATCATAGTGTAGATTGGGAAGAAACTCTTGGATATATCAATAACTAATAGTTTTTGGACCAAATTGTTTCAACACATAGTTATGGACTATGAATCATACACATATAATGCCATTATATTAGGATATTCATGATTTTTACTAATGAAAGCTACAATGGATACTAATAAACAATGTATCACTTTCATGCATGAAGGAAAAATAATTCACATACCACATTATGCTAATAATGATTAAGATAAGGAAACTTACTTATATATAACAGATAGGATGGAGAGTGCACATTCAGAAGGTAAATAAGAATATTCCATTTTTATGCATAAATATAATTATTTTAATCCTAAAGAGGATGATTTAATAGATGATCATTGAAGAAAACATTCTTAAAATTTCATTCAAATAATGAAATAAAAATAAAAATAAAAAATTGACTGTACATAGTTTATTGATTACTTCATAATGTTATTCTTCCACTTCTTGCACATGTGTTCAATTTGGTAAGTATTCTATCCCTTGGCTCTTTGTGTCTTTTTGGCCCATTAGATTTTCTTTTTTCACATTATTGATATGAACAATCCAAACAATGATTTTATATTTACATTATATACCATGTAATGTGTTATGTTCATAGTCTAAACAAAGCATACTATACTTCTCCATCACAAATAGTATCAACTAGAAATAATCAATAATGATTTTTGCTCCTATCCTAAAATGTTTGATATTGACTAGAATCCTTTTTACATAGTCAAATCAAATTTTTGATATAAATAGTCCAAATAGTGATTTGATATTTCCATGATATACCATGTTACTTATTTATTTCATAGTCTAAAAAAAGTATACTATACTTTTCTATCACAAATAATATCAACCAAAAATAGTCAATAATAAATAACATTCATGTTTTAAACCATTCGATATGGATCAAGATCCTTTTTACATAGTCAAATCAAAATCAAAGAAAAATAGAGCCTTAATATATCCATTTTTTGATATTATATCCAATTTAAGATTACAAAATACTATTATTTATGATAAATATTCATTTGTGTACAATTTATTGGTCATACATGCACAATACATACATTGACAAGTGTACATTTGATATGATAAGGATGTTTAATAATTAATATGCATCCCTATTCTATCCCCCACATATTATCTAGCTATAATTCATAATACAGTTGGGGTATGTTGCTCATACATGGTCATGCCATCATATTCAGTGCATATTGTTTAACCTTTTTTCGATATGTTGTGTTAAGGAATAAGTGGGTAGAATACCCTATTCACAAGGATTAATATAAATATTCACCTTAGGTATTTATACCTTTTCAAAAATGATTTAGATGGATCATGATTTTTATATGACCTCAAGGACCCCTCTATCAATGAGTGCTTCCTACATATCCAATACTCTAAGGAGGGCATAAACTTATGTAGTTATCCCCTAGGTGTTAAATTATGTGTGCACAAGGGTGAAATATACTATATGCAAAGTCATGTAATGATATAGATTCTAACTTGAAGAATACTTGTCATGTGTTATTATTTTAGTGATTCAAACATGTAATATGATAATTCGTATGATTGATATGAAAATAGGGAATAATAGGACAATAGTACTTAGTTGTGTAATTGATTGAGTGAGATTGAATAGGTGCTTGTTTGGTATTTTATATATTATTAATGAGTAGGTGATTTGTAATTATACCACACCTTTTTAAATTATATCATGATAGGGTTAAATAAAATAAATGACATGATCTATAGGATTCCAAATATTTTTAGATTATATGAGTTTTGAGGACTGGACACTTGATAATAATCTAGACACTTGCATCGAATCAAGTGTCCCTCTATGGGATGTAGGTGTCTAGTAGGATAAGTATTTGAAGATATAAAACTAACATTAAATGATATATATCATGTTTTAAGCTTTTTGTATAGTACAAGAGATCTGGGTCATCATGAATGATAGGGTCAAATCATAAGATAAACATTTAGGCATAGTAAGATGGTGAATGCGAGCCTTTCAATAATAAGGATGTATAGAACTAAAGGGTAGAGCCTTGATAGGTTTTTTTCAAGTATATAAGACTTAAATGTTATATAAATCAGATTTTAGTATGCACATTTTCTCTTGCTTTAATATAGTAATACATAAATATGAAATTACTAGGTTAAAATAAATAAATATGTACTTGGATGTGTATAACACACATTGCCTTTTATTAATCCCAATTTTAGTGTTTTTATGGTGTATAACCTATAATTAATATCATGTTTTAGTATAAATTAATGCATATAATCTAAAATTTAACATAATTAAAATGCTTGAAAAGAAAGAGACCAAGGAAGGAATACACTTGTGTGTCAATGCAACAATTTTTTCCATGGTACTTTAACTTGGTAAATATGCTTCATTATGAAGCATTAGAGGATATAGAGGTTAAAAATTAAACCTTGGAGATTTTAAGAGGGATGCTAGAAGGGATTTATGCCCCTAATTCGATGCAAGGGCGAGTTGTGACATGTCCATTGAGATAATTGAATCTCAATCACACAACTGAAGTGAAAGTATAATAGAATCTAAGCTAAGTGGTATAACCAACTCAAATTATAAAATATAAATAGAGTTAGGCAATTTAATCTCAATGAAACTACTAAAAGGAGACAACTAATATAAACAAATAAAGGCTAAAAATAGTTCTTCTTGGTAAACTATTGGTGTTTCTTGGTAAATATGTTTGAATATGTATTTGTAATTTTCAATGCATTTGCATGACATATGCACCTATAATGTGTCTCAAGTTAAATTACCTATCAAAATGTAACCTCTACTTTGTAACTATGTATAATATCTATCACAAATCTAAGTAACTCTATCCCAAATGTTTAAAAATTGATGTAGTCTATAGGATTCTGACCCAAGTGTATATACAACTAAAGTAAATTGTAATGAAATTATACAAGTTATGAGAATTGTATAAGTGTGGATGTTATATCTTTATGACATAGCCCCACTAATATGTTACCCCTTTTGAGGTGAGGTAAATGGAACTTGGTAGTTACCTTACCTTAAAAGGATAAGATAACTATATAATCATTGTATTAATCATGTAGCATATATAAGTAATATTTATAAGTAGATATATCAATGTATTTCATAATATGTGATCACAACAAGCCCTAATTTGCATGATATGTATCATTTTAATGTCTAGAAAGTAACAATACAAGCTCATCAAATAATCTATCTCACACATAAGAGCACTCAATGTCACATAAAAGGGGGGATAAATAGATTAAAAACAAGGGGCATATTTAAATATCACACACTTGAAGGAATGGCATATTCAAATTTCCAAAATATAGATAAATTTTCAATGGCATAGGGGCCAAAAAGAAAGGAACATATTTAAATGTTCCACAAGTAAGATAATATCAAGCAAGAAAAAGACATTCAAGGAAGTGACCATATGAATAAATGAAGTATAGGCAACCAACATAAGTATATCATATTAGTCCATAAATATATTTTTATTACTCTAAATTGCACCCATAAGAAAGTTTATTCAAGACTTATTATTTAGATGATAGCATGGAATCACTAATAGGCTGTGGGTGGCCTAATTGATGAAGTAAATCTATAGATTTTTTTACCTCCATTAATGCTTTATCCAATGCTACTCACAAACCTATTTAGATTGCAAGGAAAAAGAGTAAAAGAAGACTAAAACCAAAAATAAAACATGGAGGTGATGCACCAAATGTAGTTTAATCTACTTATTTAAAACATACATTATTTGAATCAAGAAGTTGTAATCTTTACACAACCTATAACCTTAGCATAACTATCACATAAGTGTTTCATTGAGAGGTTTAGTAATGAATGACAATACTTAAGAGGCTAAAAATTGACCTTGAAAAGGTAAAAATGATGTAATTCCACTTCTAAATCTTGCATACACTAAAGGATAACACTAACAATGACCTATAATAACTATCTTTATTTCACAATGGTGAGAAAATAGGGATAAAAAGCTAAGAAAATGAAGCCTTCACTAAACAACATTAACTTAATTTACATATATACACACATTACACAACATATAAGTAGGTAAATCAACTTTATTTATTGCTTTAAAAGGTATTCAGGTACAAAAATGGTTAGGGTTTAACCATAACCAATAGAGGCCCCCTTCTACCATCCAAATATAATGCATATATATAAGAAATAAGATGATAGAGAGGGGATGGATGTAGAGAATATCATGATCCTTGAAAAGGCACTAATAAAGTAGTTACAAACAATAAAAATATCTAGAAAATAGTTTCATTCTTCCCTTCAACAAGTGTTAACCCTGCCAAATGACATCTTCATGAGAAGTGTCAATGTAGTTCTTGTTTGTTCTTGATGTCACTCACCCTTTGAAAGTGATCACTTCTTGGAAAGTGAGTTACAAGTTCACTTATAATGAGTTATATTGATTCTTGTCAACTTGTGTACACTTAGTAGGTTAAAATCTGATGTGAAAAGCAATTTACTTTACATTAGAGGCTTGAGGGATGTTAGGGAATCTTAAATTGCATTACTCCTAGCTTAGGGACACTTATGAACTTCAATATGATGCCTTTCCTTCTCTTTGCTGGATAACTCTTCAATCTTAATAATGTCTCTAAAAATGATATGTTCATGACTTGAGATATTTTTTCTTAGTGTTATTAGATAAGCTCAAGGGTATTTTGAGGATCTCCATGCCTTTTAACTTCAATCAAGTTTGTAATATTGCCTTTTCATACATCCAAGAAAGGAATTCTTCTAATGAATTAGTTTAGTAACTTGGAACCCATATTAGCATCATGGAGGATTATTGGATAAATTTTGAGAGGCTATTATATCTTTGTTCTAGCTTGGATAGTTTTTTTCAATATATTAGGAAGCTTTACTCAATCAAAATCCTATAAATAAGCTAAAAGGGAAGCTTCTCAGGCTTTTTTCCATATGTTTACCTCACATGTGCCAACATGTGGCCCTATTAGATGCTCAGGAGGTGTTTGGAGACCCTCCAAGTAATTTCAATTCCATCCCAATCAATTTGAGGTAATTAGAATGTTAATTTACTCCATTAGGTCTCTAGAGAGATTTTAAAAGGGTTTTAGGTGTCTAACTTATTAAATATTGTTCATAAAGAACATATAATTGATCTCAAAAATAATGCCATAATATTGGATTAGAGAGGCCTTAATAACATATATAATAACCATTGGTACCCATGCAACTCCTCATGCAAGTTCACACATGATGAATACTACCTTATCAGGCAAAATATGCCTATTAGTGCACTTGAGAGAGCTAAATTAGCAAGATAGGGAATAAAAGTGCTTAGTTTGAGTTATAAACACCTCTTTGAGGTCTATAAAACATAAAATGAGGTGTGAAAGTGGTATTTTAAACTAATTGACCCTTCAAACCCATTAGAACCTGTATTAGACCATTACTAGGGTTTGTAGATAGTCTTATGAAATTGACCATAATAGCCTTTCTTTGGCCTTTTATCTTCTTTACCAGCAGTCTAAAATTTTTAGGATTCTATGAAAATGTTATATTAAAATATTAAGATCCTTAATACATCAAATTTTCCCAAAACATGTATATTTTATTCATGCTTTATGCACATGCTTATAGGTGCTCTTTAGGCTTCCTTTATTGCTATGCCTTTAAAGTGAGTTCTCTTCAATTGGTTTTGGCATTCTAGTGATTATAATAAAGATATAATATTTAATTTTCATACCTATAACCTCTAAAATCCATCTTGACACCTTATTGAAGACCACATGTGTGCTTTTTCTCTCATTCTACCTATGATAGGATTATAGGTCTCTTTTAGGTCTAAAACTCTCTTTTTGTGCTTTACCACAAGATTGAGCCTATATGGTTAAATATGACATCATATAAAATGTATATTCATGTTTGATTATCCCATAAACATGCATTTAATAGGCTTAAATTACATTGGATACTCATTTTAACTTGTCCCAATCATATTTTTGTTGTTGCACAGTCCACTTGCAAGGTGCTTAGAGAGGATTGTAGGTATTTTTAGCATTATGGATCTAAATGAGTCTAAGGATTGTAGGAGATACTTTTACATTCAATGGATAACCTCATTAACCTAATTACACATATGGCACCTTGGAAATCATAAAAATAGTGGAAGAAACCACATTTCTAGGCTTACAACTATGAAATGCACCATATGAAAGTAGATATATTTGAAGTATGAGACCCTTTTAGATGTTTGGAAACCTATTGATGATCTTGTATAGAATTGATGGAATGTGATTATTCCTGGAAGGTTACCAATGATCCTCCTATGAGTTATTCCACTATAGAAATAAAAAACTACACTCTATTTCATGTTTGGTGTTCACACACACAGTCTCTCTTCACCTGGGACTTGACAAATCTAACCTCAAGGCTTATGGAGAGTCTAAAATAGGTATGGGAGTATAGATTCATGTCTTCACAAGCCCTATATGCATTCTCAATAAATGTTGACCTATAGGTCCACATACTGTAGATTAACAAAGCCTCTTTTGCTTAACTTTAAAAACATATCCCAAGGATCTCAATCATCACTATCATATAGGGAAGGGTATTTGATTTTTTTATAATTTAATATTGAACCATGGAATTCACATGTATATACCAAACATTCCTTCTTCATGTCATAGTCCTATATTCACTCTTTCACACTTATTACCTTGTTGGAGAACACTAAGATAATGTCTCTCAATGTCTGCCACTTGAAATCTATCCTTGAGGGTGATACTATAAATCTTGTGGAAATTTTATTATTTATTTAAGGACTTTCACCATTGATAAAACACACATACTTGACAAGGATCATCTCAACTATGCCTACAAGTTCACATATCCCACTTGTGCATGTATAAATACTCCTTTTTTTGAGGTCTATCACCTTGTTGATGTCTTTAAAAGGTTTGTGGGGATTTGATGAATTTGGATCCATTGTGAACAAATTACTTTCACTCATTTCATGCACAAAAAACTTTACCTTTCTCCCAAACCCTGACTATCATACCTAGTCAATGCAAGTTTGTCTCTCTCAAGCCAACACAAGTATGAATTTAAGCTTATTGAACACAGATTAATATTTAAAGGGTATCTTAGACAATAAAATATCACTCTCCAATCATAAACCTAGAATAATCAAATTTGAAACACAATTACAAGAAGAAAACCGAGCCCATATGGTTTTGCAAGAGTTTTAGGCACCTTATTCTATTAGCAATTATTCATAAATCATGGCTCCTCAAACATATAACTAATTAATGAATTATCAAGGGCATAAGGGTATCCATAAATTCCTAGGAGAATTTTATTTAACTCACTTTCATGTTTATGAACCAATGTTAAGAAAACTATCTTCTTGAGCTTGCAATCAACTCGATGGAGAAATGGGGTAAGTTTCCTACTTGTTTGAACATGTAACATCTTCCTAAGCATGTATTTATTTTTCAAGGGAATGGGAAGATCCTTGGAGTGGCTTAGAAGTTTATCCTCAATATAAAACCTTTGGAAGAGGACCTACACAAGCCTTTTTTCCTCAAGAAACTACTTGTTCTACCTTCTTGACTTGTTAGAGTCGATGAACTAGGTGGCTACGGAGTCTCCCTTGACTTGTATAATAGTATAATGATGTACCAAAGTTTTTTCTACCTTTATTTCACTATAAATTATTCATTATCTTATTTGAATATTATAAATGATTAAATAGGCAATTACAAAAGAATTCCAATGTTGAAAAGGTAGGCTTGAGACATCCTAGGCATATGTATAGAAAAGTACATGTATCATGACATTCTAAAAGTGTGATATGGCATGAAAGACCATTATACAATGATATAAAACTTAATGTTTTATCTTTTCTAGTAAGTCTCATTACAACATTGGAGCATACCATAAGACTAAAGTAATGAAATACCTTAATATTTCCAAAAATATCATAACTTTTCCAGAATATTTGGCAATATTTTCAACTTATTAGTTCTAATCTTTGGTCTAATTGCTTAGCTTGGATCACATTTATTTTTGGAGGGTCACCATATTCATGTCTTTACCATGGTTTTATATTTACTTTGACTTTCATAATCAAACCTTAACCTTTTCAAAGTTACTTTAATCTATGCTAAACATTTTGGAGGTGACCACATTAAATGACTTGATGACAAGACTAGGTACTTTGAATCACTCCCAAACTAGGCCACCCTAAGGGAGTCTGAAAGCTACTAAGAATAACACAATGTTTACCACAATGAGACAAACCATGATCAAGACAAGACTATTCAAATGGCTATCAACAAAGTTAAGATCATGATGACCAAAGTTTTAAATGCTACTCACCTATGGTGGCCAATTTTGGCTAACATATATGTGTTAGAAAAAATATCATGTAACATAACATATAAAGTACACTTTGAAAGAAGTAAACATGAATATAGGCATGCTTAAGCATTTTATACAATATCAAAATGATAATGGAAATGTGATCATAAAATAATACAACTTGTATCAATCATGATCAAATAAGCAGAGTCCCCCCAAATGTAGTGTGCCACATGGGAAGAGGAATGGTCAGACATATATCTATGAAAGTATCATGGGTCTAGTGTATGCCCATGTCACACTAAAATATGAATATAAATATGTGTATAAAAATGATATGCTATCTATTAACATGAAATAAATTACATAGATGCCAAGGAAATAATAAACATGTGAATGCTGCATATTTTTTTATGCTTCCATATATTTTAAAATATTTGATTTTGTTAATTTTTTAGAATATTTAGAAAGGAAATAGGTATAACCTATGAGACCATATAAGGGATACTCACATGTATCTCCAAACTTAGTATATGGTATATTATGAATGTCATCAATCTTCTTCATCTAATAATATCAATTCATGGGTGGTGTCTAAAAACTATATGTATTAGGGCACATAATACATTTAATTAATAGTTATTTTATTAACAACATACTTGCATGAATTAAAGCACACTTGAAAAAATTTACATTGCATAAATCAAACACACTTTACAGAATGAGAAACATGCTTACATAATTAAAATTTTAGGAATTGGAACACACATTACATAAAAGAACCCATATAGTTTTTGGTATATGGATGCAATTAATTTTTAGATTATATGATATTCTAGAAATAAAATAAATATTCAGAAATAAAAACAAAACATAAAAAAATATAATCTAGAAAACATAAATAAAAACTAATATTTTTCCTTAGGTTGAGTGGGACCTTACTTTCCATTGACAAAAATGTTTAAAAATAGGAAAGTTTAGAAACTCAACTACTTTATTCAATCTGGTCTTCTTCCAACTTAACAATTTTTCCTATTCACCAATCTATGAATGAGAACGTTTTATTTATAATAACACTTAAACAACAAATTTTTGTTTAAGAATAACAACATCAAAAATTAGTTTTAGAACTGATTTATTAATCTTAACAACCTAACAAATCATTCTACAACTATTGTTATTCTAGGCTAATAACTTAACAAATTAGTTTACAACTGATTTTTTATTTTAGACTAACAAATTCAGTTCATACATTATTTAGATAGTAGTAGTGATCCCAAATATTCAAGAAGAAAATAGTGGAAAATGATATATTCACAAATCCACTATATTTAAACTTTCTAAGAGAATTTAAGTGATATTATTTTCTTTCCAACAACTTTCAATTTTTTTGGAAAAAATCAATCATAATCTTGACAAATTTGGTTTTCTTCCAATAACTTGATGTTGATATTTTAATAGTAGTTAAAATACTATAAACATCTTACCTTATTTATAAATATATATTTTTGAAAATATTATAAATATTTTTCATATAAATACTTTCTAAAAATATGTACCAATCATCTTTGGAGCTCGTTATTTTCATGTTTATGAACCTACTGATTTCTAGAGCTGATGTATATTAATGCTATTTTTTGTAAATTTCTATTTATAGATTTTATATGTATATAAAGACTATAAAACTTGTATCAAACCATTATACCATTATTTATTTAGTATTTTAGATTCCAAAATTGATTCTGGGCATCTCTGGAGTTAATTGCGAGTATCTCTAGACCCAGACTATGCATCTTCGAAACTGAATTCAAATGCTTATAACTTTTACATGCAAAATTAGATCAAGATTATTTTTTTAAATTGTTTAATTTTTCCAGAGGATCCAAATATGCAATAAAATTCAAGTTTAAAGATATTATTGATGATTTTTTTCTTTTTTCCCATAACCTATCTATTTTAGTCGTACATCTTCACATGCCAAAACAACAAACAAACCAACACAAAAAATGAAATATTTTTGGTTGATGCAAGGTTATTTGTATGCCTTGGATGATCTTACATCATTGGTCAATATGTCTCAAGAGCTATTGAATAAGTCTAAAAATGATTTATATAAGTCTTTAAAGTTACTGATGATCTTTGGAGCTACTTCAAGGTTGTCCTTGATTTGGTATTTTAGAAATTCAAAATTTTATATCTACATTCATGACTCATTTTAACTTGCATATACAACATTTAATATCTATTCTTCAAGAACTTGTTATAAAATATAAATAATGTAAACTACAATAACTCCTAAAAAATAGACTAGTTATATATCCCATATTTCACTCTAAACAAGCATAACCTCTTAGAACTACACCTAAGTCCACTTTAAAACATGATTTATGATTTTTTTTTTGATATAATGAGGCACATGTTGGTCTCATCATCCCTTCCACACTTAAACTCATACTTTCACTCATACATGCTACTAGTTTCCTGTTAGATGTATATTTTTAAATCATTTACTGCAACCATGTTCTTTGTAAAAATCACTCCACTTATTCTATCTAAAAGTTTTTCATCCTTTAAAATAATCATAGGCTTATTCTATTATTGTAGCCTATGTTGGGATTTTGAGTAGTGGATATTTGTATCTTCTTTTGATTCACTCTTTTTATGCTGTGTGATCATTTTAACAACCTTTTACTTTTGAAAGATATTTTTAGTTGAGAAGACTAGATCCCCCTTTTCAATAAATTATCTAATTCATTTCATCTCTTTGTTACAAGCCATATAAGTTGAATTGAAAGATCCCAATTAAATTATTTTGAAATCAACAATGAATTTATTAAAAATAACCTTCTAAAAATAATAATACATTTATTAAGTGTTTGAAAAAGCCACCATTTACTGGCTTTCAACTCTTTCCATCTCTTCTCCCCACGTTTAGACTTATGCATGCCCTCATGCATGGAAAGATTTTTATTAATTTTTTAATTTTTTTTTTAATATTCTCTTCTTAATAAGTTCATTAAGTAGACTTATTTGTAATTAAAAATACTTATATCTATATAGAAATAAAATAATATATTAAATACCTTAGTCATACTCCCATTTTTCTTTTGCTTCTTTTATGTTGATGTGGTCGAAACTATTTGATAATAAAAGAGATTAAAAAATTCAAGGTTAATTAGGTATAACTTTATTGTTATTTAAAAAAAGTAGTCATTTGTTGGTTTTCAATTCTTCTCCCTTTTTTATCTTGATCAACCATTTTATGGTTTTTTGATCAAGGATCTCTTATTCATTACATGGTCAGTTAGCATGTTGGTTTTCTAACCATGATTGTCAACAATCCCTGAGAATTTTCATTGTTGATTTTCTTTTTCGTTTTAGAATGTTTTAAGAAATGATAATATGATGAAAAATTAGGAAGTGATTATTATGGTTATTCTACAACACTTAAGTCAATTGAAAATTTGATTGTACTCATGAATTTCTTCATTTATGAGTCATCTTAACGAAATTCAACCTATGTGAAAAAACATGAAGAAAAGTCTCCCATTATGTTACCAAATGTTCATATTGCAATTTATCTTGAGGTGATATGAATTTGATTCTTAATTATTATTATGTAAATGTTAAAAATATATTTGATAAAATATACCATAATTAATATGCATTTATTTTCTTGCATACTTGTGATTGATATAAACAATATCTTCAATAGAGTTTTCAAGCAAATATAGTGTGAGAGAAGAACTAGACTTTTAGATCTTTAGTTTTTAGAACTTATTAACCATCCATGTTCTTATGACTTTCATGGTCAAATAAATTTTGGGAAGATAAATGAAATGTTATGCTTAACACACCTTCATAAGTAATATTTATAGATCAATATTAAATCATAATCTACTCTTACTTCATGTGACTTTTCTAACAAGGCAAAATACTAGGAAGATTATACTGCAACCAAGTTTATTTATTAGACTAAAGAGTGTAATAATATGATAAAAAATACAAGTAGACTATACTCGTTCATCATATTTTAATTTTAATAATATTATAAAAGGTTAAAAATTAGTTTAAGAACATGACATTTTTGGAAACCTTTTATTTGGTGACTTGATTGTATTATTTCACATGTTTACTTAGGTTGTTTGATTCAAGCATGCATAAAAATAGAAATTGAGAAATAATGAAATATATTTATTTATGAATGAATATGTCTTAAATGTTAGTTTATTTATGATTAATGTAATATTTATTATGGGTTAAATAACTATCTCAAATAAATTATATTATTATGGTTGATTTTGAGTGTGGTTCTAATACAATCCCTAATTATGGATGGAATTCAACAGATGGAAAAATTATCATTTCATTATTATACACTAGTAAAGATAACATATTGTTAAATTTATAAATAAAAATATCTTTAACTGATAAATTCTATGGGATAAGGCTGGACTAGTTTATTTTTGAGATGCCTACAACCAATATAATGTTAATATTTGGGTGGAGGTTGTCATGAATCGACTTGGTATTATATAAATTAGATGAATGGTTATTTTTAAATAGTTTTAAAAATGTTAAGATAGTGAGGGTATGTTATTTAAATTATGAGATGCATAATTATATGAAATATAACTATATTTATATGAAAAATAAAAAGATATACCTAAAGTTCTTTGATTTAGTGGCCACAGTTCTCTTTGAACTATAAACAAAACTTCCACACTTTCATTTGCATCTTTTGATTCTTATATGTTAATTTTATTTTTAAAAACAACTTGGAATTCATTCTTAGCATTTACAAAGCACAAAATGGTCAAATCTTCTTCTTTTATTTTTTCTTGAAATATTTCCGTCTCTAGGAATTTTACAATTATAGTCTCTTGCTTAGCTTTATCAACAGGTTCATAGAGGGATGTTGTAGGTTGAACATTAAAAAAATATAAATTTAGGTATGAATTATTTTTACTCATACTTTCTCCCACACTTATGATCATGTATATCATGCATGTTGATAATTATCTCTACATCCTCTTATGTTGTTCTAGAAGGAGAAGTAAATGTGTTCTCTTTCTCTTCTTTTATCTCTGTTACATAATTTGTTTTAGGAATAAATTTTTCTTTGTTTTAGCTCTTGCATAATAGTTTTGAGGGTTGAAATATCATGATATACAACAATCAAATCTATATTTATCATCCACCTTTCATTAACACTCATGGCTGGATCTCCCTAAAAAAGGTTTTCAACCATTGCTTCTTTTACACAAAGTTAGTATTGTTATATATGTTTTTAATGGTTTTTTGGCGGCAAGTCTTCCTTTGGAATCTATTTATATTTTTCAAAAGAAATATTCTATAGAATAATATCTATCACATTTCACTAACTCCAAAATATGAATAAATGAAATTCCTTTGGCAATATTACTGAAGATTTTACTACAAAATAAGAGAAAGGAAAGGAAGAAAAATAGGAAGAAGAGGAGGAAGAATCCTAACATAAATATTTATTAAATATAATATTATAGCAAAATTGAGGTCTATAATTTTTTTTTCTATGATATCTCTTCTTCTCCAAATGCTCACAAGAGTAAAACAAATTTGATCAATTTAAATCTTAATTTAATTTTTGAAAATTTAAATCATACATTTACTGGAAATTAAAACATACATTTTAAATCTAATTGATGAAAACTAATAGTTCTAATCTAATTTCTGAAAATAAAAAACACCTTACTAAAAATTAAAATCACACAGTTGTTGAAAAATAAATTAAATCAAAAAATATATTTTCTAATGTGAGCAAAGGAAGGGTAATGAAAGCTGACTAGGTGTCTATCACAAAAAACAATTTTCAAAATTATATTATAACACCAATGTCCTTGGTAATGGGTGCTTAAAATGATGAGTGTCATTAATCCTCTTCAATTAAAAATTCCAATCCAAGGGTGGTGTCTGAAGGCTATATGAATTAGGATACATAATACATTCAAGTAATAATTATTTTACTCACAACACACTTTTATGAATTAAAACACACTCAAAAAAATTTAAATTTCATAAATTAAACACATTTTACAGGATTAGAAACACACTTGCAAAATTTAATTTTCAAGAAGTGAAACACATTGAATAAAAAAATTAAACAATTATTGGTCTATGGATCCAATTAATTTTTAGGTTATATGATATTCTAAGAATAAATTAAATATTAAAAAATAAAAACAAAACATAAATAAATATAAGCTATAAAACATAAATATAAACTAATATTTTTCCTTAGGTTGAGTGGGTCGTTGTTCTCCCTTTATAAAAGTGATTAAAAACAAGAAACTTTAGAAATGCTCAAATGCTTTATTCAATATGGTCTTCTTCCAACTTTAAAATTATTTATATTCACCTTCTATGAACGAGAAAGTGTAGTCACATACAATGTCATTTAAGTGCAATGAGTGTTATTTGAGACCACCCATCCATAGCTTATCCCTAAACCCATTTTAGGGCCTATTTAGATACTTATGAAACTTTTGTGTGAGCTTTACACATCTTTAGACAACTCAAAATCAGTCTTAGACACTCCCTTAGGCATCCAAGCCCTTAGTGCCTCATGTTATGTATTTTGGACATTAGCACCATAATTTGGATACTAGCACCCCACATTAGTGTCCTAGTTTGATAATATTGTATTTTTCCCTGTTTTTAGTCCCAACAAATATCTTTTTAATTCTAAAGTCACCTAGGGTAAGCCTAGACCTATTTCAAATCTTGCACAAGCACCAGATCAATATATATACATGAATTTTATCCCTTTATTCACTATATGAAAATGAGATGCAAATACACACAAATAAGCCCAGAACAAGTTATCCATAATCAAGGTTATTAATTTCTATTATTCCCTACATATACATATAGTCATCTACAACCATCCTAAGTTTAGAATATATAGATTTCCCATCTCAATCCTCACTCGAAACACTCAAACTACCATTCATATTAGCTTCACTGTCACTTTCACCAACACTTAGGTGAGGAGAACTACATCGATCTTGATCCCTCCTTAGAGTATTAGTATATAGGCAAATCTCATCATAATGGGGTATTGAGGATGTTAAACTTATCCAAATAACATCACACTTCTACTACTTATGAAAATCAAATACCCTAAAAATATGGAGGTCTATGGTTTGCATATAAAATCAGTCAAAATAGGTCATAGATAGTGAAACATGTTTTATCCATACAGGAGCAGGCTTTTCATACTCAGACATAGTTGCTCCCAAAAGTATAGATCAATTATTACACAAAATAAATTTGCACTAAAAGTTAACACTAACACCATAATGATAATATCTATAGTATAATGTTATTGTCTAGGAGGATTTTTGACACTTGGATCTTATTTGTGATGCTCAAACTAGCTCCTGTACCAATTTTTAGCTTCTATATCCTTTGTCTCAGGTAGTTTTAAACTAAGAAATTATTTATATCATTCATTTATATTATTATAAATATTAAATTAGATCAATTATTTCATAAATAAGTGGTTGAATTTATTGTATATTTTATATTTACTGTAATCATACGTTTTAAAAACCTAGAGCTTAAACTCCATAAAACCTTTAAATTTAAACTATTTGGTGAACCTGACTTACTTTAAATACTAATTTAAAATCCTAGTTCCACCTTAGGGTTGCCTTATCTATTTTTCACAATGAGTACTTGGAGCTAAAATATATGAAATCTAAAAACTAGTATAGGAGCTAGTCTAAGTGTCACAAACAGGATCTAGGTATTAGAAACCCTCTTGAATAACAGTGTTGTACCTTGGATAGTAGCATTGTGGTGCTAGTTTCCACTTTTGGTGTTAATGTACTTTGTGCAAGAAATAATATGTACTTTAGAGAATAAATATGTCTAAGTTTATTGATCCTATTTCTATGTAGACAAACCCTACTTCATTATCAATGACCTATTTTGACTGATTTTATATGCAAATCCTAGACCTCCATGTTGTTAGGGTATTTGATTAACACAAGTAACAAAAGTGTGATGTTAGTTGGGTAGTCTAGACATCCTCAATTCCCCACTATGATGAGAGTTACCTACATACCAATACTCTGAGGACAGATCAAGCCCAATGTAGCTATCTCCACCTAAGTTTTGGTGCAAGTACAAGTGAAACTAGTATAAATGCCAATTTGAGTGATTTGAATGAGGCTTGAGACTAGAAATTTGTATATTTTGAGCTTATGATGGATGTATATGGTTGTATGCAGAACTAATAACCTTGATTATGGATAAATTATTCTAAGCTTATTTGTGTGTATTTGCATATGATTTCCATCTAGTGAATAAAGGGCTAAAAGTCATATATATATATATATATATATATATATATATATATATATATATATATATATATATATATATATATATATATAGTGCTTGTGCAAGGTTTTAAATAGGTATACATTGACCATAGGTGTCTTTGGAATTGAAAAGATATTAATTAGGGCTAAAAAGAGGGAAAAGGACAATAACACCAAATTGTGACATTAGCATGGGGTGCTAGTGTCCAAATTATGGTGATAATGTCTAATTCATAGAACCTAAGGACCTAGGGGCCTGGATGACTAAGGGAGGGTACGAGACTAGTTTTGAGATATTTAGGGATGATACATAATATGGGAATTAGGATACCCTCCCCCCACTTAATAATGAAAATATTATAGTCAATAAAGATGATATTTTACAAAGTTTTAGAGATAGAATACAGGGAGAGCCCCTTGATCATGCATATATTTTGAAATCCATAATTGAAATAAAGAACAAATCTAATAATGGTCAATATTATACTATCCTATTTAAAAATATTATTTCACCTAATGTGGGGGAACTCATAATGTACAAAAACCTATTTTAATTTGGCAGCCTTCAATAATGGTAATACCTCCTATGGCTAGTTCCTCATCTCTAGATGTACAATCCCTTTTGAATACTAGGCCATCCCATCCATTATATTATCATGTTATTTTACATACACATTTGTCACAAAATGTATCCCATCCCTCAGATTCTTTAATAATAAATCTAATTATGGTCAATCCTATCTAGATGTAACACTTGGATTAACATCTTCAGCAAGGTGATAGTAGGCCATCCCATGCATTAGATTCTCATGTTATTTTACATACACCTTTGGCACATCACATAAAAAAAAATCCTTTGACATAAAAATTTATGTCACCTAAGATTAATTTGTATGATGGTAAGGGTGACCCAGAGCACCATCTACAAGCTTTCCAAACATCATGTTTGGACTATGTGTCTAATAATTGGATCTTGACCAAGTTGATCCCACATAGTCTAAAAGACTATGCCTTATAGTATTTATTTGATATTCCAAATCAGTACATCATAATATTCAATCCATTAACATAAATGTTTTTGGCATACTTCTCAATCAACATTAGTGATAAGGTTTCATATGCTCAAGTAACTCAACTTAAGCAAACATCCAATGAGCATATAGCAGAATATGTCTTGTGATATAAAACTATATTGGTAAAGATGACTAGCCCCATGGTAGATAGATAACTCCAAGACATATGAAAAAAAAGTTTACTACCATCATTACATGAGGATATATTATTCAATAAGTTTCCAACATTTATAGATTTATGTCATATAGTGAAAGAAAAGGAAGTCAAGCTTCTCTCTATGGGAAAAAATAAAGTACATAACTATATTAGATTCAACTAATAAGAGTTATAATAATCCCCCATACAAAGTAAGGCCCAATGAAAACAAGAATGATCAAAAGGTCATAATTAAAAAATATTTAGAGCCACCTCCTCACATGGTTTTATAAGCTCCTGCACAAAGAGTTTTCACAAATCTTATAGAATCATTGACATGTGCTCTACAATAGATATGGGAGTATAATACCATATCTCTCCCTCCCATTAAAGAGGTCAAAATTATTAGGTCTCTTCCAAAGAGTTAAAATTATAATGCATTCTATGATTATCATAAAACACTAGGACATACTACAAATAGATGCATCAATTTGAGACATACATGATTTGATAGAGGCCAAAATCATTGATGTGGTCACACCTATAGATCCACCTAAAGTTTAACCAATGGTAACTAAGGAAATGAAAATATTTTTTAGATCTATTTCCAAAGCATAAAACTAATGAGGTAGGAGGAACTTTATGTGTTCACTATAAAAATTAGGCACATCCACCACCAACATCCTATCAGACACACACCCCCTACACAATATCATTGGTGTATATCATACTACATTGTCAACTAGACTTGTCATCACTTTCTTAGAGTAGGAGATTATCGATGATGATTTAGATTTATATGTAATCTTTGTATGAGTATACATTAATCATCATATTGTTTAGAGTGTCATTGTTGACAATGGGTTGAGTATTAACATGTGTACCATTACACTTATGCAACATTTGGGTTATTCAGAATAAGACATTTATATGATCGATATAGTTATTCATGTTTTTAGTGGACATGTTCAGAGCTCTACTAGGGAGAATGTACTCCCATTATAGGTTGGGAAAACATATGTGGTCATTAGGTTCTTAGTCATACTTAGTGAAGTCAAATTTGACATGTTATTGGGTAGGCCATGGTTATATAAACTTAAAGCCATTCCATCCATCGTACACAAATACCTCAAGTTTATACATTATAATTAGGTGGTTATAGTTGAGGGCCTTTTATATGAGTATCCTTTACCTATCCCATAGGTAGCTTGCACATAAGTCACCAATTACAATTATAAGTATAGTTTCCATTAGCACACCACATATTTTAGTTGATTCACCAGTGCAAGTGAGGTCTATTTATACATTATTACCATATATACATACTCTCCCTTAGAGACTCTTATTAGAGAGACCCCTACATCAGAGACATGTTATAGATTCTAAAGAGCCTCTCTCTACCCTATTCATTTTGAGATCAATGTTATTGAGTTCCTAGAGTTCTCAACATAGAGCATCCACATCAACTATAACATATTTTACCAAATGGGTTCCTAAATGCACCATAGTTTAGAGTCTAGTTCAGTCAGTTTCATAGATTGATATCCATACTCCATAGGTAATGTCAACTACAAATCACTCAGTACAATTTATTCCTAGACTTTAAATACCTTTTTCACAACATGTATGATTAATCTTCCTCTATTTGATACATGATACCTTGATAGTGAGTCTATTATGAGACTCATCAGCTAGTATGTTACTCCCTACTTGTACATAGTTTCCTTATTCCTGCTCCTTGTATATAGTTTCATTTTCATGTTGCTTGTACATAGCTTATATCCAAAAAATACAAAAATAAATATAATATGTTAAAAACATAAAAACAATCAAATATTTTCACAAAAAATACAAATTATGTATTGTATGCATTTACATGTTTACATTTCTTATACATGCTAGTTACTACATATGATATCTCTATTAGTGTAGTCAGTTTTATCATACATACATGCTTCACTTATTTTTTTCAAGTGCTCATAGATGCTTACTAAACCCAGGTCCACCACATAGATCCAAATTTGTTACTATCTACCCACTGGGGGAACATACATAGGTTCCTCATTTGACACACTATCCCATTTGGGGCATCCTATACACAATTATGATTGCTAGGTTACATCTTTCTATACTCTATATCATAGATTTAACATTTTTTATATCTTGATATTGATCATCCTACACTACATAGATTTTTTTCTAACTAATACTACTTTAAACTCAATTTATGTACATCTTTTCTCTTACATAGATTTGTACCACATGTTCATGCATACTTTCTTGTCTAGCTTTACTAGTTTAGACTTGATTATGTCTCTATGCTTTTACATCTATTTGAGGGAATTGAATATTATATTATTCTATGGCTCTTTGCCACTTTTTTCATTATATGTATACTTTAGACATGTGCCCATGTCCTTGTGTGTACCTTATTGCTTATGCACATAGACATTAGAACATGTCCTTTCATGTGTATTTATGCCAACTTACTTTTTATTTATGTATGTGGACATTTGAACATGTCCTTATATGTTTTACTTTCTCAGATTTAGTGACATGTTCCCATGTCCCTTTTATTACGGCCCCTTGGCCTGCTTTGCATGCCTCATGTGTGTTGTATGTAAGAATTCATGTATGAATCATAGCCACAACACTTGTCTCTTGATTGTTACACACTCTAGTTTTAGATTCCATAAGGGACCTCATGCATCTTCCCTTCATCCTTGGGTACCTTGATGGATCCACATCATGCCCCATCCCCCTAGTTAGTTACTTAGATTTGCTATCCATACACATTCTTACATTGTTATATATATCTTGAAAACCTTGTGAATGCTAGATCTAACATACATCATACATTACCAATTTATGCTCAGATTATCTTAAATTCTAATGTCATGCATACACATTATATTGGTTTATTACACAAATATAATATATGCTTAGGATAACACGTATCATGCATAGATTTTTCTTTTGAGGATAGTTTTTACACAAGTTCAAAAACTTCCCTCAAAAGAGGGGGAATTCATAGAGGTTTTTCATAGAGATCAGGCCATCTGAATGCAATCAGAGTATAATTTCCAACATGTAGGCATAAAATATAGAGCTCAATTTTAGGAAAACATAGTGGAAAATAATAAGACAAAGATCATAGTCACTTTGGTATAAAAACAACATAGTTGGACACTAGTACCAAAAGTGGACATTAACATTGTAGTGTTACTATCCAAGGTATGGTGCTACTATCTAGTAGCCCCAAAAATAGGAGAATCTATATTTTCCAAAAAAATATAATAGGTATAGTCTATGTTTGCATGGATTTAGTTATAGATTATCAAATTTTGCTCATTTTAACACAAAATCATATAAAATTGCTCAGATTAGGGGAATTATGCAAGGCATGATCACTCCCATTTTAGTTTCAAATACTCAGATATATATTATTACAACTCAATCAATAATCCTTATGTATAGATATTAGATTTGGGGTCATGTGCATGGCACATTGTTTTATCATGATCAATTTTATACCAGTTGATCAGATAGAATGCTAAAATATATGTCATTCTATACTTTTAAATACAAACACCATTTGTACCAGTTTGTACCATATTTGATGCCTTACTCCATATATAATGGTTGGCATTATTGAGTAGTCCTTGAGCTTTATACTTGAGTGCTTGAGAGGCCCCTGAGCCATTTTTCATTCTAGAGTTCCTGATTAATTATAGAACCATCATTTGAAGTTTAGGTATAGTCACACAACTTTAGTTACATTGCACAATTTAGTTACATATGTATATTATACACATAGGTAGGAAATGTTGGAGTCATAATCTACTTGAGTTCTTGAGACACCTACATAAGAGGGTTAGATAAGCCATTAGTCTAATCTAAGTTAATCATAGGTTATGATCCATTGATCAGGGGTGGTAACGATTGAGTCAAAATTATATTAAGTTCTTAATTCATCCACACATGGGGATTAAGTAAGCCATTTAGCTCAGTCTAAGTAATTCATGAATTGATCACTAGATACACACACATGATGTCACCAAGTTTATGCATTAGTTTATGTACCCAGTGAGGTGTATCAATTCCTTTCCTCTCTCTCATCTATTTACTTAGTTTTATCTTTGCTTTTGATATATCTTAATTAATAACTAATCTATGCACATTTCATTTTCATGACACACAATGGAGCATGCTTCACATACTCAAATCTAGATTCATGGGCTTCACCTCTTAGGGAAGTCTAGGTACATTTCTTTTCCTTTAACCTAGTAATTTTAATTTGATGAATTTATAGAATAAAGGGTGGGGGGTAAATGTAGTCTTACAAAATTTCACTTGAGTGCAATGAGTGTTACTTGAGACCACCCATACCTAACTTATCCCTAAACTTATCTTAAGGCCTATTTAGACACTTACTTAGATTTCATGTGGGCCTTGTAAATCCTTAGATAGCTTAAAATTAGTCTCAAACCCTCCCTTTGGTATCTAATCCCCTAGTGCCTTAGGTTCTAAAACCTTGACATTAGTGCCATACTTTGGACACTAGTGTTTGTGCTAGTGACCCAATTTGGTGCTATTGTCCTTTTCCATCTTTTTAGCCCCAACAAATATATTTTCAATTCTAAAGACATGTAGGGTTAGTATAAACCTATTTCAAGCCCTTCACAAGCACTATATCAATACATATACATGAATTTTAGCCCTTTATTCACTAGATGGAAATGAGATGCAAATACACACAAACAAGCTCAGAATAAGTTATGCACAATTGAGGTTATTAATCCATATTCTATTCTACTTCTACATATAATCATCTACATCCATCCTAAGCTCATAATACACATATTTATAGTCTCAAGATTAACTCAAAGCACTCAAACTAACATTCATACTAGCTTCACTTGTACTTTCATTAGCAATTAGGTGGGGAGAACTACATCGATCTTGATCCCTCTTTAGAGTATTAGAATGTAGGCAAATGTCATCAAGTGAGGCATTGAGGATGTCCATCCTATCCAACTAAAATTACACTTTTACTAATTGTGCCAATTTAATAACCTAAAAACATGGAGGTATAGGGCTTACATACAAAATTAGTCAAAAGAGGCCATATACAATGAAGTAGGTTTCATCCATATAGGAACAAGCTTATCAGACTCAGACATGACTACTCTTAGAAGTACATATTTTTAAGCTTAAAAGACACTAAGGGGTGAATCAATGTGAAATAAAAATTTTGATTTCAAAAATTAATGTTCATAATGAAAATATTCACATAATATTTAATAATCAACCAATATAGGATTTACGTGGAAAACCCTCTCTCGAGAAAAACCACAATGAGAAACTACTTGGATCTACCATCCAAATCTAACTATAAAATAATAATAACTTAAAACAAATTAGTAGGAACCAACCTAATTGGAGACACCAATCCCCAATTCTAAGCATCAACTTAGCTAGAGACACCAATTTATTTGATCTGAGGCACTGACCTCCACTAAAACAATCTTTCACCTTTTATTATTACTTCATCAATGAATGATGGCAAAATTCAATCTTCTCTCTTCTCCACTAAAATCTGCTAATGTTTTCATGATGGAAATAATTATTTCTATTTTATTTTTGCAATCTTATATCCACCTTATATATCCTCTAAAGGCCCTTAACAAAGGAGATGTCCCATCCAAGAGGCACTTTTTCATCAAAAGGTGTGAATTTAATTTAATTTTAATTAAATAGCCAAGCGGGGAGATTTCCAAAGGAAGCCATATATCATGTGTGTCAGCCCAATAATTATAGGAATTAATAAATATCTTAATATGGGTGATTTAATCCTTAAACAACCTTCCTTAAGTGTTCTTTCAAAACTTTAATTTTTATCCCTTCATCATGAATCGTTGGTCTATTCTTGGGCTATTTAAATTTCAATCCTTAATTGTAATCTTGTGACATTAATAATAATTTTGTTGCATTAATGATACTTATATTGGAAATTAGATTAAATTTTGTTACATTAATTATAAGTCCTTTGACATCAATGATAATATTCCAACAATCTACCCCTTTGTCATTGATGCCCAATCCTATATAAAAATAGTACACGAACTCCCCCTTGTTGTAGTTCTTCTCCTTTTCTCCCCCTTTCTTTAATTCTTCCTATTTGATACCAATGGTAAAAAGACATACAACACAATCACAATGTATATCACCAGAATATCCATAGAGTTCAATAATGAAATTATTATCTTCCCCTTAATCCATACTTCTCTTGACGAATTTAATGTCTAGATGAAGAATGGATCACTCCTAATTTCTACCTTAGAAACTCAAATTTTTATTTTGGGAAGGTATTTGTGAAGATATCTTCTATTTGTTCCTTTGTGGAAATGTACTCCATCTTTAATTCCTTATTTACAACCTGTTCTCTCAAGAATTAATACTTGATTGGAATGTGTTTTATTCTAGAGTGCATAATTGGATACTTCAAAATGTTTATTACACTAGTGTTATAACATAGTATTGAGATTGGATGTTCATATTTTATCTTAAAATATTTCAACATCTATTTCATCCAAAGGACTTGTGTATAATAAGACATTGTTGCTATGTATTCTTCTTTAGTTGTAGATAAAGAAATAGAAGACTATTTTTTTTTAGCCATGACACTAGATGTTTGCCAAGAAAGAATGGTCCTCCATTTGTACTCTTTCTATCATGAACAATTCCTATCCCATCTGCATCTATGTATGATATTAGTGTGAATTATTCACCTCTTGAATACTACAAAACATCATCGAAAGTGATTTTTAGCTTTTTAAATATCCTTTTGACTGCTTGCACATGTGTTTCTTTTGGGGATGATTGAAAACATGCTACCAACCCTAGAACTTACATGATGTCTGGCTTGATGCCATGGTGTATAACAAGCTGCCAATCATGGATCTATAAAGTGTCTAAGTCACTTTAGGATATTCATCATCTTACTTAACTTGCATCCTATAGCCATGGGGGTGATAATAGGCATGCAATCTTCCATTCTGAAGTTCTTCAACATCTCTTTTATATAATTTATTTGGGAGATAAATATTCTTTTTTTAGATTGTTAAATTTATAAACCAAGGAAAAATGACAACTCACCCAACATGGACATTTTTTCATATCTTTTGCAAATTCTTGAGACATTCATTCACTATCTCCTACAAAAATGATATCATCCACATATACCACAACAATCAACTGATTCTCACCTTCAACCTTGATATAGAGATTAATATTAGCAACTCCCCTTTTAAAACCTTGTTAGTTTAGGATATTTATCAAGTCTCAAATACCAAGTTTTGGGGGCTTGCTTTAGCCCAGATAGAGCCTTCTTCAATCTGCACACATAATCCTAATTTTTTGATAGAAGGAAACCTTCTGGTTGTTCAATATATACTTCTTCCTCTAACTTTCCATTTAGAAAATAAAATTTCACATCTATTTGATAAAATTTAAAGTTATTAAAACTAGCATATGCCCAAAACATTTTAATGGATTTTAATCTCGTAATAGGGGCAAAGGTTTTTTCAAAATCAATACATTCCACTTGAGCATATCCATTTAAAACCAACCTTACTTTATTTATTTTTACTTGGCCATCTTCATTTTTATTATTCTTGAACACCCACTTGGTACCAATTAAATTCTTGTCTTTTGGTCTAGGAATGAGTTCCCATGTCTCATTATTTTCAATCTGATTCAATTCTTATTCCATATCATCAATCCAATGCTTGTCATTTCTAGCTTCTATAAAAAATTTGGGATCTATTTTGGATAACAAAGGATAAATTTACTTTCTCATGTATACTCACAAATCTTCTTCTTATTTTTACCCCAACATCAATATTACCAATAATTTGACTTTAGAATGATGTTTTTTAACACATCAAGATGGTACCTTTGTATCTTCCCACTCCATTTATTTTTTCTTTTCTACTTCTTATTCTTCATCTTTGAATTCTATTTTCTCTAAATGATCATTTGTTTATGCACTTACTTTCTGAGGCCTTGTTTCATCCATCTTTACACTGGCACTTTTTACAATTGTTTGCAACCTTTTATTATAACATCTACAAGCTTTAATTTTTGAGGAATATCCAATAAAAATACCTTCATCAAATTTTGATTCAAACTTTCCCAAGTCTTATTCATCTCTCTTAATAAAGCATTTTTTCCCAAACACTCTAAAATATTTGAATGGTGCTAGTCTATCCTTTCATAAATCATAAGGGGTTTTGCTATTGTTTACTCTGATTGGTCCTTTGTTCAAAATGTATAATGTGGTGTTAACCACTTCTCTCCAAAACCTATCTAATAAATTAGATTCATTTAACATTATTCTATCCATTTCTTGAACAATTCAATTCTTTCTTTCTACAAATCCATTTTATTGTAGAGTACTTACAATTGAGAAATGCCTTTTTATTCCATGCTGCCCACAAAATTCATTGAATTCATTTGAGATGAACTCACCTCCTCGATCTGATTTCAAGCACTTTATATTTAAATTTATTTCATTTTCAACCAAAGCTTTAAAAGCTTTAAACTTTTTGAACACCCTAATTTTTTCTTTAAAAAAATGTCATTCTGGAATAATCATTAATGATAAACATAAAGTAACTCTCACCTTGTATGTTTTTCATCCTTGTAGGCCCATAGAGGTATGTATGAATCAATTACAATGGCTTGGTGGTTGATTACTCCTTTAACTTGAAACTCACTCTTGTCTATTTTCTATGCTGACACTAATTCTAAAGAATGTTTAATGGTTTTGTAATCTTTGACATATCTCTTACAGATTGCCTAGTGTTGATTTTCACTAGATTATCAAAGTTTATATGGCCCATAATTCTATTCCATATCCAAATTTCATCAATTTAAATCATGTATCATTTCTCACCCTTAATTTAGTATGCACAGTTGTTTGTTGTTATGTTTGCATTGGCAACTAATTTTCATGTGTCTATTTTCTTGATCTCATAACCTTGAGCATAAAACATTAGAATGTGTCCTTGATCATAAATTTGATTGACACTTAGAAGGTTATGATTCAATCCTTCAACATATAATACATTTTATTTTTTTATTTTTATATTATCAAGGCTAAGAGTACATTTTACAACTATTCTTGTCGTGGCATTATATACAAATTTTACCATGCTTTCACTCATTTCCTTCAAGGAGATAAATTTGATCTTTTCCCCAATCATGTGACTTGAGCATCCACTATCAATATACCATTACTTCCTTTAGTCTTATGCATGAAATGTTTTTTTCAAAAACATATATTTATCCTTATCCCGATTAACTTCCTCTTACTTTTATTTCCAATTTTTTTAGGCTCTCTTTTATTTACAACAAGAGCATTCACTTTCTTGTTCTATATAAGGGGTTCTACAACAACACTTCTAAATAACCGTGTTATATGCCCATAGTTATTAAAATTATAACATACAATGTTATTCTCTTTGTGATTCAATAATGGGGAAAATGAGTTATAGTTTCTACTTGAAACTCCATAAGTATTTCTGCCATTGTCCCATGCATACCTATTTCTTGCATGTGTCTTTCACTCCATTGCTCTATGCCCAAAATGATTGCATAAATAAAAATAACCATATAAGGAACTTGTGTACTTGATCAAAGTATACTATCTTGGAGGGAAGATTCTTCTAAAATTTCATTTGGGTATGCTATTACCTTTTTTTTCTTTGGGAGGAGTAACATGCTCTTTCTTCTTATCATTTCCACCATTTACGAACCCCTTTAGTGAATTTGCATAGCTTTTGGGGGGTTTTTTGCATATACTTTCTTTGGTGGTTCTATAATTTTTGAACTCTACCCTTCTTTAGTTCCTTTCTAGTTCTCTTCATAACTAAGACCAATTTTAATGAATGGTGACCTTTGACAATTTAAGATGTCACCCAATTTTTTGGCACTATTTTCAAACTTTAAGCTATTTTTCAGCTGGGTAGTGGTCTTCTCCAAGTCTATTCTTAACACAACCATTTCAGATTCTAACTTTATGCATTCATCTTATTTTGTATTTATTGGAATCTCACCTCCTCCTTAGTCCTTTTTACTTCTTATAATTGAGTCTTTATGTTGATAATAACCTTTTTTGATTCATCAACATTTTGTGACATTCTTGTTTTCAAAGCACAATATTCTTCTTTATATTTTTTGAATTTGTAATCTTTGTCTCAATTTTTTTTTCTTAAGCACTTTTATCTCACCTAAAGCACAAATTAATTCTTTTTCAAGATCTACCTCTCCTTCATCTTCGACATCTTCTTCCTCTTCCAAGGTGTCTTCACTTATAAAGGCACCATTTTTTTTCTATATCCATGAACAAAGTTTCCTTTATGTCACTATCTTATATGCCTTCATTGCTCTCCTCAGTTGAACTACTACCTTTTTTGGAATAGAGGATTTTATTGTGCTTACCAAAATTTTTATTATATTATTTTTGTTTGAAGTTTTTTTTGTATTAAGGTTTACTTTCCTTATTATTCATTTCATCATTATGATTTTCCTCATCATCACTATCATCTTTATGTGGACATTTAACAACAAAATGTCTTATTTTACCACAATTGAAACACTTGAAAGGTAGCTTAAGTTCATATTTTTTAGATCCCTTTTTAAGATTTATAACAAGCAAGGCCTCCTCATCTTGTTCATCACTTGATTCAGGGTCTTCATTTTTCTCTTTCTTTGAAGCTTTGAAGGCTGCTTCCATTTTTGATGGATTTTATTTTTTGGTTCTCATTTCATAAGCTATGAGTATCCCATGTAGCTCATCCATTATTAACAAGTCTAGATCTTTTATCTCTTCAATTGAAGAAAATTTCACATGAGATAATAAGGGTAGAGACCTTAGTACCTTTTGAACTATTATAGATTATTCAACTTTTTCACTAAGCCCTTTGATGGTGTTAACAATCTCATCCACATGAAGAAGATATGCCACAACATTTTATTCATCTTTTATTTGGAGTTTTTCCTTATTTACTTTGTTATAAACCTCATATATGGTCTGAATTTTATCTTATATGTCCTTTAATAAATTATTGTGATGCATTACTTTGACAAATTCTGACTTTGATAAGCCACACAAAATTACGTTCATGGTTTTTGCATTATTTTCACTAGCCTTCTTTCTAGTTGTATCCATTGGTGGAGTTTATGGTATTATATATCCAACTACTAATACTTGATAGATATCAAATTTGAGGGTCATTATATATGTTTGCATCCTTATTCTCTATAATGCATAGTTTCTTCCATCGAATAATGGGGCCTTGTGTATGGAGAAACCTTCTTGAAAATGATTACTAGCCATGTGTGCTCTTAGGATCTACCTTCCAATGGTTAGATTTATTTTGAAGGAATTGGATATGATACCAATTGTTAATCACATAACACACTAAGAGAGGGGTGAATTAGTGTGAAATAAATTTTTTAAATGAAAACATTCACACAAGATATAATAAGTAACCAACACAAGATTTACGTGGAAAACCCTCTCTCAAGAAAAACCACTATGAAGAGGTGATTAGATATACCATCCAAATCCAACCATAAAATAATAATTATTTTATAAAAAATTAGTAAGAACCAACCTACTTAGAGACACAAATCCCCACTGCTAAGTACCAACTTAGCTAGAGACACTAATCTCTTTGATCTAAGGCATCGACTTCCACTGAAAGAATCTTCCACCTTTTATTGTTTCTTCATCAACAAATGATGGCAAAATTCAATATTCTCTCTTATCCTTATTATACACTAAAATATACTTATGTTTTCATAATGGAAAAAATTATTTCTATTTTACTTTTCCAATTTTTTATTTTCCTTATATAACCTCCAAAGGATCTTCACAAAGGAGGCATCCCATCCAAGAGACACCTTTTCATCAAAATGTGTGTATTTAATTTTATTTTAATTAAATCACCAAGTGGGGTGATTTCCCAAGGTATCCATATATCATATGGGTCAGCCCAACAATGATAGGCATTCATACATATCTTAAGAGGGGTGATTTAAGCCTTAAATAACATTCATTGAGTGATCATTCAAAAATTATTTAATGATGGTCCCTTCATCATGAATCATTGGTATATTCTTGGTCCCTTTAAATTTCAATCCTTAATTATAGTCTTGTGACATTAATAATAATTTTGTTGCATTAATGGCACTTCTGTTAGCAATTCCATTGACTTTTATTACATATGCCTTTGACATCAATGACAATACTCCAACATAGACCAGTTCTTACATAGAGGACATTAGCACCAAAAGTGGACACTAGCACCATAACACTATTGTCCAAGGTATGATACTATTTTCCAAGAGTGTTTCTAACACTTGGATCCTATTTTCAATAGTTAGACCAACTCTTGTACCATTATTTAGCTTCTAGATCCTTCATCTCAAGCAATTTCCAATTAAGTACTTATTTATATCATTCATTACTATTATTTAAAATATTAGATTATATCATTTTTTTCACAAATTAGTGGATATATTTATTGCATATTTTACACCCTAATTTATTGTACTTAAACCCCTTAACAACTTAGGGATTAAACTCCATAAACCTTTAAAATTTAAATCAGAAATTTATATTTATAATACTTCTTCATCAACTTTTTATCTAAGAATAATAACTTAATAAATAATTTTTAGAAATGATTTATTAATTTTAACAACCTAACAAATTATTTTACAACTGATTCTTATTCTAAGCTAACAAACAACTTAACAAATTAGTTTACAACTAATTTATTATTCTAAGCTAACAAATTTGATTCATACATTATTTAGAGAATGGTAGTAATCCCAAAATTTTAAGTATAAAATAGTGATCCAAAAATCCACCATATTCAAACTTGTTGGATAGAATCTAGGTTATTTTTATTATTTCTAACAATTTCTTAGTTTGTTAGAGAAAATTAATCATAATCTTGATAAAATATATTTTCTTCCAACAACTTGATGTTGAGATACTCATAGTATCTGAAATACCATTAACATATTGTCCAGGGAGACTCAGGCTGAGAATGCTTCCCCTTTGAAGGAGCTTAATTTAAATGATATTGGAGAAAACTTAGAGAATTTTCTAAACCAAAGAAAAGGGCCGATAAAAAAGACCATTACTAAGGGGGTTGAAACAAGAAGCAGCAAAAAAGACAAAAAATTGAAGGCGAAACATCCTGCTGCTACTATGAATAAATATGGAAAAGGAGACGAACAGGCTTTAAAGGTGAAACCAGATGTTGGCTATCCAGACAGACCGGGAAGAAGATCCACAAAGAAAAATAGAGAGTTAGAAAGTAATAAGAATATTGCTGATGGCAGGCATACAACTATTCTGGATTTTACCCCTAAAAAATAGATAGAAAATCATTTTCTGAAATTTAGGGGGCGGATTATAAAATGGTTAATGATGTTTCCCTTGTTTTTGATGCTATTTTTTAGTAGGCTCAAGGATTGCTTATCCTGGTGCTTGTAATTGCTCTATCTTTTTAAACTTGTTAAAGGGTTTCGGGGTCCCTTCAAAACCTGTTTTTACCTTAATCTAAAACATATTGTCTTGTTTATAAATACTTATTTTTATAAATAATATAAATAGGTTTCATATAAATACTTTATAAAAATAGTATCAATCATCTCTATATCTCTTTGCTTTCATGTTTTTGAACCTACATATTTCTGGAGCTGATTTCTATTGAAGTTTATTTTTGAAAAATTCTATTTATAGATTTTATTTATAGAAAGACTATAATAAAAATAATTTATCATTATTTATTTGGTCTTGTAGATCCAAAAATTATTTTTTTACCTCTACATACCTAATTTTGGTCATCTTTAGAGCCAAACTATGTATCTCTAGAGCTAGATTGTCCATCTTCAAAGCCAACTTCAAATGCTCATAACTTTTACATGTAGACTCGAATCAAGATGATTATTTTTTTGAACTTGCATAATTTTTCAAGAGGAATATATATGAATATGATATTATTTAATATTATTATACCTTTTTTTCATAACCTATCCATTTTTAGTTTTACATCTTTACATGCCAAAACAAAAAACACACCAAAAAAAAACACAAACATTTTTTTGTTGATGCAAGGTTGTTTGTATGCTTTAGATGGTCTTACATAATTAGTACATATGTATTAAGATATAGTTATTAAATTTAGATATTATTTATATAAGTCTCTAAAACTATTGACGATCTCCATAGATGCTTCAAGGTTGCCCCTGATTTGGTATTTTAACATTTAAAACTTTTCTATCTACATTGATGAATCATTTCACACTGCATAGGCAACATTTGAAATTTATTCTCTAATAAATTGTTATAAAATATAAAAAAATTATAATGTAATTAAACCTAAAGTATAGAATAGATATATATCTCATATTTCATTCTAAACAAACATAAGTTTTTAAAACTACTTTAACTACATTTTAAAATATGATATATGAAAGATAAAATGGTATTATTTTATGATATAATGATCCAGAGCATTTGTAAATATTCATAGTTTCCAAGATATCCCAAAAATAGTATAGTGTTGAATATCATTCTGAGAGCTTTCCAATGCCTATTGGAACACATAAAATGGACATCATATGCTCTAAATATTGATAGTCAAAGTTTGGATAAAAAATGGTCAACAGGTTTATAGTGATGTAGATGTGTGTATGGTTGCTTAGTGGACCAATTAGCATGTGACATGTGGCATTACAATGGTAAAAGGGTGTTTATTTTCAACTCTAATCACATGGCCTACCACCACTTCAGGTTAGTTTCCAAGTCATGTACTGAGTTTGAGATATGTCATGCTCAACTGAACCCAAGATATCTATTCAACCAACTTGAGTTGAATCCAACTAAGCTCATATCATTATCCACACAGTTGTGCTAGCTTGAAGACTGAGCTTGAAAATTTTAAACTAAAGTAAAATGACAACATAGACGTGGCCTAAGCCATGAGATTCATATTAGTTGTAAGGATATTTTAAGCCTATTTCTTTGGTGAATGTGGGATTTATCCATAGAATAAAAACACTTATCATGTTTTAAGGGTCTAACCCTGGACCTTTCTTATAAAAGGATATGGCATAACCATTAGGCCATAGTTTTTAAACACAACATGACATGGCTTATTTCTATTTGAAGGGAATTTGAGACCAAAATAAGAGATTGAGGTGATTCTAATCCCACTCCTCACATTGGCAAAAAGATTGTCTTACTATTAGACCAAGCCTTTAGTATTGTAATATGGATGAGACTATGTATTGATATAGAGGTAAACCTGACTCTGTGGTGGATGACATCTATTCTATAAAGCCTTTGAGCTATGGCATGATTGTATATTTTATTTTCATAGTCCTAAATAGAGGATGTCTTTACCTATTTTGAAAGGCCTTTGGGACATGGTGAAGGTGGTCTTATTTGAATACACAGACTGAGTCATTTTGAGTATTACACATTGATTCTATAAGTCCTTTGGTCGTAAGGGATAGCTATGTATTTTCAAGCACCAAGACCTGAGCTAAGATGATATGTTTTATCCATGGGTGAATGATATATGTTGCAAGGTGTATATAAGCACATAGAAAACCCAACTTATGATATATGTTTCTTCTATTTGTAAGTCTTTTTGGCCATGAAAGAGATATATGGGTATATATGTGTGGCTATATGTTGTAGGAAAAGAGTAATGAATAAATAAGATGATGTTTTATTCCATCATTTTGAAAGGCCTTGGAACCATAATGGAAGATATAGATGGGTATGTATGATTGTATATTTAAAGAGATACAGTCCTACATGTAATCAGGTAATACACCTATTCAGTAAAGGGCTATTGGCAATGGGAAAATATGTATTACTTATAGGGTTTTAAATAGTTGTAGGTCTACTAGGAAACCAAGATACTCCTTAAAAATTGTATGTCTATTCTATTGAGTTTGCATATAGACCCAAGCCTAGAGATACAACTCTTCTAGTTTTGTAAGGCCTTTAGCTATGAGGGTTGATTATATTTTATTTTGTAGGGTTATATGAAGGAGTTATATATTGAATAAAACTAGAGACAAATATATTTATTATTGTATCTATTATTAAGAGTTTTAATAAACTCTTAATAGACAAACTTTCTCAAATGCATGGAGATTAAGTATAGGTACTACAAACAATGGGAATATGGGTTTTTAAGGATCTCAGAGTCTTCATACCATTAAATTAAAATATATTTTTTATATTCTAAATCCATATTAAGATGTAAGTTTGAAATTATTTATATTTACATCTTAATTTAAATGGATTGGTTCATGATCAAGAATCCAAAGACGTAGCCCCTAAATGGGTGAACTTTGTTATCAAGTTTGTGTCTTTTTCCTTACAATTCATTATGAGTTTTAGTTTATAATTTAGTTTTGAAAATGAATTAATAGAACACTATAACTCATTATGATAAAGTTATAAAAATGACACAAATTAGGAGTTTTAAGTGAGAAATGAATTTACAAAGTTCTCTGAGCACTTTTCATTCATTCTTAGAATATTTTGCATCTAATTATATTTCACTTAAGGAATTGAGATTTTTAGTATTTGATTTTTATAAACTATTTGATTTATCTAAAGGTGTAAATCCAAGTTGTATATCATATAAAAATACATACTATGGTACATCAATACACCAAATTGATGATACTACCAAAAATAATGTATAGGTGTAATAAGTAAAACTATTGAATCTATGGTACTCCATTTATGTTTCATAAAACACTATTATTATGAAGAGGTAATAGAAGGAGTAGGGGTTCATGGAACATATTATTTAGTTCTTTATGGTTTATTTAGTGAAAATATTATTTAAACATTTTTATTTAATCTCAACATCTACGTGGACCATGTTGGTGTATATGAAGATTTTGCATAATCCATTGTGTATCTCTGATGTAATGATATCTCAAGTATGGGACACCTAGGAAAGGATATTGTCTATTTCTTACCCTCTAATAAATGATTAACCTTACTAGGTTGTATAATTGTCTTTCTAGGAATAAACTTCTCTTTTCAAGTGGATGTTCATACGAATTATATAAATTATGATAGAAGACCTCTAAATTATATGAGATATTGTGCACTAAAGTGTGCCAATAGTTACATCTAATGGGTGCCCATAATATGGTGGAGGATGTACATTATATTCCATTTTTACTTCTAAAGTTTTTGTAGAATGATATTGTAATGGATTATTAAGTATCTTCTAGTTTTTATGGTCATTAGGTTATGACTGAATCCTTTTGAGGATCATCAAAGCTAATTCACTCCTTATCAATGTAATCTTGTATCTTGTGTTTCAATATGTAGCATTGATGTGTAAAATGTCCTATGCCTCGATGCTAGTCACAATAATCATTTTCATTATATACTTTTAATAGAGGCCAACTCATATCAACCTCTATTGAAGGAGATGGAGATAATAGTAGATACCCCACAAGCTTATTAAGTAGTTTAGTTGGAGACTCATGTAATAATATAAATTGTCTCTTAGGTGCATTGGATAAGATAAGGCGATTAGTTTGTTGTGACACTATATTGACCAATATTTTGGATTCTATTTTAACCTTTACATCCATGTTTGAATGAACAAATATTTGAATATACGTAAGAAAACAATTTTCATTTGTATGTTTGTGTGGTAAACCCTTCTTTTCAAGGGAAATATTACACTTGGTCCATTTGATAGAGTTAAATATAGATATGACATAAGGTAGATCCACAATACTTGGAAAGGTTATCATATGTAATTTTCTCAAAAGAATATCCCTATATTAGGGGGACTTGTGTAAAAAATCAAAAAGTGAAATTTTATCAATAACATGATTGGAATGATTTACAATATTTTATGTCGATGAGACTTGTTGCATGCATTCTATTTTAGTTATTTTATTGTGAATATTAATTTATATTGATAAAAACAAGTCTTGATTATTGATATATTTTGAGGGTCAATATTTGTGATCAAAGATAAAAATATTTCCATTTCTGATTAGATCTTGAATAATAACCATAAAATAAGCCAATGTTATGTTACTTGGTATCCAAGTTTTGCACAATGCATCATAGAATATATCCTTATAAATAATTTATTGTTTCACAAGTTCTAAAATTGAGATCTTGGTATGTACAATGCTTTATTTCTCAAAAATATCATATCATTTAGATTTTATTACAAATTTAGGTGTAGGAAGAACTTATTGCATAGGTTCCACCTCATTACAAGGAGAATTGTAAAGAGAGGTTTTATTTTTATCTTATTTTAAGGTGATCCCTTTTTTATAGTCTTGGTTAATTTATCCATGTATGTAATATAACAAGCAATGATTACGTTCATATATTTTAGAAGGAAATAATTGCTAGATTCATTCATATCAAGCACGACTGATTTATTTTGAAATAATAGCAAATCTAATTTTTAAAATATTTATAGTTCAAAAAATTAGAAATCAAAAAATCCTAGGGAAAGATATGGTTTTGTACACGATGACATATGTCAGGTTCGCCAAATGTTTATACTTTTTGGATATGTAGTGTTAAGGGTTCAGGGGGTAGAATATCCTATATACAAGGATGAACAAAACTATTCTAGAGTAGGCCAATTAATTGAAAACATAGATAAATGAATATTCTAAATTAAAATGATGAATTATGCTAAATATAACAAGTACACTCAAAATAGTAGTTTAATTTTATAAACATAAAGAAGAGATAATACTTAACATATCTAAAAATGTGTAGGTAGATTTGATAAATAAATAAGTGGAAACACATAGGTGAACAATCAAGATCGAGTTATTAGATTATATAAATAATATTTTTAGAGGCTTGGAAACTTACGTCGACCTATGGAAACTTGCATAGATGCTTTTGTCTTGATCTCAATGTAATTATCCTGTAAAAATTATTCAATCTATTGTGAGGTAACCATATAGAGCCTTTTATATTTTTGAAGTCACCACATGGATATTTATAGGTTTTTTTACACCTTTATGTTGATGTATTTTATTTGCATGAACACATGATGTCAATGACTATGTATATATCAAACCCTAGATCTTCACCTTAGGTCTTTACACCTAAGCAAAAATGGGTTAATGGGATCATGGTGTTGAGTTAACCTCAAGGACCCCTCTATTAATGAATATTTATTACATAGCCAATACTCCAATGAGGGCTTCAAAATTATATATTTATCCCCTAGGGGTTGGATTGTGTGTGCACAAGGATGAAATATATTACATGCAAATGCATTTAATGATATAGATTTTAACTTGACAAATACTTCTCATGAGTTATTATTTGAGTGCTTCAGATATATAATATGACTTATCCTATGACTCATATGAAAATAGGGAATAATAGGGTAGTAGAACTCAGTTGTGTAGTTGATTGAGTGAGCTTGAATATGTGCTTGCTTGGTATTTGATAGATGAATAATGAACATGCTTATATTTATACTTATACCACACATTTTGAAAATATATCACAAAAGGGGTAAATAAAACAAATGGTCCTACCCATAGGATTTGAAATATTTACAAATTAGATGACTTTTAAGGACTAGACACTTGATAAGAATCTATACATTTGTGTTGACACAAGTGTCCCTATGTGTGATGTGAATGTTCTATAGGAAAAGAAACTGATGAGGATCTAAAATTGGGAGTGAAGGATATATATTAGGTTTTAATATTTATGTACATTACATGAGATTTGGGTCATCATAAATGATAGGTTTTGACCATAAGATAAATAGTTAGGCATAGTGAGATGGAGAATGTGAACCTTTCAATAATAGGGAAGTATATAACTGAAGGGTAGAACCATGATAGGTATTTATCAAGTATACAATACTAATATGTTATATAAATTAGATTTTAGTATCTACATAATTTATCTTGACACATAGTGTGGATTGTTCATATCCCTTCCCTTTATTCTACTTTTGAACCCATGTTTCACCTTCTAATCTCTATTTTTAATATTAAAAAAAGTACAAAGAAAATTCAAGTATGGTAAAACTTTAAAATATTTTAAAAATAAAAAATTAGGAATTGAGCATGATTAAACATCCATTTTTATGTCATTTTCATATGTTATTTATCTTATAAATGGTAGATAGCATAATTTTTTCCTATAACATATGAATTTAACTAATATTTATGAGTATTATGTAAGACATAATAGTTTTACATGGACTTGGATCTTGGACTTGCCTCTACTCAATGACCATGCCATGTTGGGGGCATCTTATCCAAAGGTTATAATATTTACATGTTTTACCATTATATAAATATTATATTATGTTTATCTATATATACTCTTTAAAAATATCTTTCCAACATCTCTATCTTACATTGTGTACATAGATATTCTATTTGATCATATATGATCACATTACATATATATTATATAGTCTATATTTCTAGTTCTATACTCCATTGTTTCTATTAGTATACATAGTAGATTATACTTTTTTTGTCTAATTTGTGTGGCCCTTGTACCTTGTGTGTAAATTACTTGAGCATCTAAATGACCATTATTTATTTTATGCAACATTTGAACATGTCCTTTTATTGTGGCATTTGGCCCTATGTTTTATGTGTCATTTTAACTTGTCTTTTGTATGTGACTCTTGGCCTTATTGTATGACATTGCACTTATTGAATTTGTGTGATTATTTATCTTGTTGATATTTATAAGTTCCATGATCTATACCATGTATAGTATATTGCATAATATTATTTTATCATAACTATTACTATGAGCTTCATTGATACATTTATCTAAAATTGATATTTTTGGCCTTGCCTCATATGTTATATATATGCTTTGAATGATACATATATTACTATGACAACACAAATTTTTCACATAAGATAAAATATATAGTTTTTATATCTTGATACACATGATACATTTAACTTTTATTTTGAGATGAGTGACTTTTAGGACACATCTCTCACCTCAAAGGGTGGGCATTTTAGTGGGGTTTTCATACAAAGATAAGGCTTTATTAGCAAAAATTATTTTAAAGTATAAAATATAGTTTAAAATAATTCATAATGGTCTAAAATTTAGTCATCGATGTGTATTTGGGGCATATTACATATATATGCATTCAAATTATAAGAAAATGTTACAAATTCATACATTTTTGGTGCATATGCACACAAAATTCAATCAAAATTAAAATATATATATATATATTTACTATTTAAAATTAAAATGTGGATCTATATTTGTGTTATCTATATTTGTATTAAAAGGATATATAGAAATGAAATGTTACAAAGGTGATAATCAGATTTATAATAGGCTAAGTAAATGCTAAATTGAAATATAAACATACACTAAATTTATTAAGCTGAGATAGTCTAAATATGGAAAGTACAACTATGCTAGATATAAAAAATGACAAAAAAGTGAAGTACTTAGCTCGTTCTGATGCTAATTCAGTTTTGGATCTAGAATAGATCGAAAGAAAATGGGAAGAATATCTTAGAATAGTCATCAAATTTTGGTTCTGATGCTTCTAGCTCTTTAGATAGTAACGTCATCCTGGGATGGTTGTGTCAAAGCTATTATCTAGGTTTGATGCTAATGTCTTGTATGAAATATCTATTGAAATAGGATGTGACCACCTGGATGCTTTTGGGTTTTAATTCACCTTCACTTTGGTGCATTCAAATTTAGGTCATGGACTATCACTCCTTGTGAAATGACAAAACCCTAGCTTTCTATCTTCAATGTGGCATTGGGGAAAAATGGGTCAGTGGGTGCATGGTGTCAAGATGACTCTAATGACCACAATAATAAAGGATGATGCCTATATATCCAATACTTTGAATAAGGCCTCAAACTGATGTAGTTTTCCCTTAAGTGTTGGCTTGTGTGTGAATCATACAATGTGTGCAAAGTAAGTATAATAGTGACCTAGCTTGTAACTTGGAAAATCAAGCTCTTAGGCTAATCATTTAGTACTTTAGACCTATGAATGTGTAGTCTTTATGACTAATGTTAGCATAGGTTCCTAATGTAATAGAACATGTTAAGGATGAGGATAACTAAGTTGTTTATACTATGTAGAATGGTACATAGAATTCATAATTAATAGAGGCATGACAGATATGAGTTATAGTGAAATAAATAGGAACTAAGATTAATCCAAAGTTTTCTTCAGGTATGACGATAATTCAAATTACTTTAGATAATATTAAACCAAACATTAAACATGATAATATAGATAAAAAATAACATAAGAAATATGATAGGTAAACCATAACTAGAAAGTCTATATTGATCTCAACAAAGGTTCATCATCTTCATCATACAAACATACATATTTATAGTCACTATAGTTCTTGACTATTCATATTCTTCTTGTACATTGGTGCCAAAGAGAGGAGACTATTCATCTTCTTATCCCTTTGCAACATGTGGAGGATAAGAAAAAATACATATAATCGATAATTTCATATATAACACATAAATATTCAAAGAATATCTTGCACATATTTACTTATCCATTTTCTTCTCCCAACACTTTATTGAACTTAAAATGTTGTCTCATCCTAAGATAATATCATAGGTTCATTTGGATATGCACTGAAAGAAGAAGCTAAAAAAATAGGTAGACTAACAATAGTCACAATAATAATTTAAGGTGTTGTTTCTAGTTTTCAACTCTTGTGTACTACTTAGCCACCTTTTCAAGTTTTCAACTAAGTAGTGTACCAACCTATCACCCTTTTGGGTTTTTAATAGGATAACATAACCAGGTGGATACCCTTTATGGGTTTTCAACTATTCTATCCCTGTTTGTCTTACTAATCATTCTGAATACAAAAATTTACTCCAAACATTAAAAAACTTTTTGAAAATTTATGCATTATACAATACTCAACTAGAAAGAGGTGGCATTGCTAAGGAAGAAGGTTGGCCAATAGGATCCTTGGCCCTAGATTGATCAGTCATGCTCTATGTGAGTTCTTACTATAAATCTGATGGTGCTTTGTAAAGAGGAACTTTTAGGATCAGGGCTACCTCACTGTAGAACATAGTAAGGTTAGTTTTGAATGCATCCCAATCGAGAATTACTACCTAAACCATGTGAATTAGGACATGCATTAGTGCATAACATATAATGAGTTCCTTTAGGTCTAATTCCTTAATGGTACTCTTTTTTTCCTTTATATTGTTGAATTTTAGTTGAATTTCCATGCTCAGTCACTCCAAATTTTCTACGTGTCATTCTACTTGAAGGCCTACAAATGTGCTACACCTTAATTCTTGCTTCTAGTTGAGGAGTCAATCATGAAAATTATCCCTAGCATTAAAAGATTTCTAGAGATTAAGATTAGTTTTATTAATTAAGGTAGTTTTGTTGTGCATAATTATGCTAGTTGTGGTGAAGTCTACACTGGAGACAGTAATGGAATTATCAAGTTATTGTTTCTAGTCTAGAAAATTACATGTGAGCTAATGGGATTGGAGGGATATGATGTTAATCATGCCTTGATATTCCTCCAGTAGAGTCATTAAAATAGTGGTGTTAGTCTTCAAATTATGACCCAAGATGATGACTGAGTGAAGTTGTTATGCTATGCACCAATCCTTTGTAAGCTTCGAGATCAAGGTCTTTAGCATGTTGTAGTCTGACATCACTTGGTCCTCGATTACTTGAGAGGCCAAAGCTAGGAAAGTATCTCTGATCATATTTTACACTTTATGAAGACAATCCTTGAGCTTCACATTCTCTTCCCTTATCTGATCCCACTCTTTCTCTAGGGAGGTGGCCTTTTGTGCGATGGACTCTTGAAAATTTTCAGCACCCTCCAACTATTTCTTCAAAGGCAATCAAGAGACATCTAGTGAAGCCTCTTATTGACTGAGAGCATGTCTAATGTGCTTACTGAGGTTGTGGGGTTAGGATGTGGTATAGTATCTAGAGGGAGTGAAAAGGTAGTGCAACAAGTAGTGACTGGAGGGACATCACAAAGCCAAACACCTCCTAGTGGAAGCTGTGGCATCTAGGGTCTTGCTTGAGTTTTAGGTGAAACTTGATGCTATGTTATGGCCTCATATATCAACTTAGCTTGATACACAACATGTTCAACCATCTTCCATTTGGATCTTCCTCTTGTTTCTTCCTCCTTTCTTCTTCCTCACTCTTATTTTTCTCCTCCTCTTCTTATTGCTTCTTCTTCTTTTCTTCTTCCTCTCTTTTCTTGTCCTCTTCCTCTTTCTTGTTTCTCTCATATTCTTCTTCTTTCCTCTTTTTCTCTTGTTCTTATTTCTTACTCTAATCTTCTTCTTCTCTCTTCCTCTTATCTTATTCTTGTACATCTTGGGCATGTGCCTAGGTTTGTGCTTGTGCCTATGCCTGATGTTGTCATAGGGCTTCATTGTATTCCTCCTTCTTCCTAGTAGCTTCCTCTACCTATTATTGTGCCTAGTTTTTTGCATCTTCTTTTTTTTTGCTTTTTGTTTTCCTTTTTCTTCTTCTCCTCCTATACTTATTGTGATGTGGTGGATACTTCTTGGGCCTATCTATCCATCTCCTGGGCCTTTTGTATGCCTACCTTTACATCTTTGGCTTTTTTTGAGGCCTCAAATTCTTCAGTTTATTGTGATTCTTGTTATTTCTATGCTTCTTCTTTATTTCTCTTCTTTTCTTCCTTCCTAAGTTGGTGTTTGAATGTGAAAGTGACTTCTTCCTTGGTGACCTATTATTCCTCCACTATTGGCTACTCTTGTGCACTTTCCTAAACATCCTATGCCTATAGTGATGGTGGGAAATCCTCTAGTCACACCTCTATACTTGGAACCTATTAATTATTTCTATTGATTATAACCAGTTTGTGTCATGGTGGTGCTGAAAAATATTTAGGAGTAGGTTGTGTTTCTTGCATAGTAGTTGGTTGAACAAATGTGTGTTCCTCCAAGGTAGGGGAGACTCTTGCCTCCTACCATGTTCTAATCCTATGCACAAGTTATTCTGGTGTAATATCTGGTAGGGGTGTAAAGAGAATATTAGGTGAAAATGTTGGAGTAATCAAAAGCTAAAAGAAGTCCATTCTATTATAAAGTTACTCTGCCTTTTCTCAGACTATGTTGATAATTATGAAAGGTGGGTAAGCTAGGAGTTTGACTCATAGCTCAAGTCTAACCCATTTTTGGATTTTTACTATGTGTACCACCTTCCAAAAAAATAAATATTTCTCTTCCTCATTCTCATAATAGTCTCCATCCATGTCTACCAACATGACCTGACAAGATGTTGTAGGAGTTGGCTATCTACAACACCTTTAGATCATCCTTCTAAGTCATCACATTGTGTTTTGTTTGCTTTGGGGTAGGGGACACTGAATGTAGATCTAATTTATGTTTTCCACTCTATTTTTATGATCTTAATGCTAACTCTGGTTATTATGTAGTGGGAATGTTTGCACCTAGTGGTATAGATTGTAAAGAGGTTGCTCATTTGGCTATGTGCTCTTTTTCTTGGGCTACTTTGGCCTACACCATATCCATCATGATGAAGAAGGGGAGTGGTTTGAATGGTGGGTAGTAGAGTCACTATGGCATGTTGACCTAGGTACTATAGGATATTAGGTTGCACTCTAGGGTGTGTGGAAATGAGGTCTAGGCACTCCTCCCACCAATATTTAAACTTCCCCCCATGTTTAAGGGCTCCACATTCTTGCATCCATATTATGTTATGGAGCTATGACATCAGCTAGTAATCTATATCTAGGTGTACTTATCCATCTGGTGATTTCCACTACATAAAGTAAAGCAAAAAGATTAAAAACTGATACTAGAACATCTACCTAGGAGTGTTACAACACTTGTCAATTTTTATGATCAACTCCTAAATGAAGTACTTAGGCTAATTGAATTCTTCAATCTAGTAGATCATCCTATGAGTGATGTCCACAACTCCTTTAGGTATTTGCTTGAAAAACTTGGTCATCTATCAAAAACTTCTAGTGAATCACTAGACAAGAATGTGCACTAATTCATCAAGGATTTTATTAATGTAAATCCCCTAGTTTTATCACATATACATGTCCCAAACTTATTTCAAGATGGGAGGTGTTTTGGTCTTATAGGGAAGTAGGGAATCTCCATGTGTAGGTATGCCCAAAGCTTGGGCCATGTCTTATGTGTTGATTATCACAGTCTCACTTGGGACCAAATAGATTATGCCTTCATTATATCATCCAAGTAATATTTTAACTATCTCTCCCAAGTTACCAAATGTTAGAATTTGTAGCAAGTGTTCAATGTCTATGTTTTAAAATTGGTGGGGAATTATGAGGGAAAGTGGTCATGCATCATCAATAAGATCAAGGTAGAAGAGATTCTACTTGGCTTCCTAGAGGTATTAAAATGGCTCTTGATCACTATATTTGGTTTGCTAAAGTGCCATGTCAACACCCATGGCTTATTTTTATGCTTCAAAGAGGGGTTAGATTAGCTGCATGGTATCCATGGCTACATGAGAGGAAATTCAAATTCTCTATATGCTCTATGTAATGAAAATGGTTTGGCACTTGATAGCTATAGCTCATGAAAATTTTCTAAGGATGAAATATGAACTTGGTGTTTGAACTTAGCCTTTATAGATTTGGTATGTCTTGGCTTCCACATCTAGGCCATGATTAACTATCTAATCATCTTAAATGCAATGGTGGAGGTGAAAAATCTGCATCTGATCTAGAAATTAAAGTAGTTAGTCATTGGTGCATGTGTGGATTTATGTCATTATGCTCTTTGGTGTCCATATGAAGGGTATAAGTAGTTGATATTGACTAGCTACTAATTTGTTAAAGATTAAATAAATCAACCCTTGGCTCTTGAATTTGATTTTGGTGGATGACCATTATCTGATAGATATCTTGCTAATGGGACATTTTGACATCTTTCTTGGATTTAATATTTTTTAGTCACTCCTCTTTGACTTTTTTGGTGGTACACATGGATCCTCCTATGCATGTTTGGTGCACATGATGCTTGGTATTTTTACTTCACAATGTTATTTCTAAGATCATCTACAAACAATAAAATAGAAAATAAACACACACAAAACATGTAAAATAGGGAAATCCTAATCTATATGGTGCTACTTAGTACCCACTAAACTTTTAGAATGAGATTAATAAACTATTGGTAGTAGGGATTAATCTTATAGACATTTAACCACCTTGGTAACATGGTTCCCTAACGATCCCTTAAAACCAAGGTTCCTTGATGCATTAGGTCATGTATAATGTAGGGCCCTTTCCATCTTATTTATATTTTGATGAGAAATTCTCTAAAATGGCTATCATATAGTAAAACTAGTTGATGTTTATGAAATTCTTTATGGCATAAGTTCTTATCATGCTAGGATTTTTGACTTTACTTATGCACTTCTTGTATCCACATTACTCTACATCTAAATTCATCCATATGATTTAGTTTTAGGAGTTAATTAGTAAGAGACTCTTGATATCTAAGTCATATGACTATGGCAATGTGCAAGCTAGGTACTAGATATTCCATCGACATGACTAATTCTAAACCATACACCAACTAAAATGGTGTAAATCTTATAGTTCTTTTATAATGTGTGTGATATGCCCATAAGATCATAGGAATGTGATCTTCCTATTCATGTTGCTTGACATCATATGTTTTTGTAAGTATTTTCACCAGTACATTATTGGAGGCTTTAGCTTGGCCATTAGCCTATAGATGATAGGCAATGCTTTTATGATGGGAGATCATAAACCTTGATAGTGTAATTTATAAAGTGCATTCCTCTATCACTGACTAACTTTATAGGGCATCCAAACTTGGTAATGATATTTTCATATAATAACTTTGTTGCATCCTTCATACCATAACTATATGTGGCAACAAATTTAACCCACTTAGTAAAATAGTCTATCATAGTAATGATGTACCTTGCTTTGTTTTACTTGCTTAGTGGGTTGATTGGTCTAAAAAAATCAATGCCCCATTATTTGAAAGGCTACTTTGATAATAGGGTATGTAATGACATCTCATATTTTTGGAGTGGTATACCCATGCATTGGTAGACATCACAATGCTACATAACTCTATGTGTATCCTGAAATAAATTTGGCTACCATAGTCCACTATAAAATCTTTCTAGCTGTAGCCTCTCCTGAAAAATGCACTCCTACAACTCCTTGATGAACTTTATCTAAGATTTGAAGTTGTTCATGTTTGAGTACAACCCTACATATGACTTAATATTTTCCTAAGTGATATAGAAGTCTATTAATAATGTTATATGGCACTACTCTAGTCATAATCTACTTTTTATCCTACTCCTGAAAGTGCACAAGGAAGATTCCTTGATCGAGGAAGTTGGCAATGGCTTTAAAGTTTTTAGGAATCATAAAGACATGAAAAATATGGGTATTAAGAGAGTCTTATTGTAATTCTTCTGGCCCTTCCCCATTTGGAATATGGCTAAGGTGGTTTGGTCTTACATTTTCCCTTCTTGGCTTGATATTTATGCTAAATTAAAAACTTAGAATGACATCAACGGTCAAGAGATTCATCCCCCTAGCATCGATTTATTGACTAGATATCATAGGGCTTGATGGCTAGTGAAAACTTTAAATGGTGTTTCAAGTAGATAATGTTGTAATTTTTAAAGTGCAAACATGATGGCCAGTGCTTCTCATTTAATGGTTGTATAATTTTTCTCCATGCCAGAAAATTTTTGCCTAGTAAAGTGGATAGGATGGTCTATCACACCATCTTTAAGTTGTGCAAGTACAACACCAATTTTAATTCCAAAAACATCTACATGTACATGGAAAGGTTGTTCTAATCTAGAAAAAAACTAGTATGGGTGCAATGACTAGTCATTATTTTAGCTCAATAAAATCTGCTTGATATTATGAGGTCTAGACAAATTTTACATTTTTATGTAGTAAAGTTTCTAGCATAGATGAAATAGCTGCATAGCCTTTGATAAATTTTTGGTAGTAGCTTGTATGTCTAAGAAAATAACATACTTATTGAATTAACAGGTGGAGGCATACTTAGTATTACTATGATTTTTGCTTGATCTATCCGAATACCTTTACTATATACTACATGTCTGAGTAAAACTCCAAATGATGTAAAAAATAAGAATTTCTTTACATTCAAGGCAATGAATATGGCTAGGCATCATTCCAACATTAAACATAGCTTGGAAAAATGTTCTTTGAATAGGGATAAGACTTCCCAATCATCAAGGTAAATTTATAGGAAATCATGAATGAAATCCTTGAATGCTATAAACACTATGCAAGAGAACACTATAGGTGTGTTATTAAGGCCAAAAGACATGACCTTTGTATGCAAAAGAACCCCATTCTATTGCATATTTTTTTTGGGATCTATCTTCTTCTATAGTTGTAATTTGATGATATTTGTTGAACGCATATATGAAAGAATATACTTCATGTCCTATGACAGACTCCAAAATTTTGTATGTGAATGGTATTATAAATGGATCATTTATGCAAGCATCATTCAAAATGTGGTAGTCCCCACATACTCAGATTTATCTTATTTTCTTGGGATAAACTACCATGGGGCTTACCCAATCAACTTTTTCTACTAGATAGATTATTCTTATGTCCTGCATTCTATCTAATTCGGCCTTTAATTTTAGCTTCATATTATATGGCCGCTTGTTGACTATTCATATGCATGCCTTTAGTTCAATATGAATCTCATTGAGAGATGGGTCAATTCCTTGAAATTATAAAAATTTGGTGGTAAAGACGTCTTGGTAATCCCTTAAATTTGTAGAGCTTCTAAAATTTTAGTTTTCATCCAATAATCACCTATGCTTACCAGTTTTGGAACCTCCTCAGTTCTAATGTTAGCGACATGCTTCTTGATAGGTTGTTGATAAATATTACATTTTTCAATATCCATAGATTCATGTATACTCCTTTGACCTTCCTATTCAAGAATTCATATGCTATGCAACTTATCTTCCCCAGTCAGTGTTGTAGTGGTGTTCTTGAGTGGTTTTATAGGTCACCATCAGAATCTAAATCTTCACTATCTAGTGCCTCATCTTGTATGTGGTGACATGGTTGTGTCAAATCTTATTCTTTCTTTTTAGCAAATTTGTGCCTTTGTAATGCCTCATTAAGATCATAGTTTACATTTTTATACATAATATATTTTTTTGTGGTACTCAAGTCTTCTATGTACCCATGACACAAAAAATACTTGAGTTTCTATAATACATTATAGACCAATATATTTTCATCTTTAAACACAAAGGTCTATATAAAATCACTCTACACTTATGCCCAATGCTTGGTCTCCCTTTTGCATTATTGCTACATGTACTATGTTGTTGGTAGTGGAGAAAGTGTATAGTTGAAGATGTGAACCCAATATTTTGGTGTGACACATTCTTATTATAGACTTAAACACAGTTATGCACATGAATTTTAGAGCACTCTCTTTCTTGAAAGAATGGCCATCTAGTGCAGATGAACTGTGGTAGATGAAACCTATTGATCATGAGCTCACAAGCATCATCTCATTCAAGATGGTCATTATGATGAGCTTCCCACCATGTCGCAACAACTCCCTTTAGAGCATAATTTAAAGCACTAACTTATTGATTGATGGTTAGGACATGTAATTGTAAATGCAAAATGAAATCATTGATGTCCTTTGTTGTATAGTACACAAGAAATTATTGCTCATGCACAAAGACCATTTGTATCAACCAAAGTTCATGATCACCTCTATCCCAATCGAGGAGTTGGGTATCTGAGTCACCATTGATAGATGAAGTTGCTTCCCATGGTAAAGTGACTTACTTTGTTGGTTCTATGTAGTCCTATATGTTATCATCAGCTTGGTATATGAAATGAACTTTTGACTGAGTCAGAGATTTTGAAGATATAGATGTGTATTATTCAATAACAAACTAATCAACTACCATCTATGTGGTTATTAGTTTAGTCTTCCACTATTTTGATGTCTTGAGTTGCTGAGTGAGTAATGATTTTACCTATAGTTTGGCATGTTGGTACAAGAATTTGCATTCAAATTCATGTAGAGCTTTTGGTTTTCCTTAGTATTAACCTTCATCCAACTAGTTTTTTGTGGAACATAGGGGAGTCTGGTTCAGCTAGAACTACATAAGGCTTAAGCATTTTATTGAGAGGAATGACAACTTTATCACCTTGATGTGACTCAAGCTAGTTGTGCACTATATTGATAGTTATTTGTCCATCATAGACCCATTTTTCCCTATTAGTATAAGGTAGTGCATTGCTATAGTATTCATATCTATGACCTCAAAGTCATTTCATAGAGACAAGTCTACGACTTTGATTTTAATGTCCTCCAATCTACCAATAGGATTAAATTTTTCATAATTAGTTAAGCTTAGAGTCATCGGGTTGTATCTGAGAGCTGGTCATCCAATAACTTCCCATGTAGATCTAGGAATCATATTAATTGTGCTATAAAAATGAAATAAGGAATTTGAGATCTTGTAACTAATAACCTCAATATCAATCCATACATTAACATCCTAGGGTTTCTTCATCTTGACATACTAGACCAATTTTTCTATCTTTTTTGACCATGTTATACACATTCTAAAAGATTATGTAGTAGATTCATGATGTTCTATGATATGTCTTCATTGCACAAGGTACTCAAAAGTTTTAGGAGATCTGTGAATGTAGTGACAACTCTATCTCATCATATAATGCACACTATTTGGCCATACATTTGTGTGTTGATTATTTCAGCATCACCATCAGTAGTTTCTTGATGTTGAATCATCTTCAACAAATGTGTAGCTTCATGCATAAGATTTTTTTCTATAGATGGATCTTGATATTTAACCTATTTAAATTTTTTGATGCCTTGATCTTGAGGCATCTCAAGTGAAGGCAACCCTTTTTATACATGTTATTATTATGTCCAAAGATTCAAAAATAATTTTATTTAGACTTCACACTTACCATATTTACATTTTAGATAGATTTGTCCTTTCTCTACTTCTCTAAAATAGGATAATCTTTTGTGTTATGCTGATAAAATACTCTATAGTATGTATAATATGACTATCATTATGGATTAATCAGATAATTGCATTGTACATGATTCTATTCCCCAAATAGATAGCATTATAGAGGAGGCCTCTAATAGTTATTACCTCTACCACCTTGGTATCCTCATCTATAACTACTTCAACCTCCTCCTCTTTTGGACTGATATCCCCCCAATATCCTCCTTGTTACTATGCAAAGTTCCAATGTCGGTAATATTGATTGATATCTCCCATGCTGAATTACTATTACATAGTTGGAGGGGTCCAATTCATTTGTTTTTGCTATGTTATGGGTGAGCTCTAAGGTGATACATACTGGTATTGAGGAGATGGAGGTGTCCAACTTGGTGAAGGAGTTCATCCATATAGACCATGAGGCTAATAGTATGGTGAAATTAGAATCCATTATGGACCTATTTGGGTTGCACAACTCTTATTAGCTTTTAGGCCTAGGATTGCATGTTTTGTCAAGGATATTTGTTATTCTATGATGGAAAATACATTTTTGGATATGCCCTATTTAATATCCTATAAATATCTATAGTTATTCTCATCATGGTTAGTTGATTTTCAAAATTTCTAATATAGATTCTACAAATTTTTGATATATTACTATAGAAGATGACATTATGTCATGGAATACCCTACTACCCAACATAGTTTGTAGAATTTTATCTTGACTTTAGGACAGTTATTTTGGTGGTTCCTTATTTTTCACACTCTATGTACCATAGATTCAATTTAGAATTATCCACCTCGTGGTATTTCTCCATTCTTTCATGAAATCATGTAGTGCAACAACTCTGGCATCTACTTTTATATCATATTAGGTTTGCACAATGGTAAATTGAATCATATTTCTTAGTACTTCAATGAACCATTCTACTTTGTCTTTATCTACAAAGTGAATTCTACCTTATTCATTACATCATAAAATCTATGATCATACTCATAAATTGACTCTCTAGACTTTTGCCTTATCTCCTTCAGATCCTGTATTATCTAGCTAGTACATTTCTTAATCTTAAATTTTGTGATGAGTCAATCTTGAATGTCTTAATTATCACTTTTGTAAATTTTCATCAGTGACACCCTTAACTTTCCATTTCATTTTTTAATTTAGTAGGTACTATTTAGGGTCTATGGACCCATCATAGATGGCTCAGTTTAAGAATCTTCCTGACTGATTCAACATATTGACTAATATGAATGGAGTCTTATGCACATCTGATATTGGAGGCATCTATGTTCTAAGTGATCATGTTTATGTACTACTCTATGCACTATAAGAATTATTTGTGCACATTTTTTTTATTGTACTTTCTTCTTCTTGTTGTTTAAATTCAATTAATCTTATGGCCTTCAAAGCCTACCTAATAGATTTTATGTGAATTTACATACCCAAATGGTTTACTTACTCTGAAAATGGTCTTTCCCAATTTTTATCCTCCTACTTACCTCACTGAAAATTTCTACTAGAATATAGAAGAACACTTCTAATGAATAATTCTTTCTAGTGAATTCTTCCTCTACTATGCTTGAACCTATAATTAACCTATGACTAAGTTCTATTTCTCTACATAATTATTACTCATTTGAAAATAATTTTTTTTAGCTATGCACTACTTCTATCTTCTATCTATTCTACTCCTAAACTACTCTCATCAACATCTTTGCACATCTCATCTTCATCTCATTCTTCATCCTCTCTTATTTGCTGGCATCCATCATCATCCTCTTTCTTCATCCTTCACTCATCACATATGTGTAATCATTCGTCATCTACTCTATTGTTACTCTTACTTCTACTCATAGCTACTTGGGTATTTTTTATTTATTCCATCTATTTTATTATCACAGTTCCTATTCTAAATCCAAAGTTTTCTTCTATCTCTTCTTTCCTCACATATTCTAGATTTAATTTCAAGTTCTATTTACTCATCTATCCATCATTCACCATCATGCACACACATCCCCATCTGTCCAAAGTGACTATTCCATATTAGCTAGAGTAGGCACCATGGCCTTATCCACAACCAATATATTCAATAGGAGAGGTCATTGCAAAAATTTTCCTCTAATTCCTTAGAAAAAATGGTCATATGTAGATTTGAATGCTATATATTCTTACACTACAAACTTGATGATATATCCATCTGTGGTGGTGGCAACCTAGTAGTATATTACTCACATTCAATTAGTTTCTAGTTTCAACAACTGGTTTATCTTTTCTTTGATCCAAGTAATAATTTATTTTATTTTGGAATTGAAGCAATATTATTCTAATATTTTCAAATAATTAGTCAGTAGTTCAAGAAGCTCATACAATTTTTTATGTATATTTATCTGTAAATATGCTTCTCAATAGTTTCACTTATGGTAAGACCAGTTCTTTTAGATTATTATTCTGAGAAGTGTTATACTTTTTGGTCTAGCCATGTTTCAATGTCTTATTATCCTGGTAACCATATTAGCATAGTTTCCTCTAGGAGTGTGTCCATGTTCACCACACCATTATTAGCAGAGGTTCTTGATGCAATAGAACATGCTAAGGATGAGGATAGTTAAGTTTTGTTATATTATGTAGGATGGTATAGAGAATTTATAATTAATAGAGGCATGACAGAGATGAGTTAGAGTGTGATAGATAGGAATTAAGATTAATCCAAAGTTTTCTTAAGTTATGTAGAGCATTTGGATTACTTTAGATAAGATTAAACCAAACATTAAACATGATAATAAATATAAGAAATAACATAATAAATACTATAGGGAACCATATCCAAAAACCTATATTAATCTCAATAATTGTTCATCATCTTCTTCATACATATAAACATATTTATAGTTGTTATAGTCCCTGAATATTCATCTTCTTCTCATACATTGGTGCCAAAGAGAGGAGACTATTCATCTTCTTATCCCTTTACAACTCATGGAGGATAGGATAAAATACATATAGCTAATAATTTCATACATAATACATGAATATTTGAAGAATGTCCTATGCAACTTTACTTATCTATTTTCTTCTCCTAAAAATTGATATGGAAATAATAATAAATAGGGAAGCTTTTGATCAATTGAATACTCTTTGAATGTTTTTCTTTTAATTTCTAGGTATTCATAGGTGGTGATTGAATAAGGGTTGATCTTATATTTATATCAATCCCTTTGGAGTAATAAATCACATTACAGTACTTAAGATAACCATTAGGATGCATTTCATTTGAAAATTGGATGAATTTAGGGTACCAGACACTTGTGTCAAGTCAAGATAGTAATATTGATGCTATTGTCAATCCCATATGTTAGTATCCAAGGAGTAGGAAAGAAGGTATAGGTTTTAAAATTGTAGAGATGGAAGATAAGTACATTATAAGAATTTTGGACAAGATAAAATGCCCTGGTCATCAATATAATACTGGTCAGACTAAGAGATATAGGCCAAGAGGCACAAGGATAGAGTATATGTAATACATGTAGAAGCAGGAAAGGTAAGGAAATAAGAGGAATATACAAGGTCTAAGTTTTACAAGTGTAAAATATTGATGTGATATATAATTACAAAATATATCTACATTTGGCCCCCTTTTAATCTAGTAATGAAATTGCTAGTTTAAAAGAAATGAATTTGTATTTGGGTGTGTATGCACACCTTATCTTTACATATGCCCAAGTTGAGTGATTTACTTATGACTGACCATAAACTAAGATCATGTTACAATATAAAATTATTGTATATATTCTAGGTTGAAATTAATTTAAATAGATTGTAATTGAAAGAGCAAGGTTTAGGAGTACAACTGTGTCGATGTAACTACCTTGCCTATTGGTAATTTATTTTATAAAAGATGTATCATTCTAAGGTTCTAAAATTGAGACTATGATAAATATAGATAAATATTTAAATTTAATATATCTAAGGTGTGTGTGTGTGTGAGTGTGTGTGTGTGTGTGTGTGTGTGTGAGAGAGAGAGAGAGAGAGAGAGAGAGAGAGAGAGATGCCCCCAAATTAGAGTAAAAGTGAGTTGCCACCTAGTAGTTGAGATTAACTCAATCATGTAACCCAATGATACTTATAACTAGGTGAGGTTGGATGATCAAGTTTAACCTAAAAACATTGAAAATTAAGTGATTTGATCACCTCAATCATACAAAAATGTGAACCAACTATTGTAGTAAATTGGCTCAATAAAAGTATGTAAGATTTCATGGAGTATCAGTACAAAAAAGGTATGTGATATGATAATAGTCCATAAAAGAGTTATGGAATTTGAAACTAATTTGGATTTTGTAATATTAGGCACATGTTGTATAACATATGTACCTTAGATGACTCATGTTGAAATTATGTTTAAAAATATTACCAATGTATAGAATTCTAACACAACTATGAATCTAATCATATAACTGTGTGATTCTACCAAGTCAGATAATTGTGTAAGTGTGGAGGACATGCTTCCAAAACATGCCTCCACTATATATGAATAAATATGAAAATTAATATAAGTATCAATGTAGAGGACATTTTTCCAAAACATGTCCCCCAATATCATTTGGAGATGTTGAATACTGCATAGGCATGGAGAACATGATTCTAAAGCATCCCCCCACTGAATCTAAAAATTGATATACATACCATAATGAATGAATGTGGATAACATGGTTATAAAGAATGCCCCACTAAATTTGGAAACCATGCCAAGTATGGATAACATGTCTCTATGACTTGGTCCCACTAATATTCCCCCAATTTGAGGTGAGGGAAAGATAGGAATTGGTAGTTACCTCACCTCAAAAGGATGAGATAACTATATAATCTATGAATGTAAATATGTAGCATATAAAAAAGAATATGTCTAGGTATATGGATCATTTAAGCCCATAGAACCAATGTAATCACATGTAGGCCTAAGAAACATGATAAAGATCATGGAAATGTCTAGATAGTAATAATATAAGCTCATAAACAAATAAGCACACACATAAGATCACGAAAAATAAATTCAAAAAGTAATGGTCCAAGTAAACCACAAATAAGGGGCATGTTCAAATGCTATACAATACAAGGGATATGGCTTAGTCAAATATCTATAAAAATAAGAATGACATATTCAAATGTTCATACAACAAAAAATGACATATGTAAATGTTAATGAAAGCATACATAGGCACAGGGCCACAAGCAAAGGAACATATTCAAATTTTAAGAAAAATGAAAAAAAGACATTGAAGGAAGTGCATAAATTAAAGCATAAGCAACCAACATAAACATGTCATGGTTGACCATGGATCTAATGTGTTAGGAAAAATATATCAATAGTATAGCATGTCAAGTACCCTGTGTAATATATAATCATGGATAATAGGCATGTGTAAGTACATATATAAGCTCAAACATGATAATGTAGAGTGATCATCGAATCATATAACCTATGTGTATCAAGATCAAAGAAGCAGATGCCCCCAATGTCCATATGACATGAGTATAAGGAAGGCCCAACATCTAAAATAGGAATGTATCATGTGTCTATGTATGCCTGTATCACACTCAAGTAGAAGTGTGGTGACACATATGTGTATATAGGAGTAACCTAGTATGTCATCCATCAATATGGAAGTAACATATGGATGTCAAGGAGCTAGTAGAACATGTAAGTGCTGAAAGTGTTTTTGAAGTTTTCAATGTTTTATGCTTTTTTTGGTATTTTTGGAATTTTTAAAGAGGAAATATCATATTATGATGCCATCCAATGGATATCCATAGCTATCTCCCCACTATGAATCTAGTGTAATACCTAGGTTACATTGTCAAGGAGTATGTGTAGGTGTAATCTATATCATTTTGGTATCAATGGTGGTTTATATATGTAAAATAAGACTATATGGTTGTGAATCAATAGTAAACATAACAAGAATAGGGGTCTTTGGAACCCATCATTGAATGATGTGTGGTTTTATTGACATAGGCATAATATGTGCATTCTAAGGATCTCTAGATATTTGAACATGGTGTCTAGTAGCAGATGGGGATTCTATGGAATTTATTATATGTCTCTAAAGTAATGGTTTCTCAAATAACATTTACTTAGTAAAGGGGAATTGTTTTCTCTTACCCTTTTACAATGAATTACCCTTTGTAGGCTTGATAGTTAGTTGTTTGGATAAATTTTATTTTGTTCAAGAGGGTGCTCATATAAAATTCCATAAACTATAATTACTCGATTGGCATGAATGTATTTAACACACCCATGCACTATAGAAGGTATTGATTGAAGAGTGTGTATCTAAGGTCTTCCCAATAACATATCAAATATGCTTATGAAAAGGATAATTGAAAAGGTAGTAACTACATGTGACAGACCAACTTGTAAAGGTAAGTCAATATCACCAAGAACCATCTAGGAGGTCCTATCGAATGATCAAAATAATCTGATAGAGAGGTGTAAATCACAATGAATATAACCTAAGTGCATAATTAATGTCATGGTGAAAACATTTTTGCTTGCACCATTATGAATCCTAAAACCATATATGGGGTGTTTATCAAGGTATACTTGAATGAGTAGAGAATGAAGATCATAGTCATCATTCTTAATTTCACTATCATCAAAGGAAATAAAATTTCTCTCAACCATGAGAGGTATATGTCATGTGTAAGTACCAATAACCACATCTAGTGGGTGGCCATACTGTGATGGAGGAGGATGTGTATTATGTGTCATTTGTTAAGCATGAAATATACTGAGAGGGGGGGTGAATCAGTATATTATATATCTTATAAAAATTTCCCTTAATCAAATTTCACTTAATCAAATATTCAAGATATGCAATAAAACTAAAACAATAAACACCACACAAGAGAGAGACACCAAATGTAACGTGGAAACCTAATGTGGGAAAAACCATGGAGAACAATCTCAAGTATATGAATGAGCACCAACCCAAATAATATTCGCAAGCACCAACTTGCAAGAGCACCAACCCCTTTGTTGAGCACCAACCCAACAACTATTCATGAGCACCAACCCACAGGAGCACCAACCCCTTTGCCGAGCACTAATCCAACAAAAATTTGTGAGCACCAACCCACAGGAGCACCAAACCCTTTGTGTAAACCACACAACTATCTCTCAATGTTGCTATCTCAACAAATGATAGTTCATTACAACATCTCTTTCCTCTCTCTCACCTTTGCTCTTCTAAGCTAGATATAACAAATACAAATCATATTCATCTCTCACAAATTCTCTTCTAAGCTAGATAATACAATATCAAATCAACCTCTATCTTCCATATTACAAATGGCTTTTCAAGCCTTTATTTATAGCTTTCCAAATGACCTTTGGCCTTCCCCCTTTGTGACCTTTCAATCCTCATGGAAAATGGTGCCAAACTTGTATGACCCTTCATATCCTTGCCTTTGAAAAGTCATGTGGTGACCCTTCATGAGCAAAAACGTCCTTCCCTCTTTTGTCCTTATCTTGGTGACTTTTCATATTCCTCAAAGTGTCCCTTCATGAGAAATTTTGCCCTTCCTCTTTTGTCTTCACTTGGTGACTCTTGGAATTCCCCAAGATGACTCTTTATGGGAAAATGTGTCCCATCCTTATTTTGTCTTTATCCCGTGGCTCTTTGACTTATCCATGGGCTGTTCTTTTATCTCATATATAACCAAAAATATATTCGTTAATATTAAATAAATATTAACTCACATTATCCAAGATATATCTATTACAAACAACATTAAATGCAATGGGGCCTTTATCACCAATAATGCTAGACCTTTGACATCAATGACAATATTTCCAACAATCTCTCCCTTTGTCATTGATGGCAACCTCAATCCTAAAACTACCACATCCTGTCACCTACACATACTATCATCTAAAAACATACAGTAACTCCCCCTTACTGTAGCAAACTATACCTATTCCCTGTACCTATTTTTGCACCTGTACCTGTACCTATTATTTTCCCCCTTTGACATCAATGGAAAAGGGCCTACCTAGAGCTAACACTTAACTCCCCCCCAACTGATGCTGAACATTAATGGCAGGAAGTAATAGAAATTACTCCCAACTCCTCTCGCAGATCTTTGAATGTGTCCTTTGATCATGCCTTTGAGAAGATATCTGACAATACATATACATTGTTCCCTATCCTTTGAGCATCTACAATCAACTCATTTGAATCTTTTCTTCTAATCTTACAACCTTCAGCATGATCACATATTTGACTAACACTTAATAGATTATGCTTAAGACCTTTTACATACAAAACATTTTTAGTCTTAGTTCTACCATAATCCAAAATCAAAGTACCTTTTCCATCTATCTTGGTAGTGGTTTTATCTCTGAATCTCACTATGCCACCATTGATCTTCTTTAGAGATATGAACTTGCTTTTATCTCCTGTCATATGCCTCGAACATCAGCTATCAATTAACCATGGATGATCTTTACCTCTTACATGTAGGTTTGTATGAACCATCATAAAAGCTTCATGTTATTTCTTCTACCATGAACATGTCTGAACCTTCTTTTTTATGAATGGAGCTTTGAAACTCTGATCCTTCTTGATTGACTCAAACACACTTCTACAATACCGAGTTATGTGTCTAAAGTTGTTGCACTTGTATCATATTATGGTCTCTTCATCAAAGCTTGATAGAGGAGCAAAAGATTTGTGTCTTCTGCTTGACTCTACTTGACTTTCCTTCTTATTTCTGAAATTGTTAGCTCTTTTTCTACATTCTAATTTTTTGTGACCATATCCATTATAATAAAAACAATAGCCATAAAAATAAGACCTGTCTGTATATCTCTGACCTGATTGTATTTTGTAGCTTTGTTCTCTCCAGCCTTCTCTATTTGAAATGTCCTCTGCATTTTTCACTTCTCCCCTTTTTGTTTCCTCTTTTGTAAGAGCTTCAACATAGCTCTTTTTCTTTTCAAAACTGATCCCTATCTTATCTGAATTTGCTTTTTAACTTTCCAATATATTATTTAGCATGTTAGTGCTATCCTCAAATTTTGAATCACTAACTACTTTATCATTGACTGCTTTCTCAATATCTTCTTTTAAAGAGGCAATTTCAATAACATACCTTTGACATTCTTTTCTTGCTATTTCCAACTATGCTGTGAGATCTTTTTCATTTTTTTTGGCTTCTTCAAAGTGTGCTTGTAGATCTTCAATCATTTCCTTTGACTCCAATTCATTTTTCTTGATCTAGCACTTTAATCTTCAATTCTTATTCTCAATAGATTTTAACTCTTCAAGGGCACAAATGAGTTCTCCTTCCATATTCACTTCAGATTCCTCCTCTTCTTCTTCTTGATCATCTTCATGTATGGCCATGAATAGAATCTCTTCTTCTAAATCACTAACTCCACTATCTTTGATTGAGATAGGATCCTTAGAATATAGGCTCTTCTTCTTGAATCCCTTCTTAGATTTGCCTTTGAAATTATTCTTGTATGTAGGCTTTTCTTCTTCATCATCATTACCCTTATTTTGGTATCTACCTAAAAAATGTCCAATCTCTCCATAATTAAAACATTTAAAAGGTAATTTTCCTTGATATTTACCTATTCCCCTTTTCGACTTGCGAATGAAAAGTGCCCCATTGTCATTTTCATCATCACTGGAACTATCACTTGATTCTTGAATCTTAGCTTTCTCTTTCTTTGATGTCTTGAAAGCTGCTTCTCTTTTTGAGGGTTTATCTTGTTCTATCTACATCTCATATGCTATAAGTATACCATGAAGCTCATCCATATTTATCTTATCTAAATTCTTCATCTCCTTGATTATTGAAACCTTTGCATATCTCATTGGTAGAGATCTCAAAACCTTTTGCACCATCGTTGACTCTTCCAATGTTCTCTAAGACCTTGAATCTAATTTACTATCTGATCAACTCGCAAGAGATAACTTGCTATATCTTCTTCTTCTTCCATCTTCAAACTTTCAAACTACCTTCTAAAAGTCTGAGGCTTAGCTTGTTGAACCTTTCCATCACCTTTGTAATATTCTCAAGTTTAACCCAAGTTTCATGAGAAGATTTACATTTCATAACTTTAACAAATTTATATTCACTTAAACCACATAAAATAGCATTTAAAGCTTTAGCATTACATTCACTTGCCTTCTTTTCTGTTGGAGTAATTACAGAGGTCTGTGGCTCTTCATATTCCTCCACCACTGCTTTCCATATGTCGAATCCAAGGGCCATCAAATAAACCTTCATTCTCATGCTCAAAAAATCATAATTCATCCCATTAAACAAAGGTGCCTTATTTGTATAAAATCCTTCTTGTGACCCAGCCATCGTGCTTTCCCGATCTACCTTTAAGTTGTAAAACTTTTCAAAAAGGAACTTGCTCTGATACCAATTTTTAAGCACAAAATATACTGAGAGGGGGGTGAATAAGTATATTATATATCTTATAAAACTTTCCCTTAATCAAATTTCACTTAATCAAACATTCAAGATATGCAATAAAACTAAAACAATAAACACCACACAAGAGAGAGACCCCAGATATAACGTGGAAACCAATTGTGGGAAAAACCACAGAGAACAATCTCAATTTTATGAATGAGCACCAACCCAAACAATATTTTCAAGAACCAACTTGCAGGAGCTCCAACCCAACAACTATTCGTGAGCACCAACCCATAGGAGCACCAACCCCTTTGCCAAGCACCAACCCAGCAACAATTCATGAGCACCAACCCATAAGAACACCAACCCCTTTGTGTAAACCACACAACTATCTCTCAATGTTGCTATCTCAACAAATGATATTTCATTACAACATCTCTTTCCTCTCTCTCACCTTTGCTCTTCTAAGCTAGATATAATAAATACAAATCATATTCATCTCTCACAAATGCTCTTCTAAGCTAGATAATACAATATCAAATCAACCTCTATCTTCCATATTATAAATGGCTTCTCAAGCCTTTATTTATAGCTTTCCAAATGACCTTTGGCCTTCCCCCTTTGTGACCTTTCAATCCACATGGAAAATGGTGCCAAACTTGTATGCCTTTGAAAATTCATGTGGTGACCCTTCATGAGAAAAAACATCCTTCCCTCTTTTTTCCTTATGTTGGTGACTTTTCATATTCCTCAAAGTTTCCCTTCATGAGAAATTTCACCCTTCCTCTTTTGTCTTCACTTGGTGACTCTTGGAATTCCCCAAGATGACTCTTCATGGGAAAATGGATCCCATCCTTCTTTTGTCTTTATCCCATGGCTCTTTGACTTCTCCATGGGCCCTTCTTTTGTCTCATATGCAACGAAAAATATATTCGTTAATATTAAATAAATATTAACTCATAGTAGCCAAGATATATCTATTACAAACAACATTAAATGCAATGGGGCCTTTATCACCAATAATTCTAGACCTTTGACATCAATGACAATATTTCCAACTTCATTTAGACTTCTAGTTCCTTTTTATAATGGTCTGACAAAGTATAGTTAAATATTTTATGTTTATGGTGATCACTAGGTTGTGAACCTGATTCTTTTGGAGGATCCTCAAATATAAGTTTTTAGTCATTGATAAGATCTTGGATCTTATGTTTCAAGGTAAATCATCTACTTTTAGAATGTAATGGTCCTTTATGATAATCACAATAAGCATTCATATTATATTCTTTGGGTATAGGTTGACTCATATCAACCTTGATAGGACGAGGGAGAGATATAAGCTAGCACTTTAGTAACCATAATAGTTATGAAGTTGGGGACTCAAGTAAACATGTAAATTATATCCTTGGTTCATTAGATAAGATAATTTGATTAGGTTTTTAGGAAACTATGTTAATTATGGTAGGTGTTTATTTTTTAGGCTCAAAAGGTTTTACCTTATAACTTGGTTTAATTGTGAACTTGGTGCTAGATGTAGATGCATATGGTGTGTTTGTTACATACTTTAGCTTATTAAATGACATAAAATTCATTTCACAGTCCCATACAACATGGCATAAGTCATTCAAAGATTTCAATTTATTGAAAATAATGGACTCATGTAAATAAGCAAGAAAAATTTGCTTGAATATGTCTTTCAAATATTTTTCTACCATAAGATTGGTCATTCTAGCTAGCATTATCTTATATCTCAAGACATATTAATTGATAAGTTCATTGGTTCCTTGTTTGATCTTTAAAATTTGGGCATAAGAAACCTTTTCAAAAAATTTAAAGGAAAAGTGTGTTAAGAGTTGGTCTACAAGAGGTTTGAATGCTTTGATGGATTAGAGAGGTAAATCATATAGCCAACTCAAAGCATAGTCCTTGAGACTTATTGGAAATAATTTGCGAAATTTTTTATCATTGGAAGCATAGTCAAAGCATGCCACATAAAATGTTTGAATATGTTGTTTTGGATCACCCTTTCCATCATATAATGTGAACTTAGGTTTAATATATCTAGTTGGAAAGGGGTGTAAAGATATTTCAAGTTCAAGAGCGTTATGTAAGACATCTTGTGAATCTATGGCATGAGGTAATTTTAAAGCATTTTATTCAATATTTGTAATCTTATCTTACAAGGTCTTTATAACTTAAAGGAATGATTGAACTATAGGCTTACTAGGATTTAGATTAATAAGTTCAGTAGTGACCAAAGGGGATGAAAACATTTTTTGAGTAGTAATATTTATTAAGACCAATATTAGTGTTGAAACAAAAGGTAAGTCTGTGATAGATGTATCAATAGTAATTTTAGGGAATAAAGGTTTAAACACATAATCCATGCCCCCACTAGATGTATTTAATTATAATGTGTTCAAGGGGAGAGATGTTTCTACTATAGTTTTGGGATTGTTTTCTTAGAGTATAGTTTTTAAGATCTCATCAAGATCTTCAAGGTTTTTTTGAATTCACTCATGAAATAATGCAATTGCATGTACTTGATCATGGTCTATTTTCTAATTTTCATTTATTTTATGGTTTTCATTATCAAAATCTTCTTCTATGATAACCCTATCAACATTTTTTTCATTATCAACATGGGTATCATCATGTTACAAGGTATGAGATCCCTCATTGGTTTAAGACATCTTGTATGGGTAGAGGGAAAGCTCAATATGTTCAATAGGCATACCTCCAAAGCTAGGGCTATGCTTAGGTTAAATGAAAAATAGTAAAAGTAGGAAATTAAAAAGTACATCAATTTGAAACCCTAGCTAGTTTAAAACCTTAGGAATCAAAAAAATTTACATTCAAATGAATCGAGTTCACCAAATGTTTAACCTTAAAATGTGGATCTAGATTGGTGTTATCTAGATTCATATTAAAGGGGTAATAGAAATGAAATGTCACAAGGATGATAATTAGATCTATACTAAGATAATTAATTTATAACCTTAGTTATAAGCATACACTGAATTTATTGTGTTGAGATAGTCTAAATATGAAAAGTACAACTATGATAGATATATAAATAATAAAAAGTGAAGTAATTAGATTATTCTGATGCTAATGTATTTCTAGATCTAGGATAGGCTAAAATTAGGTGATAAGGAGATCTTAGAACAATCATCAAATTTTAGTTCTAATGCTTCTGGCTCTCTAGATAATAATGTTAGCTTTAGATGGTTATGTTGATGCTATTATCTAGGTTTGATGCTAGTGTCCTATATAGAATATTTGTTGAAATAAGATGTGACCACTTGGATTCTTTTGGGTTATACTTTGTCTTTATTCTAATGCATTTAGATATGGGTCATAGACTATTTCTACTTGTGAAATGGAAAAACCATACCTTTAGATCTTCAAAGTGACCTTGGAGAAAAATGGGTTAATGCGCACATAGTGGTGAACTAACCCTAGTGACCCCATTATCAAAGGATGTTACCTACATAACCAATACTCTGAAGAGGGACTCAGACTGATGTAGTTATCCCTTATGTGTTGGCTTGTGTGTGAATCATATAATGTGTGTAAAGTAAGTACAATAATGACCTAGTTTTTAACTTGGAAAATTGAGTTTTTGGGCTCCTCCTTTAGTAATTTAGACTTGTAAATATGTAGTCCCTATAATTGATATGAAAATAAGAATAAATAGGGAAGATTTTGATCAGTTGAATGCCTTTTTATCAGATTGCTAGGTATTCATAGGTGGTGAATGAATGAGGGTTGATCTTGTATTTATATAAATATATTTGGTGTAATAAACTGCATTAAAACACTTAGGCTAACCATTAAGATACATTTCATATGCAATTTGGATGACTTTAAGGCATTGAACACTTGCATCAAGTTAGGATAGTAATGGCAATTCTATTATCCATCTTAGATGTTAGTGTCTAGAGAATAGGAGAGCAAGTATAGGTTTTAAACTTATAAAGATGGAAGATAAGTACATTCTAAGCATTCTAGATAAGATAGAAGGCCTAGGTCATCAATATAAGATTAGTCATACTAAGAGATATAGGCCAAGAGGCATAAGAATAAAGTAGATGTGAGACTTGTAAAAGCCAAAAAGGTAAATAACTAAGAGGAAAAACTAAGGTTAAAATTTTCCAAGTGTATAAGATTGAGGTGATATATAATAAAAAAATATCATCTGCAGTACAAATTTTAAACATGCAAAGAAAGTTAAAAAATTCTTCTTGAGGGAAAGTCTCCCTTTCCCCTAGGTAGAGGTGTGTCTCAAATTCATGAGGTAATTGACACTTGAGGTGAATAAAATGTTTTTTCACTCACATGTCTTAGTCCTGATCAATCATTTAAATAAAAATTTCACCCTCACTATGCCATTCTTTCTATTGATGTCACTTAAATCTATGATGGAGGATTATCAGAATGACATCTCAGATGTCATCATCCATCAGGTACTCATCCTAATACTGGTGAGTGAAACCAAACCATTAATATATTGTGTGGTAGATGGTGAGGAGGAGACTATCCCCAATGCTACAAAGAAGTTCAGGTTTTAGGGATGCTGCAGAGGAGCTAATGGATTTTGATGACTCATAGAACATGCTCAAACAATTCTTATATACCAAGAAGGTGAAGAACTTAGTTCATATTAGAATAATAATGATCATGTAGATGAGGAGGACTACCTTAAAAAGACCAATTTAGAGGTAGAAACCCTTTTAATTCTCAAAAAGGATCACCTAGAGTCACCAATACATATTTTAGAGGAGATGAATCTCTTAGAGATTGGGTTGTAGTAGAGGTGGGGACCCTATCATCCCACTTGAAGAATGATAAGAAGGTGGTTGTGCCTGAAGAGAGACTAGCTGGGGAGGAAGATCCCAATATAATCTTGAGAGGACAGTTGAAGGACTTGGAAGAGAGACTAAAAGACCTTGCAAAGGCATCAAATAAATTAGGAAATAAATCAACATTATCAAAATAGTGATCCTAATTAGAGTAGGAGTTGGTAGTATGAGGGACATGTCTAGAAGAAACTAATTTGCATGCTTAATCCTGAGCTGGAGGCAACACCAATTGAGGAATATGAATTTTAAAATAATTAAGAGTAAATTTTGAGGAAGTGCAAGGAAACTATGCATGATAGGAAGAGGTTTAAAATGTTTGAGGTTGATGAAACTTTGGAAAATCCACCAAAAGCCAAAACTATGAAAGGGCCTAGTTAAAAAATAAGAGGAAATATGAAAATAAGTTAGATAGCAAGGTATTTTTTGATGGTATAAAAAATAATGACAAGACCAAATATATTATCCAAGAGGAGTAAAAATATTGGTAGGCTAGGTTGATGTTATCATGTACTATCTATTTTTTCTTCTATTGGGATAGGTTCCTTGTTGATTTTGGGTTGACCCTTTGTGGGTTTTTGTTGGATCCCTAGTAAGATGACTATTCCATTTTGTCCTAGCTAGTTATATTTTGGTTGTCTTGGTCATTTAAGTAAGGGTTATGATACCCCTTAAAACCCATTTGTTTACCTAAGCTAAAAAAATGACACATGGGGGCATGATAAAAATTCATATGCACACTATATTATTTCTTAAATTCAACGGGAATGATATAGATTCATGTCAAACTTTCATTACTACTTATCTAAAGTCATGGTAGGAGCATGGATGTTATCTATTATATTTTGATCATGCATATAATAACTACAAAAAAAGTGAAAATTTAATTTGTATGCCATTTACATTGGTTGTTTTAATTAAAATTCATAGTGAATAACTTGGATATTCAACACCCTCTATCATTATAGCCTATTAATCCATTGTGGATCAAAACCCATTTCTACCTTGGGGTTACAAAGACCAAAAACACAAATTAAGGTTTTTATATCCCTCAATGGGTTATAATATTTATACTTGTTCACTTCAAAATTGGGCTTGATCACCCACAATCCACCATGGTTTAATAAAGGAACCAATCTCTCCAAGTGATTTAGGAGAAGCACCATTCCTCCAATGCTTCAAGGAAGCATCATCTTTGAGAAAAGTTACAAGAGCAACATTGGTTTCACACATACATGTGTACTCCTTTTTTATTTAAAATCTTTAATAATTCAAGTTACATTTCAATTTTCAATTCCACATATGGACATTAAATAATTTTACATCATTATAGGATTCACTATGGAACACCTTGCATGATTGGAGATTTATCCCAAAGGTAAAGTGTGGTGTACACACTTAAGTATATATTTCATTTTAATCTAGTAATTTCATTTCTAGATTAAATGGGGGGGGTGTAGACACAAAAAAAGGGTCATGAATACTTGGTAATGGAATTTTTAGCCCACTTTTACCTTACTTGACTTGAGCACTTACTCTGTCCCTATTTCACTACCTCACTTAATCCTAACTATTTGTATGGACTTATCCATTTATAAGTTATTATACACCTATAAAAATGTTCTAAATTGATAAAAATACCTATATACATCTATACAAACATGTTAAATCCTATGGATTAATCTTACCCTTATAAGTCAAAATTGATCTAAATGGATAATGATTAACACTTGATCTTGTTCTTATGGGTCAATCCTTCCCCATTCACAATAATGATTCTTTTTTCAAATTTTAAACCATCCCTAATAATTTGATCCATATTTTTTAAATAGCTAGCTTTAGGTTTCACCATTTTCAATTGATATATACACACCTCTAAGTCACCTATTGTACCACATAGAAAATTTCATTATTCATGCACACTTACACAATTGTACACTAATAAAAGCTTCCATATTATTTTTTATTTCAATTATATTCACTTGAAGCAAAACTTATCCATGTCACGATCCTATTTTACCAAGTAAATCATAACATAATCAAGTCTTCAAGCCATCTCTCAATGAATAAATGTAGAAAAAAGAAAATTATTTCACTAATCACTCTAGGTGGGAGAACTACATGGGCTTCAATTCCATCCTTGGAGTATTGGATACATATACAATGTTCAATTATCATATGTGTGATTTTGGATAACTCATCCCATCACACACCCCTCATCTTATTACAGGCTTTTAGATATTGAAATCCCTATTAGGGTTTTAAATTTTAATAAGTCATTTGTAGGTCATCCACCCACAACTAAAGGTTAAATTTATACACATTCATATTTCAATCAAGTTTATGTGATTGTACCATCATATTCCTATTTTACCACACATGTAAAGATCAAAACACATATGATAGTAGTGGAAATTAATCTTAAAATTTTCTAATTGATTTTATCTCATAATAATATCAATTATTGTTTTAATTTCACATGTATATTCAGTCTAATTTGATCATCTCTAGCCATCTTATAGTCGCACATAACCACCTTAACTTGAAATAATAAGCTAAGGCTTATTTTTTAATTTAATTTTAATTTATAAATTAAAAGTTATTTATAAAATTTTATACCCTTCTATTCACTTTTTATTTATTTTTAGATTGTTACTCAAGGAAAAATGGGTCCATGTCCCTAAACATAGTACTAAAAAATTCAAAAGTTGCCTGACATGGTGGAATAATTGTAAAGGAAATTGTAAAACAAAAAATAAAAGTAACAAATATCTGAAAGTTTTTTTTTAAATTACTTTCAGACTTGAAAATACAAACATCCTCAAAATTATTACTTTGACTTCTTCCACCAACCATGAGAACTCAAAGTCCTTTTAGGAAAATTTAGAATGATGCAACCTTTCTTTCTATTTCTAACAACTTTCCATTCTTCTTGATTACTCAATTTGTTTGAAACCCAACTTTTCAAACTATCTACTTTTTTAGCATTAACTTTATCTAATTTATTCTTAATGTACAGGTCCCTTTCTTTATTTTCACTAGATCCAACATTCTTATATTTCATAGAAGAAAACACATCTGGTATTTTACTAAACTCATAAATCTTTTCAAGAAAATATTCTACAATATCATCAGAATACAATCCATGATTGCTAACCACAATCACTGTCAGAAGCTCTTCTTTATTCTCATTCCCCTAAGAAGAGACTAATTTCTCTTGGATCTAAAAGATGAAGTTGAAACATGACCTAATTGAAAGAAATTTCTAAATCAAAAAGGTATTCCTTCAAAATCAATGGATTACGACGAACACCTCTCTCTTACTTTTAATTCAATCTTCTCTAGTAAGACCTGAGAGATATCTAAAATAACTGATATTATTACAAAAGTCAGCTAGGAAAAATTAAGTGAAGAGGCATCAATTTATAGAAATTCCCCTAAATCTTTACCTATAACTATAAGCCCAATTTTTTTCCAAAACTTAAGAGGAAGATACAATAGCCTTATCCAAATTGGGTAAATGAAAAGATTATTTGTTAAAGGGTTAAACTTAGGAAACTATGGTTTTAACAAAAGAAGGTGATTATCAAGATTCCAAGATTTAACTTTAAGGATCTTATTCTGATCGATTAAAAAATCAAAATCTACAATAAAAAATATTTTTACACAAGGGTATATTTCCATATCACCTATCAACAATACCTACCAAGAAAGTGAAATCCATTTATGTAGAACTAAAAGAGACAATAAAAACCTATCAAAGTGATAGATCAAGCCCCTATATAATAACCATTCTTCACTTTTATAAATATCCTCCAAATATTTTACTTCAAATTTGACCACTAAGGGATTCAAAACCCTTGATTAATCTATATTAACACTTTTTAAAGATTCCCTAACCTCCAAAACCAAACTGGCTAGGATTTAATGAAGGCTACTCAAGATATCTTTATCAAATCTCCCAACTATTGTAGACTCAAAATATGGTAGCTAAAATTTTGGACTTAAATCCTTGCCCTTTAACAACTTCAATCTCCTCCCTTGTTCTACCCTAGTTCACTCATCAAACCCTTAATATTTGGGTGTCAACTCCTTGAACATAGCTACTCTTATGACCATCATCTTTTTACCATGAAATCAAGTGTATGTGGAAGAGCTATGGAAGACCTAGGAAAATTGTGAGCTAAGGGTTGCCACTAGGCTGAGCCCAAAGCCTGATCATATGTCATCGCCACCAAGAATAAATGAGTGAAAACTTTCTATGGATAACTATTGACTTTTTATCAATTAGAGTTAATACACCAATTATTTCCAAATTTTGGTAAAACATTTGAGTAGAATCCAACTACCATCGAATTAGTCCATAAAATATCTTAAGTCTCTAATATAGAGATAAGAATCACTACTTCTATTAAAAATGTGAAATGTGGGCATGAGGAAGTTGTGAGGTAATGGTTCATTTATAATATTGTGTATAATTAAGTTTCCATATATAGCATTAGGATCAACCCAAACATGGTATGCTTTGATTTATAGGGTTTAACGATGCATTTTATGTTGTAAGGCACCCAAAATAAGCATTAAAGAGATGATTTATTGGAAAGTCATGTTAAAATCCTTAATAGGTTCATTTAGTGGTTGGTCCTTATTATTTTAAGTTTCCATAGGTATGTTATTGTGAATGGCTGAAGGAGGTCTTGGGAAAAAATGTATACTAGATATAGGTTGAGTAAAGTAATCACACTCATGTAATGTATTCTTCCATATATTTAAAATTTGAAGATGTATCATTGAATATTATTACATTATCATCACATTTGGTCTCAATTAAAGGTTCATTTAGAGAGATATTTTGACATTGTATTTAGAGAGAAGATAAAGAATCATCATATGTGTTTGTATAATTGAGTATTTTATAAAAACATAGATGGGATTCAAATTTATTTTACCATTTCTAAATAGAGATAAGGAATTTCACATTATTTTTCTATATCTAGAGAGAAAATGAATTTCAAACTATTCACATTATTTTTCCACTTATAGAGAGAGGAGTTCTACATTATTCACATTATTTTTCTATTTTTAGAGAGAAGAAATTTCACATTATTCATATTATTTTTTCATTTATATAGAGAGAAGGAATTTTAACATTCTTCACATTCTTTTCCATTTATAGAGAGAGAATTAATTTCAAATTCTTCACATTATTTTTCCACTTCTTGGTAGGGCTTATGCCTTTGTGTTTTATAATAGTTGATGAAATGAAATGATGTGGAAAATTTTAAAGATAAATGAGGTACGTGTTGTCACTCAATTTTGTACCCTTGGAGAGGTAGTTAAATCCTTCTCCAAATTGAGTGAAACATGGGATTAACCATAGGCCTATGGTTTGCCTATAATAGGGGTAAACCTCTAGATTGGAGGGCTAGCTCCCTTTGTTTATCTATTAAATATCATCACCTAAACTACTAGCTCATTTGGATGAAAAGGGAGAGAGAATACATTAAGTAAACTATCCTAATGAGGTGATGCACCAATTGTGACCTAACCACTTCCAACCAATTGCAAGTACACTTCAAAGACAAGCCTAACTTGCACATACATTAATCTAAATATGTCCCTTACATTAGTATTTCTCATAGAGGTTTGTAAAGGAATATTGAGATAGGAGGACTAAACACAAGGTCATTACATAACACTAGTGGAGAGCCAACTCACTAAAATTCATGAAAAACTTCATTATAACACTTAAAGATACTTGTAATAGACTTTCAAATCTAAATATGAGTGCAAACAAAGACATCATGTTAAGGAAGAGAATCCATCACTTAGTAAGATTAACTAGTTAATAAACACATTAAAATAACTCATGGAAAAGATAAACCAGATCATTATTTATTAATTAAAGGATAAAAATAAGCAAAGCTTCACCATAATTAGGATACAAACTTAGCCAAAAGTGGCTCAATATATAGAGAAACTGAGAGAGAAGAGAAGAATGGTGTAAGAGAGAGAGTAGACAAGTGTCATGTGAGTTAAAAATAAAAGAGGAGTTAGGGAATAGTCCTAATAGAATTACAAATCCATGTGTACCTTCTTTGTAGATTCTCCAAATCTATAAGTGACATGGGAGTTGAAATTCTTGCTTTACACCTTGATTAACTTCTTGAAACTTCTTTTTTTATTGACATGTTAAAGGAAAATTGGCCTTATTGACGATCAGATAAGTTTTTTCTACCTCCTAGATTTGTACTGAACACCTCTCATTTGACCCAAATAGGTTATCTTTGACACATCACCCCTTTCTATTGCAAGGTGTCTAGAGGACTCTTCATCTCCTTATGTCTATTTTGCACACAAGTGTCAAAACTTGGTTTCAATTACTAGCTCATCCAAGCTTCATGTATGGCCTATTGACACCATATTAGACCTGGAATAATCCATTTTGAGACCTTAAAATATCCCCAAATTTTTTTTCTCTACCAAAATCCCCAAATAGACCTTCTTGCTTGCAGCCCTAAAATAGTAAAAACCTCCTTTTTAGAGAAAATTATAGAGGATCCTAAGAATATAAGGGTATATTATAATACCCTCTATGTCCTTACATTTCTAGGTTCAATTTCATACTCTGAGAGTGAGTGTATATGTCCTTTTTTCCCTTTTCTCTCTCATAACTAGGCCTTAATTAGGCCTCCCTGCCAAGAGAGTGAAAAATGATTATACTATATTCCCACATGTGACAAACCCAAAACTAAAGTGTGATTTATTTAGAAACATGTTCCCCACCTCCATGCCAAATTTAAAGCTCTAACTCACTGTAAAAACCTATAAAATAGCAAAAAATAATCATTTTAGCCCTATTTTATGTGGTTCCATAGAATACCATACTAACCAATGGCATGAGATGATGCTCAAGGGAGTTATTAAGATGTTATGGGTGTTTCAAAATTTTATCTATTTCATCTAGAGGCACGAAATCTCACTTCTCTCTTATCATGTCTTTATGGCTCCCCTTAGCAGCCTGAAAGTGCTTCAAATTCTTAAGGATGGTTCATAAAGATCAGGGCATGAAACCATCAACCAATTCCACAAACTTGAATTAAATTATGGTATTTAACTTCCCCTAGGATATCATGGTCCCATGCAACATGTGTGATCCATACCAAGCAAATCAAATTGACCTCTCAGGTTGAAAACAAGCAATTTGGGGGATCTAAGCATGATTGTAGTCTGTAAGAGCTTTTATTGAGTTTGTTTTGATCTCAAATGAGTTGAATAGGTCCATGAAATCTCACTTAACCCCTACCAATGTCTATATTATTACTTTGTTACTCAAAATATCTATAGATGCCACTACTCTAAACCTAGGGTTCTTATGCTAGGCTACCTAACATACTCTAATGGATTATAAGTGCCTTGTTTCTCTATTTATTAGGTTATATGAATTATTAGGGTGTTTTAAAATATATTTAAACATCCCCTCAAGGTATTTAAGTTAATATCATCTCATTTGACTTCATTATCATCTCCTTGAGACCTGACTGCCTAATGTAAGCCTAAATATACACTTAGGACTATGTAGGGTACGAATGAGGTTGACTATTTTATCTCATTTTTTATGATTATAAGGTTATTTTGGATTGATATTATCAGTATTCAATTATATTTCATTACTTTACTCTCTCAGACCTCCAATCTTCTAAACATGCAATCATTTTCTATGAGGCAATAGATAGAACTGTGTATGTACATTAAACAAAGTATAAGTAGTTAGGTCTATGACCCCTATCTTATCTATTTTCAAACTTAGAAATATTTTGATCTTCAATGAACTTGGAACTTGGGTTTTATTTGAAACAAACCTTAACTATCCTCAATAACTTTGTCACTCTCCTCTAAAACAAATATAAACTTCTCAATAGTAAACAAACTTGTCCATATTAAGACTGAGTGGGCAGAGTATCATGCCTTTGTGACCCTATTTAGTCTCTTTTGATCTTTGATGACTTAAGGACATAATTTATATCCTTTCATAATTCAAACACTTGCACAAATAACTATTCTCAAGTCTTAAAGAGAGTCTTTAATTGCCTAGATAGACCTACAGGTGATTGTGCATGCATTTAGAGTTGGTTTTCCAACTTGAAGCTTTAGGACCTTATTCTAAACATTAAAAATATTTAGAGCCTATCATATTTTTGATATGGTTGACCATATTTTCCCAAGCCTTGGACTCTATATCTCATCTATCACCATTGCTATCCAATAGAACTTTCTCACCTAGTTGGTTGTAGGTGACTATTTAGGAAATATGAGTGTAGGTTTAGAGTTGCCCTTCACTTCAGTGATCTTCTCAAAAAACTTGGACATGTATGTAGTCCCAATTAGGTTCAAACATATCTTTAACATGATTTTTCAGCTTTATATTTGAGAATGGAATGGTCTGCACTAAAATCCTATAGGGAGAACATTAGGGCAATCTTGATTGTGTATGGTGATTTTTAGACCTTCAAATAATCCTCAAATTTTCCAATGGTCCTATTTCATGTTGTTGAGAGTTTAAAAACTTCTCTCAATGTCTTTTAACTTAGTGTTTCTATCAAACCTATCCCATTGAAGACACTTTTCTTCAGTTGACTATAGGTGTACATTTGAAAAGGTTTGACTATGTATTTTATTGGATTATCTTTCTTTAACTCCACCATGAAACCAAATACCTATAATGGTCAACCTATCATCAATATAAGTCTCTTATTTCATTAATTTCAAGTTCCTAAACTGATCAAGGCATCTTATCACCTTTTTTATCCATTGTTTTCACATAAATAGTCTGTAGGTGCATCTTATTAGGCATTATCATTCAACCACCACTTAGTTCTTCATGTCTTGGAAAGCCTTCATTTATCCAGAGTCCTTTCCCAAATTGAACCACCAACATGATGATGCTTGAACAACCTTAAAAACACATGGACACCATTGAATCTGCCTAAATTTGTAGACCAATAGGCTACACAAGGACTACATAATCTTGAGTTCTTAAATATTTGAAGAGTATGAAAAAGACTGTTATGGACTCAAAAACTATATCCTTGTTTGAATCAAAATATTGAACATGAAACACAAATTCAATCTCCTTGGAAACATATACTTAAACTTAACTCAATGCATTGTAAACACATAGAACATAGTTAGCAATATGATTGAAGATGTGACCATCTCTTTAAACTTGTATGGATTGTCAGAATGATTAGAAGGTTCTTGATGGATTTAGAAGAGAGTAGAGAGAAATAAATAAAAAATAAAATACATCTAACCAATTAGATAACTAAGGAACACAAAAAAAATTTCCAAACACTTCAAACTATGCATAAGAGTCACTTTTCTTGCCAAAAGGATGTCCACACATAACAACTAGTTTCATGCAACCATGAATTCACATTTCACACTAGAGTTGCTCCAAACTTAGCCTATGGGGTTTTAAGCTCTCAAAAGGAAGTTTTGGATCTTAGTGATTGTTCATAAATATAAGATCACCAATATAATGATAAATACAATAAATTGGAATCCTATAAGGGTCCCAACCTTTTGCCAAAATATCATCCCCCAACTCAAACTGTATAACCTATACCATTAGCTTGAAATTAGCTTTCACTAGCTTGTGAATGAGGTGATGGGAGATAAAAGAAGATTTATAAAATTTTGAGAGTTAAAAATTCATTCCAATCTTGTTCTTGATCTATAGAAAATGAAAGGATGTTTTGAAGATGTTTTCATTTTCACACAACTTCTACAAATCCATACAACTTCCTCTAACTCTTTAATATGGTGTTGAAATCCAAGAATATAACCTTTCTCTAACATGATGACATGTGTGATAATTTATTAACTAATAAAAACTCTTTATAAGGAGTATTTTATGTATTTTGAAGTTAGGGGACTTTGAGAAACATAAATATTAGTGAAAATCACCCTTTTTACTCACTTTCAACACCTTAGAGTTAGTAAATGATCCTCAAACTTTACAAAACTTTATAAAACATTATGAAACTATTTTTAACACATGAAATTACTTTAATGAACCCATAATAACCTATTTAAAAACTTAAACATGACTTATTTCCTCATGACATGCTTGAACCACTATATGATCACAACATGATTTTACCTTAACTTCTCAAAACTAACCTTAAACAATGATAACAAGGTTAAATAAAGAATTATAGGGACCATATAAACATAACCTGAACACATGACAAGACCATGAAAAGTTTGAATTTGGAGGGGGTAGCCAAATTTGACTTGGGAGGGGGTGGCCAAATTTGACTTGGGGTCAAATTTGGTCAACATTTTTGGTAATTCATAGGGGCACCATGCCTTCAATGCTTATAGGACCAATATCCTTGCATGTCTATTAGGTGATGGAGTCTTTCGTACTTAGTTTCAGACTTGGACATACTTTGAACATGTCATAAAAAAATTATTACCTTTATAACAAAAAAAAATCAAGACACACACATGTGCTATAAAGTACTTAGGGAACATAAAGACAAGATAAGCAAACTAAATTATATACAAACTAACCTGAAACAAACTTTCTCCTCCTAGATCAAAGGGAAAGTTTGTATCACCTTTGGCTCCATGAGATGAAGGAGATAATGAATCAGGTTACCTTTTTAGATTTGGTTTTGATGTCTTCAAATCCTTCATGCTTGTCACTCTTTTTGACATGATCTCCAATGTAATACTAGTAGATGCAAACATATCACCTATGAAGATGAATTACTCTTATGACTCAACCATCTTCTCATGGTAATATTTATCTACAAATTGACTCAATGATGCCTCATCTAGGCATGTTTCTTTTTCATTAATAGCATCTTGAATGTGTTTGAACTTCTTACCAGCTGTAAGATCATCAAGCTCTTTAAAGAGATTTACATACTAAACCCCATCTTCATCATTATACTTAGTGAAGACATCTTGTTTGATATCCTTATGGACATGACCTTCAAACTTGAAAAGGCCTTCAAGATCTTGGATAATCTCAACATGTTGTTTCCAATCACCTTTATCTTCTTTATCTTCAAGAAACATGACTTTTTCAAATTAATCTTCTTGTTCATTGTGTACTTGATCAACTTCAACTTGTTTTATTGAAGATTTTTCAACTTTAAGGCTGGCTATAACTTCAACAAGTTTGGATGGCATAAGATCTTATTTTGGAATCACACCATCAAGAGACAAGAAAAATTCAAGAATGTTTTCAACTTGACCAGCAAGAAGTGTAGGCTTTTAAAGGCCTTAACATTCTTCACAAATTTCATTGAATCTCTACCATAAGTCATCTTGTTCCATGGATTTAACAATAGCTTCATCTTCCATTAGTTTTTAAAATTCAACCTCTTGATCATGCACATGAGTCTCACTCAACTCAACTGATGTGAAGTTATCCTTCAAAGATTCTTCTTCCATGTATTGATAAAAAATTTCATTAGTAGCTGCAACATCATCAAGGTATTCTCTTTCTTCACCTAAGAAGATGGATTTGCACTTATCTTCACCAAGGGGATCCCTTATAGTGAACTCTTCAGCATAGACACTTGAGCCATCTTATTGATTAAATACAACTTTAGATTGATCTTCTTTACTTATATCACATAGGATGGGTTCACCTTCAAGAAGGGATGAGGTGGGAGGGTGGTAAATTGGGTCATGGGTTGTAAAGAGAGTATGAGGTGTGGTGGATAACTTATAGATGGGCTTATGAATGGAGGCTTCTTGAATGAACTCATGGGAAGATGACAAGTTGGGTTAGGCAATAGGAGAGACATCTTCTTCAACAAGATTTTCATTTTCTTCATATCCTTCTTGAGCCTCTTCAACAATTGTAAGTTGAATCTCAACCTCTTGATTTTAACACCTCTTTAATCTATCTATTAATCATTGGATATAATTTATTGCCAAGTATAACTACTTATTGATATCATATTGAGTTTATTATTCACTAGCCTCCATATATTCATCAAATTTTGAATTGAATCTCTCAACCACTATATGAGATGAATAGGGAGAATATCAAACTCTTCATCCCGTGTTCTCATCTCTTCTTCATTATCTATCATATTTAACATGAGTGCTAACAAGGATTTGACATGAGATTAGATTAAAGTAGGATGAGGCAAGGATTAGGGGTTTTGGTGAGCTACTAATTGTTGAGTTAGCATATCAAAGGACTTATATATTAGTTATAAAGTAATGTCATCATTTGGTTTCTCATGACAAGGCTGATAGGAATCATGTTGAGGTTGATATGCATTATAATAAGGATGGTAGGATTCATATTGATGTTTATAGTAAGGCACTTAGTGATACTCTTTTTGATAGACTTCCTCATAGGATTCTTCATAGGGTTGCTCAAAAACACCATGATAATATGAAGGATAAGTAGGATGACCATAGGACTGCCATGACTCATAGGGTTGATAATAATCTTGATGGGGTTGTTGAGACACACAATTGGGGTTATGACAAGGTTGGTAGGGAGGGTATAGTATAAGATTTCATCATATCCAACCATGAAAACTTCATTAATCAAATGAGAACACAAGATCTCATCAATTTTTTCTCATAATAAGTACCTGGGATGATATAATTAGTGATTACATTTGGAGTCTCCATTGGTGTTTGTTGAATGCCTCTAAAGGCTAATAGGAGGAAGAACACACCAAAAATTCTTTCACTTTTTTGGACCTTCAGTCCCACTGGGCATGCTATAACTATATTCACTCAATTTTTCACCTTTGGATAGGTATTTAAAGCATTATCAAAATTGAGTGAAACATGGGATTACCCCTAAACTTGTGGATTGCATATAGCAGGGGTAAACCTCTAGAGTGAAGGGATAGCTCCCTTGGTTTGTCTTTTAAAGCTCATCACCTAAACTAATAGCTTATTTGGATGAAAAGGGATATATAATAAATTAATTAAACTATCATAATGAGGTGATGCACCAATTATAACTTGACCACTTCCAACCAATTACAAGTACACTTCAAACACAAGCCTAACCTGCACATACACTAATCCAAATCTACCCCTTGCATTAGTATTTATCATGAAGGTTTGTGAAGGAATCTTTAGTTAGAAGGGATAAAAACAAGGTCATGACATGACACTAATAGAGAGACAACTCACCAAAACTCATGAAACACTTCATTAGAACACTTCAAGAGACCTGCAACAGACTTTCAAAGTTGAATATGAGTGCAAACAAGGACAACATGCTAAGGAAGAGAATCTATCACTTAGCAAGATAAAATAGATAAAAAACACATTAAAATAAATCATATAAAAGGTAAACCATCATTATTTATTTCTTAAATTCTTTAAATGATCAAGGATTTGCCATACTTAGGTGAGGATACAATATTAGCCAAAAGTGGATTAATATATAAAGAATGTGAGAGAGAAGAGAATGGTGTATGAGAGAGAGAGAGTAGAAAAGTGTCATGTGAGTTAAAATAAGAAGAGGAGTTAGGGAACATTCATAAAAAAATTAAAAATCCATGTGTATCTTCTTTGTAGATTATCCAACTCTCCAAGTGGCATGGGAGTTGAAATGCTTGCTTTATACCTCAACTAGCTTCTTGAAACTTCTCTTCTTTTTGACATGTTGAATGAAAAGTGGCCTTCTTGATGATAAAATTAGTTTCTTATACCTCATATATATAATCTTGACACCTCTCATCTGACCCAAATAGGTTTTATTTGACACATCATCCCTTTCTCTTACAAGGTGTCTAGAGGACTCTTCATCTCCTTATGCCTATTTTGCACATAAGTGTCAAAACTTGGTTTCAGTTACTTTATCTCATCCAAAATTCATGGATGGCCTATTAATACCATAAAAATATTAAAATACATTTTAAGACCTCAAACTAGCCCCAATAATTCATTCTCTACCAAAAGCCCCAAATAGGCCTTGTTTGTAGCCCTAAAATAGTATAAACCTCCTTGTGTAAATAAAATTATATAGTATCTTAAGAATATAATGGAATATTCTAGTACCCTCTATGGATTTATAGCTCTAGGTTAAATTTCATACTCTAAGAGTGAGTGGAGATGTCCTTTTCTACCCTTTCTCTCTCATAACTAGGCCTTAATTAGGCCTCCCTACCGAGAGAGTGAAAAATACTTCTACAAGATCCCCACATGTGAAAAAAACAAAATTATTATTTGATTAAATTATAAAACATCCTCCCCTACCTCCATTCCAAATTTTAAGCTCTAACTCATTGTACAAACCTATAAAATAATAAAAAATAAAAGCTTCAGCCCTATTTCATATGGTTTTGTAGCATATTGTACTAACAAATGATATGAGATGATGATCAAAGGATTTGTGAAGATGTTATATCTAGTTATAATTTTATCTATTTCATATAGAGACATAGAAGTTTATCTATCTCATTGGGTATTTATGGCTCTCCCAGGCAGCCTAAAAGTGATTCAATTTTAAGGAAGGTTCATAAGGGCATGAAACCATAAAACAATTTCACAAAATTAAAGTGAATTATGCTAATTAACTTCCCCTAGGATATTAGGGTCCCATGAAGCATGTGTGATCTGTACCAAGCAAAGAAAATTGACCTCTCAAGTTAAAAATAAGCATTATGGGTAGGCTAAGCAAGATTGTAGTCTGTAGGATATTTTCTTGAATTTGGTTTGATCTAAAATGACCTAAATATGTCCATGACATCTAATTTAACCTATTACAATGTCTATATTATTAATTTCTTACTCAAAATCTCTATAGATTCCACTGCTCTAGGCCTAAGGTTCTTATGCTAGGCTGCCTAACATACTCTAATGGACTTTAAGTGCCCAATTTCTCTCTTTGTTAGGTTATATGAATTCATATGGTGTTTTAAAATATATTTAAACATCCACTCAAGGTATTTAAGTTCATATCATCTCATATGGCTTCAATATCATCTCCTTGAGCCTTGGCTGCCTAGTGTAAGCTTGAATATGCACTTAGGACTATGTAGGGTCTAAATGAGGTTGACTATATTATCTCATTGTTGATAAGTATAAGAATTTTATGGATTAATATAATAATTATTCAATCATATTTCATTAATTTATTCTCTCTCAGACCTCCAATCTTCCAAATAGGTAACCATTTTCTATGAGGCATCTAGTAGAATTGTCTATGTGCATTGGACTGAGTGTACGTAGACCCCTATCTTCTCTGATTTAAAAATTAGAAATATTTTGATCTTAAATGATTGTGTTATATTTTAAATATACCTAAACTCTCTTGAATAACTCTATCACTCTCCTCTTAAATAAATACAAACTTCTCAATAGTAGATAGACTTGTGCACATTAGGACTAAGTGGGCAGAGTATCATTCCTTTGTGAACCTATTTAGTATTTTTTGATCTTTGATGAATTAAAAACCTAAGTTATATCCTTTAATAATTCAAATACTCATACAAATTACTATTCTCAATTCTTTAGAGAGATTCTTTAGTTTCCTAGATAGACCTACAGGTGACTGTAGGTGAGTGTACATGCATTTAGAGTTAGTTTGCTAACTTGAAGTTTTAGGACCTTATTATAAACATTAAAAATATTTAAATCCTATAATTTTATTTATATTTATGAATATATTTTCCCAAGGCTTAGAATCTATACCTCATCTATCACCACTCCATCCAAGGCAACTTTCTCACCTAGTTGGTTGTAGGTGATTGTTTAGGAAATCTAAGTGTAGGTTTGGAGTTTCCCTTCACTTTAGTGATCTTATCAAAAATATTGGACATTTTTTTAGTCCTAATTAGGTAAAAACATCTCTTCTACATGCTCTATTAGCGTTAGGTCTGAGAATGGAATGGTCTTCATTAGAAGCTTATAGGGAGCACATTAGGGCAAGTATTAACTATGTATGGTGCTTTTGAGACATTCAAACAATATTCAAACTTTAAAATTGTCTTGTTTCATGTTGTTGAGAGTTTAAAAACTTGTATCAATTCCTTAAAAATTAATGTTTCCATAAAACCTATCCTATTTAAGGCACTCTTGTTTCGCTGACTGTAGGTGTACATTTGAGAAGGTCTGACTGTGTATTTTCTTGAATGGTCAATCTTCAACTCCACCATGACACCAAATACCTATAGTGATCAAATTTTAATCAAGAAAATTCTATTATTTAAATCATTTTAGGTTCATAAACTGATCAGATCATCTTATTACCTTTTGTATCCATTATCTACACATAGATAATATGTAGATGTATCTTATTAGGCATTGCCATTCAACCACCACTTAGTTCTAAGTGCCTTAGAAATAATTCATTAGTATAGATTCATTTATAAAATTAAACCACAACCATGATGATGATTTGTAAACCTTAAAAACACATGGGCACCATTGAATCTGCCTAAATTTATAGACTTACAGGTTGCACATGGATTGTCTACAATCTTGAGTTCTAGAAGCTTTGAAGAGTATGAATAAGATTTTTATGGAATAAAAAAATAAATAGTTATTTGAATCAAAATATTTAACATGAAACACAACTTCAAGTTCTTTGGAAAGATATACTCAAACTCAACTCAACTGTAATACAAAACACAAAAGATAGTTAACAATATGACTAAAGTAGTGACCATCTCTTCAAACTTAAATAGATTATATGAATAATTAAAATGTTCTTAATTGATTTATAATATATTATAGAGAAATGTAGAAACACTCAAATTCATCAAACCACTTGGAGAACTCAAGAACACAGAAAATTTGCCAGACACTTCAAACTATGAATAAGAATCACTTTGATTTCCAAAAGGACATACAAACATGCCATAATGAGGAATGAATGTGTGAGAGGAATATAAAAACATTTGATAACCCATTATAACTATTTTCATGCAATCATTAATTCACATTTTGCACTGGAGTTGCTTTAAACTCAACCTGTGGGGTTTTAAGTTCTCAAAAAGAAGTGTAGGCTCTTAGTGATTGTTCATAAAGATAAATCACCAATATTATGACCAATGAAAATAATTGGAATACCATATTTGTCCCAAAATTTGTCTAAAATATCATCCCTCAACTCAAACTATATGACCTATACCATCTACTTGAAATTAGCCTTCACTAACTTGTGAATGAGGTGATAGGAGAGAGAAGAAAATTTATACAACTATGAGAGTTAAAAATTCACTCCAAGCTTATTCTTTAATTATATAAAATTAAAGTACAGTCTTAATATATTTTCACTTGGACATGACTTCCACAACTCTGTACAACTTCCTCTAACTCTTCAATATGGTGTTGAAATCCAAGAATCTAACCTTTATCTAACATGATGATAGGTTTGAGAGTTTAATAACTGATAAAAACTCTTTGTAAGGATTATTTTATGGATTTTAAATTTAGGGGACTTTGACAAACACAAATATTAGTGAAAATTACCCTTTTCACTCATTTTCAACACCTTAGAGTTAGCAAATGATCCTCAAACTTTCCAAAAATTTATGAAATGTTGTGAAAATATGTTTAACACATGAAATTAATTTAATAAACCCATAATCACCTATTTCACAACTTTAACATGACTTATTTCCTCATGAAATGCTTGAACCACTATATGATCACAACATGATTTTAACTTAACTTCTACAAACTAACCTTAAAAAATGATAAAAAGATTAAATTTAGAATTATAGGGATCATATAAACATGATATGAACACATGACAAGACCATGACAAGTTTGAATTTAGAGGGGGTGGCTAGATTTGACTTGGGGTCAAATTTGGTCAATAGTACGTTAGAGAGAATCTTCAATTTTCTACTCATAAGTATGTTAGGAACATGCATTTGTTCAATATTATCATATTCATCATATTATATCATATGATTAAAAAAATAATACAAAGATGAATTAGGACAAATAGGTTATTCTATTTCATCATTAAAAGATTCATTTTCTTATTTACTATAGTCTTGAAAATCATACCAATCCTCTTGATATTTATGATCATAATCCATCCCTTCACTATTTTATTATTCATATATAATTAAAATTATTTATCACACACATTTAGTTACTAGTCCATTCATTATCATATGCACAATAGATGAAGATTATAGTAAATGATAATTTCAAAGGATTCTAGTCATTAGATTTTTTGATTTATTATCCATTTCTAATTTATTTGGTCTTAAACTAGCTATTGAAATATAGGCAAGGCCTAATCAAATAATTAAAAAAATGTGGGGAGGATAAGGCCAAAGGTGAAAAAATACTTCATGTATGAAAATTAAAAAAACATATAAATGAAACCTTATGACAGGAAATCTGAGAAATATTTTTTTATGTAAGGAGATTAAAAAAGTAAATTTGAAACCCTAGCACAAGATTTATGAAACCTTGGAAGGTAAAAGTTTGATTATGAATCCATAAAAATTGATTGAATTATATAGAAAGATCCATATAAATATCACAATACATGTTAAAATATAAGAAGGTAAACATAGATAGATAAAAAACATACTAACCATAATATTATTTAAGATTTAGGGTAAATCTAAAGGAATAGACTAATCGTAACAAACTTTAATCAAGCCAATATAACACTATGTGTTATATGGTTATTGAAAACTTAATCTAATACCATCCCTTGATGACTACACTAGAAACAATTCCAATTTTATCTCTAAACTTTACAAATTTATATTTACTTAGAAGTTTATTCATTATATCAGTAGCTTAATATGTAGTAAGACAATAATAAAGACATGTTATTCATTATTAACTAACTACAATATGCAGTGATGATAAACTTTAATGTGATTTCTTCTAGCATGAAAACATAGATTCTTTACCAACTTTAAAACACTTTGGTTGTCATTAAATCTATGTGTGGGTACATATGAATCAAGTTAAATATCCTCTAGTAATATTTGAATCCACATTAATTCATGACCTATACTAACAAATGTTTTGTACTCAGCTTCAATAGAGGATAATATAATTGTATTATGAAGCTTACTCTGCCATGTAAATGCTCCTGAACTAAGAGTGAAAACATAAGTATTTGTATATCTTATTGAATCAAATAATCCTACCCAATCTAAATCAATATACCCTATTAGTTAAAAATCAACAAATTTATGATATAAAATTTTAAAGTCAAGAGTTACTTTGACATATCTAAGAAATCATTTTGAAGTTTACCAGTGTTCTTCATGTGGTTTAGACATGAAACGAGAAATATAACTTACTAAAAAACAAAAATCCATTCTATTCATAGTAAGATAAATTAAACTAACTAATAATTGTTAATAAACTATTTCATTGATCGATGGTAAATCAATATTGTTTGAAGATTTTGTCCCAACTTCCATAGGTGTAACTGTTGGATTACAATCATGCATTCTCAATTTTTACAACAAATATTTGGCATTTTTTATTTGAGAAGAAAAAAATAGTATAACCCTTTTTCCAAAATTCTAAACTTATATAATATTGAAGTGAGCATAGATTTGTCATTTTAAACATAGAACAAATCTTGACTTTCCCTTATTAAATCAAGATAACACTGCTTCCAATGATGGAAATATTATAAACATAGACATAAAGAATTACTATGTCATCACCAACAAATTTAAAATAGAGAATATATTTTGAATAGAATCTTTTAAAACTATAATATCTAAGATATTTATCAATTTTAAAATATTAGGCTTTAGGAGCTTGCTTAAGTCCATATAAGGACTTCACTAACCTACAAACTAAATTATATTTTTCCAAAAAACCCCTATGGACAAACCATGCACACTTTTTATTCTATTTATCCATTTAGAAAATGGCACTTTTAACTTCCATCTAATATAGCTACCAACCAAACTAAGTTACTAACCATTTGAAGAGTTACCATTTTCATTGTAGAATTAACATTTTCTTCATAATCTACTCCTTATTATGAATATCACTTAACAACAAGATGAACTTTTTACTTATGTAAAGAACCATCTTATTTACATTTTAATTTTTAAATCCACTTACATCCAATGGATTTCTTACCTTGGGATAGATCTAACAAAACCCAAATTCCATTTTTATTAAAGCATCATACTCCACTCTCAAGGCAAATTTCCATTCATACTTTCTTTTAGCCTTTACAAAAATATTTGGCCAAAATATTTATGAAACAACTTATTTAATAGAAAACATTGCTTTCTCATGAATTTTCACTAATTTTTTCCTATATTTGGTGGGTCTTTCTTCCATTTTGAGTGGAATATCATCCTCCTTAACATATTTTAGTGTGGAGTCTAATGTGACTGTGAATCATTGTTTATCTACTAGATCTTACCATGGATCTTGACTTCTATGGTGTATGCATTTTTTAGTTATGTTTTACTTTAGTACTTGAACTTGATTCATAATTATCATTAACTATTTATAGATTAATAATATTAGTAGGTTTACCATTACTTGAGATATATGGAATTTTCTTATATATTATGGCTGCTTTATTTATAATAATTTTAATTGTAGAGATATCTAGTAATCTATATGATATCGATTGCTCATTTTAGCCAAAAAAAATGTACTTTTTAATTTTTACATCTATATCACTCCAATTTTTCTTTAGGAATTAATAAAAAATTATTACAACAAAAAAAATATAAATCACTTATGTCAGGGTAACTACTTCACCATGGTTCTTTACGAGTGATGTTTTATACAAATTTACATGGAGTTCTATTAAGGATGTACATTTTATTATTAAAAACTTTTTTCCAATGAAAATAAGGTACATTCCAACTTTTCACCATACAACATGCCATATTCATGATAGTCATGTTCCTTTTTTACACTACTCAACTTTACTATGTAGTGTAAGGAGTAGTACATTATATGTGTATGCCTTCTTGTGTGTAGTATGCTTTAAACTATTTTAAGATGAACTCACCTCCATTATTAGATATAAGGGATTTAACTTGTCTACCTAGTTTTTATTTATCCAATTATTTCCATACAACAAAGTTATAAAATCATTATGATTTCTTATTTAGGAAATCTACTCATATTTTCCTAGAAAAATAATCAACAATCAACAAGAACTAAAGCTCTCCAGATATTATATAAGTTTTCATTAGATCATGTAAAATTCATGTATAAATTACAATACAACTTATTCTCTACATGATTTATTAGTAGGAAATGAATGTCTAATATGATTACCCAACTGACATCCCCTACAAACATTCTAATTTTCTTGAATGGATGGAATTCCATTCACCATTTGTCTTTTTTAACAAATTCATATATTGAAAACTAATTTGACCACATATTTCATGCCAAATAATACTAATATGATTAATTGATTGTAATTCATGTGATTTTGTTATCTTATGATCTATAAGTTTTTATAAATCTATTTACCTAATGCCCATAACAATTACCTTATCATTGAGTGAAGTTATTATACATTTATTTCCTTTAAATTTTATAGGACTTTTATTTTTAGTGATCTCACTTATTATTTTTCATATCAGTTATATAGCTAACATCATCAAATGTATATCTAAAAACATTGTTTAATGCAACTTTAAAATCCCCACACCATTTAACAAAATGTGTCCACCCATCATCTAAGGAAATTTATTATTTACTACTATTATCCTCAATAAAACTCACATACCAATCTTTGTGACACAAATAATGTTGTGGTGAATATGAGTCAAAGTCTAGAGTAGGGTTGCAAAATAAGTTAGTTCATGCATTTAAGACATAATTTTTTTTACAAAGCATAAATAACTAGTGTATTAGGCCTACTTCCTCAAAGGGCATGGATAAACGGAGTCAAAACAAATTAGACAAGAAAACATGGATAATGTATTCCCCAAGTGGCCCTCCTCAAAGATCGATCTATTAATCATGTTTGTTCTTGGATTTGATGTTCCAAGTCTTTGTCAATGTGGTAGCATAAATTTCTCCATACATCTCTTTTGCACCAATGGCTTTGGATCTTGATTTGATTAATTTTAAATGGATGAGTAAAGCTCTCTAGAGATATTTTTGCATAGTTTTTCTACACCAAAAGGATATTAATGGTGATTTTGTTATCTTTCATGTTTATCATTTATATTTTCAAGGTATAGGGTATGATAATGTATGCCAATGTTAGGATATGCATGTCCTTAATTAACATATAAATTGTTGATTTATTCTTGTTTTTTATTGATGTATGACTAGATGTTAGAGATTAGTCCAAGAAATGCATATTTTGAAGTAGTAAAAAGAGTTATGTTCATTTCCAAAGTTTGGATCATGATTAGAGGATGATATTCTAGTTAGGTAGTAGATATTTAAGATGTGGATTTCAGATATGTATGTTTGGCATCACATTGTCATAAGATTGGAGCACTTTTTTTATATGGAAAATGAAATTATGCATCATAAGTATGAAAAAATTATAATAACATCAAATTTCAAGTTATGAATGGACTGGTTCAAGTGTGAATGTTTATGACTAAAAATAATGATATAAATACCAAAACTTAAGTGAAAACCTTCATGTTTGAATAAAAAACAAAAAAAGGAACCAAAATTAAATACAAAATGTAACCAACTTAAAAATAAGATATGAATTATTAGGACTTAGTGGAAACAATAATATATAAAACATGAACAAGAAATAAAAAAATATAAATACAAAAGTAAACAACTCAATTGCAAGTCAAGGCAAGACTCAAATGGTTTTCAAAATGTATTCAAACACGACACTCAAAATAGACAAGCAAATAAAATAAAACACATAGAACATAATGCAATGAAGATAAATCTCTCAATGTAATAAACAAAAAATGTGCATGTGTAATGAATAAGGTGTTATTCTTGGATCATGAACAAGATGGTGAATCAGGGGGAATGGAAGAATAAGGAAGGGGTGGCCAAATTTCCCACAAGTACTCCTAGAAAATGGGATTTGCCTACATAGTCCAAAGGGACCTTAGGCTATTGTAGTTCTTTAAGGAATTGAAATAGAAGAAATATGATGATAAGTAGAGAAGCAATAATGAATAGAGTAAAATAGGAAATAGATCATAAACTGATGAGAGTGTATAGGTTTAGAATTACTCACAAAATAACAAGAGTGTAAAGGTCTAAGGTATAATGAGATGAAACTAAAAGTGTTTGAGCTAACTTGAGATGCCCCATACATCCAAGCACTACCTACATAGTTTGTGTGGACCTCAAGATGATGTATTTTTCCTAGAAATAAGATTGCAATGAAATAACAACAAATGATGAATATAATAAGGGTGAATCCCACCCAAAATATGACATGGATTTGTAACTCTCATGGATATTTTAAGCCTATATTTTATGACCAAATTTGGTGCTCCAAGTCTATGCCAATGTGGTAGCACAAGTGTCTCCATACATCTCTCCTTGTACCAATGACTTTGGCTCTTGATTTGATCAATTTGAATGGATGAGTGAAGCTCTATAGAGATATTTTTGCATACTTTTTATACACCAAAAAGAGCTTAATGGTTATGGTCATGGCACATTTATTTATAGTTTTCCAAAATGAAGAAATTAATTTGTGGCCCTCCATCTCAAGATCAAGATAGAGGGCAACAAATAAATTTATAGGGATAATCATTTAATGTTTTGGAATAATGAAGCATTAATGAGGCATGGGTAGTCTTAATATTGATATTTATATAGACATTAATGCCTAATGGATGCCACCCATATGATGATGTCATGGGTGATGTTATGGATCAAATATTTTGAATTATGAATTTTCAATAATATATATTTATCAAATTTCCATGGATTTCTCACTTAAGCTCTTAATCTAATTTGATTTGCTTAATGATTTTACTTAGTCTATTTGTAATTATTTATAAATTGGTTGCTTGTTTATATAGAATGGTCAAAAATGTTAATTTTCTCAGTTATAATTTAATTAGAGTTGAATTAGAGGAAGGTGTAAATTGTGTACAAGATAATACCCCAATTAGGGAAGTATAGACATGAATTAACACATGCATATGATGTGTGTGGACAAATTAGAGTGTTTTGATGGTCTCGAATGTCATTTTTCTTGGTTGAAATTTGGCTCAAAGTGAGTTAAGAAAATATAATTATATTTTAAAATACATTTCCCTAATCAGGGATACATAGACAAAAATCAACACCTATATGTGATGTGTGTAGATGAATTAGAATGTTTCACTAATTTTGGTCTAGTTTGTGTGCTATTACAGATTTTTTTATATATTTGTAGTCTTAGAAAGACATTGATAAGAATTAGATGTCTACATTTTTCCCCTATTCAAGAATTCACAATGAGACATTTGGTAAAAGTAATGAATTTTCAAAAAATAAAAAGGTCACTTAGAATTATCATAATAATTTCATTCCTACTTTCTATTAAATTCTTCATGAGTTGTAGAAAAATAGGGTTAAAAAAATTCCCCAAATGACATTTGGGTGGCCCATAATGCCCCCTCAAGGGGAGGATGAAAAAATTTAATTTTGTTGAGTTGGCCCTTGGTTAGAATAAAGGAACATGTAATTCAATAAAATAGGCCAAAAATGGAGTAATTAGAAGAAAATGGCTTGAAAATGAATAAATGAGGCTAAAAAGAGCCTCCCATGAAGAAATAGGTTAAAAATAGGTCTAGGGAAGATTAAATTATAATATTGATATGGATGTGTATTTGTTTTCCATGATTTTATTATCTTCCATGTTTATCATCTGTGATTGTTCTTGTTATGATAAGATAATGTATTTTAATGTTAGGAGATGCACACCCTTAATTAGTGTACAAATTATTTATTTATTATTGTTTATGATTGATGTATGGCTAGATGTTAGAGATTAGTTTAGGAGATGCATATCTTAAATTAATATATAAATAACCATATATGTTGGATAAATGAATGGAGAACATGACTTAATGCGTAGGTCAGGAGATGTACGTCCTGAAGATGCAAAACAAGTCATTCTAAAGTTTAGCTCATGATTGGAGGATGATACCTTGGTTAGGTAGCGGATATGCAAGATGGGGCTTTTAGGGATATATGTTCGGTACCACATTGTCATAAGATTAGGTCACTTGATGTTTTATATGTCAAATGAAATTATACATCATAAGTATGAACAAATTATAATAACATTTGATTTCAAATTATGAATGTAATAGTTCAAACATGAATGTTTATGACTCAAAATAATGATACAAATACCAAAACATAAGTATAAAACATTCACGTTTGAAAAAAAATAAAAACAAAGAACAAAAATTAAATATAAAATGTAACCAACTTAAGAACAAGATATGAATTATCAGGAATTAAGTGGAAACAATAATATACAAAACATGAACAAGCAATAAAACAATATAAATACAAAACTAAATAAATAAAGCCCAATTCAAGGCAAGACTCAAGTGGTTTTAAAAATGTATTCAGACACGACACTCAAAACAAACAAGAAAATAAAATAAAACACACAAAACATAATGAAATGAAGATAAAAGACTCAATGTAAGTAATAAAAAACGTGCATTTGTAATGAATAAGGTGTTACACTTGGATCATGAACAAGTTGTTTAAGTAGGGGGAATGGAAGAATAAGGGGTGGTTGAGCTACCCAGAGTGATCTTAAAAAATGGGCATTACCTACATCATCCAAAGGGACCTCAGGCTAATGTAGATCTCCTAGACATGGGGATATAATAAATGTGATGAGAATTAGAGAAGAAATAGTGAATAGAGGAGAATAATAATGGGCTCATGAAATAATGAAAGCATATAAGTCGATAATTGATCACAAAATGATGAGAGCATAAAGGTCTAGGGTACATTGAGATGAAAATAAAAGTGGTCGAGCTGACCTGAGATGCACCATGCATCCAATAACTACCTACATAGTTCATTTGGACTTCAAAATTATGCAGTTTTCCTAGAAATGAGATTATAATGAAAGAATAGAAATTGATGGACATGATAAAGGGGAATCCCACCTAGAAGATGACATGGATTTGTAAATCTCTTAGAGATTTTAAGACCATCTTCCCTAACTAAGACTATTTTTGGTATTTTTTCTGTCATTTTCTAATGTTTTTAGGATTTTTGAATAAGGAAAGAAAGGTAATACGTTTAAAGGTACAGGGAACCATCTAGAAAAGGATGTTGGTCCTTAGGTATAGGCTCAAACAACAACTAAACTGGATACCATAGTGTTCTTCTACAAACCAACAACAGGATCTGAGGCCAAGGAGAATACCATGCAATAAAAAATAATAATGGAATGACATAAAAAGTATCAAGTAGAATAAGTCTTAAGTAACTATCAAATAGGTGAAACCATATGTTGATAGGCCTTGAGATACCAGCCCAAAAAGGAACTATTGATGTTGATCACTCATAACTACCTTTGAACTATTCATTAAAAATGTATACATACTTGTTGGTCTCAAATCAAGATCATGACTGGTAATAAGATATTAAATGTCCCATAAAATAGGTAATGGAAATCAAGAACAATCTAGGGGAAATAAAATCCTTGTTCTGATAGAATTAAAATGGTCCATGTAACAATAAAATGGTATAGGTAATAATATAAGTGAATATAAATAGTCCAAGTAAGAGTATAGGAGTGGTCCATGTAATAAGGTACAAATGATCTAAGTAAAAATATAGAAATGGTCTAGGTAGTACAGTAATGAGAATGTTCTAGGTAACAATATGCAAAAAGTGCCCCCAATTTAAGGTCTCTTATAGACAATAAAACATAATAAAAGTCAAGAATGAAAATGTTTGAGGTGTAGTATGTTCATGGGCTCCTTGAGTTCTTGTCTATCTAGAGTAGACAACCTATATACCCTAGAACTATAATTTACAATGATAACAAGTGGACCCAATAGTTGGCTTCAAATTTTCCTTTATTTTTATGTTTGGTGTTGGTGTTTTTAACATTTTATTTTAGGACCAAGTCACCAAATTTAAATTATCTATGAAGAATGTGTTTGTTATAGCTATGGTGTATCTATTTATGATAAGTTCATAAATGGTCTAAGGCAACCCAATGTTTTTCATCCATAAGCTCTAAATCTTTAAATATAGAAACTCTATATTCTTCATCATCAATAAGGTCCCATAGTGAGATGAGTAATGAGGGGAACTTGATCTCGATGGGAATAATGGCCTTTGAACCAAAGACTAAGGAGTATGGTGTAGCTCTTATAGGGGTTTGGTGACTAGTGTGGTAAGCCCAAAGGATGGGGAATAATTACAAGTTCCAATCATAGCTAGGGTCATTAACAATCTTCTTAAGGATTAAAAAAATGGTCTTGTTAAATGCCTCAACTTGACCATTGCCTTACAAGTTATTTGGTGTGGAATGTTTATGGTTGATCTTGAAATGGGTACAGAAGGATTTGACATCCTAATTTTTAAAAGAAACACTATTATTAGAGATAATTATGGAGGGGATGTTGTAGTGGCATATTATTTGAAAATAAATGAACTTTGATATTTTCTTTCTAGTTATGTAAGTGAGGGGTATGGACTCTATCCACTTAGTAAAATGTTTTATTGCATTAAATATGTGATTATGGTCATCAAAGGAAGTAGGGTTTATTGTATCAACAAGATCGAGTCCCCAAGTTGAAAATGGCCATGGCATAGTAATTAGATAGATTGGTAGTGAAGGTGTGTGTATCAGGTGTGTGTATCAAATGGCTATGCTTCTGAAAATAAACACACTTCTTGACATTATTCCAGGCATTTGTCTCCATTTTTGTCTAATAATATCTTATTCAAAGGAGTTTCTTAGACAATATTATAATACTAGTATAGGCCCTATAAAATCCTTCATGGACCTCTTTAATCACTAATGTATATTATCCTAAAGATAAATAATGAAGTAACATTCCATCATAACCTCTATGATAAAGTGTGTTTCCTAGTATGGTATAATGGGATGCTTGATGAACAAATAATTTAGTTTGGTTCTTTGAAAGGTTCAATGGAAGGGTTTTATCTTGAAGATAAGTATGAAAGTCTTGGTACCAAGGGGGATTGGGACCAATAATGTTACATACTCTCTCTAAATCCAATGGTACATGAGCTAGTTATAAAAGATTCTCAATGAAGAACTAAAACTCGTTGACATTGCTAGTGACTTGTATCATGGACCCATGGTATTCATGTCATCTGTGACTTGATTATTGGCCCATGGTATTTTCTCAACCTAAATAAATTTAAAGTACTATTTAAGATTGTCCACTATATGCTTGTAAGGTACAAGCTTCTCATCTCTTGTTTGGTACTAGTTTATGGCCTGATTAATGATTAATTGAGAATTTACATATACCATCAATTGCTTGATATATCATTATATTTCAAGATGAATTCATAAAATAAGGGCTTCATATTCAACCATGTTGTTATCACAATGGAAACCTATGTGAAATGCTTTAGGAATAAGATCCCCTTATGGTATGACTAATAAACTTCTAGCTCTATATCTATGAAATGTGAATGAGCCATCAAAGTAGAGTGCCCATTATTTGGATTAAATAGTTACCTCATCCAAGGTTATGATTGATTCATATGATAAATCAAATGAAATATGTTTGGTTTCAATAAAAGGATCTTCAATGAGCTGATCTACCAGGACTTGCCCTTTGATGGCTTTTTGATTTTGATATTCCATGTCAAATTCACTCAGCAACATAACCCATTTATCCATGTAGCCTGTAAGAGTGGTCTTGGATAGTAGGTACTTAAGTAGATAAATCTTGGCTATCACAATGGTTTTGTTATTCAACATGCAGTGCTTCAACTTTTGGTAAATGAACACCATTACTAGAAAAGCCTTTAATGTAGGTGTATAGTTATGTTCATATGTTACTAATGTCTAATTGAGATAGTATATTGCATGATCCTTTCCATGTTCATCATGTTGGGATAAAAGTGCACCCAATGCATGTTCTATTGCTAATATGTATAAGAGTAATGGTTTATCTGGTATAGGTAGAGTCAATACTGGCAAATTAGCCAAGTAAGTCTTCAATTGGGTAATTGTCTATTCATAATCTATATCACATTGAAATGCAACACCTTTCTTCAAGAGGTGTGTAAAAGGATGACATTTTTTATCCAATTATGATATGAAACAATGAATAAACTAAATTTTACCCTACAAGCTATAGATCTATTTCAAATTGGATAGAGGAGGCATTTCAACAATATCCTTGACCTTAGTTGAATCTACATCAATACCTATTTGTGACATACTAAACCTTATTAAATTTGTTTAAGTAATGCCGAAGATACACTTCTTAAGGTTGAGATGAACCTTTTATTCATGAATCCTCTTGAATATTCTTTGTAGAATGTTAGGTGGCCTAAAGGTGTTCTTGATTTATCTAAGATATCATCAACATCATCTTCAACAATGTCATGCATCATGTCATGGAAGATGATAGTCATGACACATTGGTAGGTTACATTGGAATTATTCAAGCTAAAGGGTATGAATTGATAAAAAAATGATCCCCATGGATTGGTGGATGTGGTTTTGTGCTAGTCCTCTAGTGGAATCTTAATCTGGTTATACTCTAGAAATCCATCCATGAGGGAAAACATTTCAAATCCTACTATTGAATCAACTATCATGTCGATGTTAGGTAATTAAAAATCATCTTTAGGGCATGCCTTATTAATTTATATTAAATTAGTATATAGGTGAATGCCTTGTGGATTTTTACTAATTGGGATAATATTAGAGATCCACTTAGAATAGTTGAGTGGTGAAATTAACCCTGCATCAATTAACTACTCCTTTTTGATCAAAATGGTGATGCATAAATGCATTTTTCACAATTTTTATTTGACTAGTTTGGCATCTAGATGGATAACCAAGTGATGTACCACCAATAAAGGTTCAAGACTAGGCATGTTAGAGTAGGACCATGCAAATATATTAATAAAACATTTTAAAATGGTAACAATGTATTCACGTTCCTCATTAGTGAGGGATGCACCTAGGTAAACAATTTTGGGATCATCATATGTACCAATGTTGACCTATGTAGTATTTTTAAATAGTAATGTTGAACCATCTTCAAGAATAATAGGCAAGGAAGAGAAGTAATTCTCTTTAGTTTCCTAGTGATCAAAATCTTCACCCATATATGAGGACTCTAAATTATCTATGTTAGGCAATCGCTAGTTGGTAAATACCTCAATAAAATCTTGAGCAAGGTGTTCAAAAACTTGATTTTATTCATAATTGATGACATAACCAATGGTAATTCTTGGAATAGGTTAACATTGCACTCTTTGAGGAGAGAGATGAACTTTCCCATTCAAGGTTTAAAACAAGTTTTTACTCATGGACTTATCTTTATATTTAATTTTTCCCTAACCCAAGGTGATTTAAAGAGGTTTTCACTTGAGAATCTTTATGTTTTACTTTTACCATGACCAAGGATGTTTACCTTCTCTCCAAAATAGGTAGCAGGGTCTAAATGGAAATCAAATCCTTGTTTGTGATCACCAATTGACAATCCATATTGAAGGACCATGAACTCAATAATAGATTCCTCATTTTGAAAGTTTTATAATGGTATGATAGAATCTTGTTTGTTCCAATCGACTAGGTCAAGATGATGAAGGGTAAGTGGATAATGGGTTGTCTGGTCATGATGGAATTGGAATTAAATAAATTGATATCTTCCATCTCATTGCATGCATTATAATGGGATGTTACATTGTTTTCGAGAGTTTCATTGTCATTTGATGAAGTGGTATCACTCTCAAATTTAATGGGTTCAACCTTAGGTGGTGTAAATCTAAGACCTCTATCCCCTATAGGTTTACCAATTGAAATAGGTTTAATAATAACTTAGGCATTTCATCTCAATACTTTTCTAGTATAATTTAGGCTATCCATGATTATATTTGGTATAGGTTACTCGACACTCTAGAAGTAATTAGCAAAATTGTCACCATACAACCAACCTCCCTTGACACTAGTGGCCTCAAGGTACAAAGATGAGTGGCTTATATAGAATGGATTTGGATTTATTTTGCCAAATCATGTTGGGCCTACCAATATTTTTAGAAAGTTTAGGATGACCATATGACTTAGGAGACTTAGGTAATTTGCCAATGTGGAATGCATCATGAATGATATATGTGGTAATACCATCATCATTAATAGTGAAATGAGTGGACATGGTAGTAGGAAATAGATCAATTGAATTAGAAACAAGGTCACTAGGGTCAATATAATTAGACTTGGGAGGTTCAAAAACCAACCTCTTACCTTTATTGCCTATCAATTTAGTGCTAAGACAATAGGTGTAGTTTTCATACTCAACTTCTAAATGTTTGCAATATTGGTAGGGTTGCAAGTCGCCATAGAGACTAACCTATAGATTAGAAAGGGGAAATTTTATGCATTGATGTAAGGTAGAAGGGACTGATCATACTTCATATATCTAAGGATGACCAAGAAGTATATTATAAGGTAGCCCTATATCAATGACATGGAATAGGGTATCATGGGTTATAGGCCCAATAAAGATTGGTAAACAAATGGTTCCTGTAGATTCTCTTTTTGCACTATCATAAACATTGATAGTGATGGTATTCGGCCACATATCTAGTATTGTATAGCCCAATCTTTGGACCAGTTTCAACGATGTTATGTTCAATCTAGAGCCATTGTCTATAACCACCCATTTGATTTTATGATGGGAAGTGATATATTTAATGTACATGGGATTGTTATGTAAGGGACCAAGGGATGACATATCTCATTGGTTTAATTTAAACTACTATCCTAGAGATAAATGCCCCATAAGAACTTGGATTTGGTCAAGATCAATATCATTAGGCATAGTGTATTTTTGAAGTAAATAATTAAATATGGTGTTATAAACTTTAAATGTATGTAAGAGATCAAAAATAGAAATATATGTAGATGTTTTACTTAGTTGTTCATTGATAATGGATTTTCAATAATGGGATGAGAAGGCTTGGCATTAATCAATATAGTATTTGGTTTAGGATTAGTCTTAACTAGTGTAATGTTTGGCTTAGAATTAGTGTTATAAGAAGGTGAAGGGCCATGAAGGATAAATTTTAGCCATCTAGTTACGACTGTGTAATTTTGATTTAAGAGAGAGTTATTATAATTAGCAGAATAAGGTGGTCCATGAATGGTAACCTACAAAAATTGGTGTGTAAGTGAATCATTAGAACCTAGTGAAAACTTAATCGAAGAAGAGGATGGTGATCCAAAAATATGAGGACCAACATTTTGAGAAATGTTGGATGATATACATGATTTGATATTAATGGTAGGAATGTGATTATTAGTAATACGCTCTATAGTGTTATTATAATCATATCACATGTTAAGGTACTCAACTTGATTGGTTCAAGTGTCATGATCTTGATTATGATTATTATTCAAATATTGATTTTGATTGTGACCCTGATTCTACTGTTGATTATTCTATTGGCCTTGGTTATAATTCCTCATTTATTATTGGTTGTTATGTTTGGGAAAGGGATCTTTGTGGATATGCATAACCTAATTAGTTTTAGGAGGTCTCTTGTCCAATTCAATAGCTCCATTATCTATCAAGTTTTTAATAATGTGCCTTAATTTCACACATTTATAACTTGCATGGCCAATAACATTATAAAAATCACAAAAATCATCTTCATGATACTAGTCAAGTTTAGGTTGATCTTGAAGAAAGTGTTTCAACACAGGCCAAATAATCATGTTGGCAGTAATTAATTTCTTACACACTAACTCAATAGGCTCCCATAGGTCACTAAATGGCCTATGCCTAGCATATCTTTTGCATGGAGGAGCTCTTTGTAGGGTGAGTGGAGGATTCAATGGAATATTATAATAGGTGGTGCTTACACTATTTATAAATGTTATGATTAAATAACCCCATTACCTACCATGTTCTTATTCTTATTAAAGGTATTAGGATTCTCAATCATATTAGTATGAATAGGTGATTGAGCTTGATTTAATGTTTGATCTTAGGAATAAATATTTACCAAGCCTTTAACAATAAGTGCTTTCTTAATCTATATGCCCTTTTCAAAGATTTATTTGAATGTGTTAACACAAGTGAGTCTCAAATTATGAGAAACCTTAGGGTGTAGGTTATGTGAAAAGATATCAACTAGTTGTCTATCTAGCATATTGTGTTAGAAGCGACTGACTAGTGATCTCCACCATTATAGGTATGTTGTAAAGCTTTCTACTTATCTCTCTTTGGATTTACATAGGTCAACCACTATCAACTCATGTTAAATATTATAATAAAAGTGGTTAAAAAAATTTATGATAAATCATTGAAAGTTGTTACTGATCCTTTAGTAAATTTGAAGAGCCATTCCAAGGCTTGTCCACCCAAACTATGCAGAAACAACATAACAAATGCACACTATTGTAGGCTACCTATTGGTGTATAACAAAGAAGGCTTGTATATGCTCTCTAAGATCACCCTTTCCTTTATATTTATCAAAATTGGATACCTCAAAATGAGGTGGGAAGGGTACTTGAAATATACTTACGTCAAATAGATATGGGCAGATCTCATCGAACTTATACCTAGTTTTCTATTTAATTGTTTGAAGCCTTGAGACTACCTCCTTAATTGTGTTCTACTCTTAGATATTTGGAGTAGTTTATGGTGGAAGGAGATGGTTATACTGATTGTTCATAAATTGATAAGTTTGATCGAGGTTGTCATAGGTAGGAATGGATCACCCATGCATGGTCCTATTAGAAATGTACCCTATGTCCTAAGTTTTTCACTTGATTAGGCATTTATTGTTGGTTCTGATGTGAATAGGAATAAGCATGATGTTATTAGTTCATAGGATTTTATTATTGGTCCATAAGTACTTGATGTTGATTTTGAGGAATATGTTATTGTGAGATATAGGGATTTTTTTGATTTTGGAGAACTTGGTGTTGGTTTAAATAAGGAATTACCATTTCTAGTTCACAAGTGACACTTGTTATTATCATTAATTAGAATAAGTTAATCTTGTGTTTTATGAATTATCCACTACTTATTTGGGTAGTGAATTATTAGTGACTTGTTATTGGTAATAATCTAGAACTTACTAAGAAGTATCATGTGCACATCATGCATTGGAAATGGTTTCGTGATGGTTGAAGAACATGTGATGCATATCAAGTGGAAATTAGTATGAAGAATTTATTAGACCAAATTATTTGAGAGGAGATAAAGGATATACCTCATGGGTAGGGTTAGCTTTATCTTATTATGGTTTTTTAGGTAATCTATTGCACTTTATAGACATAGAATTATTAAATGAGTTTGCAGCCAAAGAAGTTGTTAAGTCAGTGACAAGATGATATACATAATGTTGACTAATTTGCTAAATAGTGGATGAAATAATGTGACCTATTTTAGAGGAATCCACTAATGGAACCTTACTTTTACTAGAAGAAATAATGTCTAGTTTTGAAACTTGAGTGCAAGGTTGTTTTTATTCAATAATTAGTTCGTACTATTACTAAAATTTTAAAATGAGGGTATGAAATTATTTTCTTAAAAACTATAGTGGGAATATATCTCCTAATTATATTAGTCTCAAGAGAGTAATGGGTTGATTATCAATGTATTGATAATTTCTTGACCCCACAATGGGAGGAATATCATCATACATGATTGGATGTTCTTCCCCATTGTAAAATTTTTCCTCCTCACAACTAGGGTAATAAGAGACCCCACTTCGAGTGTATCTCTACATGGTTGGAATGGTATCTAGTCTTTAAAAAATGTTACAAGTGTAATTTTGGTTTAATTTGGAATGTTAAAAACCCTATCAAATGGTATTTTTAAACTTTAAAACTGGCTTGGTACAAGAAAATTGATGTTTGATAATTAGAAAGGATTGGACAATGTTTTGGAACAAAATGATAAGAAATGAAATATTTGAAACACTTGACCTTGGTCAGTCAAAATTGGTGAATTAAAATAAGGTAGAATGGTCCAATAACTTAGAGCATAGGCTAACACAAGAAAATATAAGTTTGAAATAAGAAATAAAATGGGAAGCAGCATGACATAGAATAGAACATGAAGTCGATCAATCCAAGAACCTAGGGTGTAGGATAATGCATAAAAACATACATTTAAGTTTAGAATAAAATGGTTAGTGTAATGGTACCAAGTGAGACAAAGGCAATAACCTCAAATGATAGACATAACATTACGAGAAATGGATAAGTATCAAATTGTAATGTGAAAAATGTAACACCTCAATGTGTAAATACATGATAATGTGTAAAGTATAGGAATAACACTCATACTTAGATAAGGATATAAAAATAAAACCAAAATCCAATCCAAGTGATGCAAACCAAACACAAATATTAAAACACTAAAGCCCAAGTGATAGAAAAGACTCAAGTGTAAACTAGTTGTCTTTAGATAAAATACTTTGAAATTGAACTTATAATTTGATTTTAAAGGATTTTAGACCTTTGTTTTATGTAATATGGTTTTTGGAACTCAAAAAAACACATGCACCTATCTTAGTAACTGACATAAGTTTTTCATAGTATTTTACAAAACTTCCACCGATATACCAGTCTTGAGAGAAATTAATTTATTAATCTAATAAATAAAGAGTGCATGAAGGTAGAGTGACTAACCCCACTTGATATCTCAAGAACTAGTATATGGCATGGAAATTAGAGTACAAAGGTAGCACAACATTTGATAGGATAATCCACAATAAGTGGGGTCAATTAATCTATTTTTTTTTAATTGGCTTATCTAGATAATCCTCAAGTGCCTAAAAATACTTGGGCATAATAATATGTCCATCAATTAGATTCAAACCACCTAGATTGTTATGAAAGGGTCTTATCCCTTTCACAAACACTTCATCAATGTAATACTTAGTGAAGTATGACGTCTAGACCACAACATGATCTAGGAATCTATTGGACTTGTCAAGCTAACCACTTAGTCACTATCAAATCTAATAGTTCACCCAATTCATATACCCCAATAGATAAGTGAGGTTGGTATTATGTTGGGATATGAAACCCCAAGTCAACACCTACTTAAATAAATTGTGAGGAGGTAATGAACTCCTACTCATTAAGCTAAAATGAAATTAAAATAAGAAATTGGTCATTTCTGAGTCATCCTAGTCCCTTGGAACAAGAAGAGAACATATGTGATTTTTATTTGGTTTTTGACTCATAAGAAAACAAATCAAAATAATGTTTTTGAGTCACCATATGAAAGGGGAGAGAATACACATGATTTGACCCAAAAATTAACAAAGCAATCACAAAAATTTGCATAAATAAAATAATGCCAAAACGAAAAAGTTTCAAAACACAAAATTTAAATATGATGGAATGCTTATCGAGATGCAATATGGTTTATCCTAGCTTGAGATAACCTACAATAACTTATTATGAGTTTGATTCAACAAAAAAGGTAAAGGCAACTTATAATTTGAGTTCAAAAACCATGGGAAACTTGCTCTCTGGAATGATTTCATAGTTACATAGTCAAGTGTAAACTACAAAATTGTAGGTTAGTGAAAAACACATAAAATAGGAAACACAAAAAGTATTATAGTGTGATTTAATAGTTACCAAATGATTTCATAACTTTATACAATGATTTCACAACTATCTTCAGTGATTTTGAAATTTCCTTCAATGATTTGAAAACTACCTTCAACAATTTAAAAATTATCTTCAGTGATTCACAACTTTCTTTAGTGATTTTGCAATTGTCTTTAATGATTTTACAACTGCCTTAAGTGATTTCACAATTTTAAAAAACCTATAAGGAAAAAGATAGGAAGGAATGATTTCATGAATACCAGTCTCAATTTCACTATTAAGTGTCCTAAATTCACAAATTTGTAGAAAAGACAATAAAAATATAGGACAAATTCATGATTTACCCTAATGATTTTGAAACCCAGAGCTTTGAATTCACAAATATGTAGAGTGGGGTCCAAATAGAGGTAATTTCAAGTTTTTATGACTCAATTTCTTAGTTTCTAGTAACTATTTCATATAAGATTCTTCTAAATCCATAGTTTCACAGTGGACATTTTTGTAAATTTGCAATCAATCACAAACACATCAAAATTAGTGGAATTTTTTTTAAAATAAAGTAATTAATGAACTTTTTTCAATTGTTTAAGAGTGCTAAAGTAATCTTAAGATGTATGTGGGGTGTGTGGTTCCACTAGGCATGCCAAAATGTAGAGTAAGATTGTGGCCAAAATGTAGAGTAAGATTTTGAAACAAGTTAGTTCATGTGTTTAAGACATAAAACAAATGACAAAGCATAAAGAACTAACATTCTAGGCCTTTTATCTTGAGGGCATGAATCAATAGAGTCAAGAAAACTTAGATATTAAAAAATGGCCAATGCCTTCCTCAAGTGGTCCTTCTTTAAGATGGCCTAAAAACAATATTCATCAAACTCTAAAAGGTAGATGGTGCATTTTTTAGCCCAAAAGGCATAACCAAAAACTCATAATGACCCTCATGAGTCCTGAAAGTAGTTTTAGGTATGTCTTAATCATGGATCTAGATTTGATGATACCCAAAACACATATCTAACTTGGTAAAATAAAAAGCACCATTTAATTCATCTAACAAATCGTCAATGATAGGAATAAGAAACTTATCTTTGATAGTGTACTTGTTGAGTTCCCAATAGTCAAAACACATCCTCCAAGTGTCATCTTTATATTTCACCACGATAACTGGTGAGGAGTATTTGCTTTCGCTATGGTGAAAGATTCCTGCATCCAATATTTCCTGTACCATCTTTTCAATTTCTCTATGACCTGATGTTGGGTGGGGTACTACCAAGAATAAGTTTAATAGCATGCAGATATGTAGAAGTCCTTTTAGCATGTCAAAAAAAATAACTAAATGGGCATTAATCACTTGTTATAGATCAGGAGGTGTAGATGGTTGAGTTGGATGAATTTCCATGGAAAACAAGCAAACTACAAATCCTTTAGCACCCTTTTAGATAATCTTTATCATTTGATGGGAGCTAACAAGTTTTGGAGATTTATCCCTTAATCCCCTTAGCTCAAATGTCCTTCCCTCAGAATTAAAATGCATGAATAATTCCAAGAAATTCATCTCAATAGTTCCTAAAGTGGTGAGCCACTATAGTCCAAAAATAATATCAGCTCCCCCCATAGAAATAGTAAACATACAAGAATCCAACAATTAGTCTCCCATGGCCAACTTAATACTATGGAATTTTCCTAAGCAACTAATAGTACCACCATCTACAATCATGACCTAAAATTTTGGAGCAAGATAAATGAAATAGTTCAAGTGAGCATCCAACTTATTATTGATAAAGTTGTGTGTGCTCTCAGAATTAATCAGAATAGTGACCTATTTTTTTAGGATACCCACCACCTTAAGAGTTTTGGGTTTACTAATACCTGATAGGGCATGATAGGAAATAGTAGGATGAGAGTATTCATATTCCTCCTTAGGACCTTCTTCATCCTCACCAAGTGCTTCCTCATCATCATCATCATCTTCATTGGCACCTTTGATGTAAAACAACTTCTTTTCAACACAAAGATGGTCTTTGCTCCATTTGATATCAAAACCATAACACAAACCTTTGGCTCACTTGTATTTAATTTGTTGATGTGTCAGTTTAGTGGGTTGAGAATATGATGGTGTTAGAAAGGAGTGATCATGAATAGTAGTGAAGGTTTTCTATTTGAACATCTCTTTTCCTCTGCCATGCATGCTTATGGGATAGTTTTTGATATAGATGTTGGGTTAAACATGTGAACCTCCAATTGGATGTTATCTTTGAGACCACCAAAAAATAGACCATCCAAATTTTCCTTAGTGATGTCTTCCACTCGTAAGGATAGATTTTGAAACTGATGAATATAATCCTTCATAGTTACTATTTACCATAGTTTGGCTAACTGGGTAAAGTAATTCTTAGATACATTATTCCAATAATGAGCTAATAAATCATCAATGAAAATATAACATGTAAAAAGAGCACCATTATTTTTATTTTGAGCACATAACTAATGATACCAAATGAACTACTCAGGTTCTAGATATAGAGATGCCATGATCACCTTTTGAGAACTAGGTGTTTGATGCAGATCGAATAAATTATCAAGTTGGGTAATCCAAGTGAGAGTATCCTTACCATCAAACTTATGCATGTCCACTTTTGGAAACATTAGTTTCATACCAAAATTGGAGTTGTTAGTGTTGAGAGGAAGAGGACCCAAATGTTGAAGTGGAGGGGTGTTTGATTGTAATTGAGATAAAAGAGAAACCAATAAAGTAGTGATCTAATTTAATTGATTATGAACCCCATTAATATCTATATGCATCCCTAAAACATTAGTTTGAATTGTAACAAATTCATCATGCCACACCAAGCCTTTTATATCAGCCTAAAGTTGAAAAATCAATAGATCTAAAGTTCTATATTCCATGTCTCAGGTAGAAGGAGACTTAGGAGTTTCTTGCCCCCCTTTTCATCCTTGTGTAGAAGGATCAACCATATAAAAAACCTATGAGGGGTTTTCCCCCCAAAAAAAGTGTACTAAAGGATGGTACTATTGCAATCATCTCACCAAGATGAATCTAACGGCTGCCTTTGTATACTAGGGTAAATAATTTAGGCACAAAAAAGTGTACTGGAAAACTATACCATTGCGATCATTTCATCAAAATTAATCCAACGATTGCAAATGTGTAAGGCAAAAAAAAAATTCTAGCCTTTTTTTTGTAAAAAATCATCTCGAACAATATTGTGCTCATAAAAAAAATTAATTCTTCCTAGATTGCAAGTTATGTTTTTTAACTCCTTCCCCTCATAGAAGTCATGCCTCACCTAATCCAGAAAAACAACACCATATAAAGCTTGCCCAAATCAAAGCTTTGATTTTTAATGCCATTTGTAATGAAATTAATTATATGTTTGCATAGATTGATTTTATATCACACAAAAAAATCAAATATGAGAGATCACACAATAATAATTGATAACAGAGAAGAATACTAGATAATATAGCAAAGCCACTTTGAGGGGCCAACGTCCACAACAATGTACTAATAGTAGAATACTTAACATGATGATCAAATACTAACCACTACCTCTTATTTATAGTCTACTTAGCCATGGTTATTCCATAGGCTGACCTAACTAAGAACACTAAGAAATGTAATAAGAATATAAAAGAAGTATGTAAGCCACAAGTCGGCCACACATATCCTAAGACATGCCAAAGGTTAAGGGTGTAGTATTCCAGTATCTATTTCATAGAAGATTCTTCTAAATCCATAGTTTCATAGTGGAATTTTTAAAAACTTGTAATCAATCACAAACACATCAAAATTAGTTGGAATAAAATATAAAATAAGGTAATTAATGAAATTTTTTCAATTATTTAAGAGTGATAAAGTACTCCTAAGATGTATGTGGGGTGTGTGGTTCCACTAAGCATGCCAAAATATAGAGTAAGATTGTGAAACAAGTTAGTTCATTTGTTTAAGACATATAAAAAATGAAAAAGCATAAATAACTAGCATTCTAGTCCTTTTCCCTTGAGGGCATGGATCAATGGAGTTAAGAAAGCTTAGACAATAAAAAATGGACAATGCCTTCTTCAAGTGGCCCTTCTCTAAGATCAGTCCATTAATCATGTTTGTGCTTGAATTTGGTTTTCCAAGTCTTTACCAATGCTAAGCACAAGTTTCTCCATACATCTTTCCTTGTACCAATGGTTTTCACTCTTGATTTGATCAATTTTAATGGATGAGTGAATTTATCTAGATATATTATGTTTTGCATAGTTTTCCTAAGGCAAGAAAAGTTTAATGGTTATGGTCATGACACATGTATTTATAATTTTCCAAAATAAAGTAATTGATTTGTGGTCCTCCATCTCAAGATCAAGATGGAGGGACACAAATCCATTCAACTTTGGAGGGGCAAGCATTTAATGTTTTGGAAGAATGGAACATCAATGAGGCATGGGTAGACTTTATCCTAATATTTATCTCCATTAATGCCTAATGGATGTCACCCTTATGATGATGTCATGGGTGATGTCATGGCTTAGATATTTTAAATTATGAATTTAAAATAATAGATATTTATTAAATTTTCATGGATTTATCACTTAAGATCTTAATCTAATTTGCTTTGCTTAATGATTTTTCTTAATATTTTTGTAATTCTTTAGAAATTGGTCACTTGTTCAATCAGACTAATTGAAAATGTCAATTTTCTTAGTCATAATTTGACTAGAGTTGAATTAGAGGAAGGTATCAATTACGTATAGAGTAATACCCTAGTTAGGGTAGTATAGACATGAATTGGCACAAGCACATGGCATGTGTAGATGAATTAGAGTGTTTTAGTGTTCAAGAATGTCATTTTTCTTGGTCACAATTTAACCCAAAATGAGTTAGGAAAAGATAATGATTTTGTAAAATGCATTGCCTAAATCAAGGATACATGAATGTGAATCGATACCATGATGTGATGTGTGTAGATGAATTGGAGTGTTTTGATGATTTTGGTCCAATTTGTGCATTTAGTAATATAAAATGTCCAAATTGGTAGTTTGAGTGTGGCTTGAGCTACCCCATCCATAGGTCCTTTTTCCATGCTCCTGTGACCCTTCTAGACACCTTTTTACTCATTGTCAGTCATCCAAAACCTTTTGAACGGTCATTCCACTTCAACCAGATAATATTCCCTTTGTAAATCCTATTCCCCTAGGTCCTGACCCTATAATATAATATCACCCCATTTGTAATATAACACCCTATAAATAAGTGTTCCATTTTTGGTGGTCTTATTTATTTGCACTTTGAGCCTCAATAATCATTTTCATCTGATCCTTATCCTCAATTAGGTCGGCCTAACATGAATACATCTGACCCATGACCAATTATTCCTTATAAAATCCCACTCAAATCTCATTTACAATGGAGGTGACCAAACTTTAAAAAAATCAAGAATAACAATAAATCACTAAGGTAAACTTCCCTATTCTTTGCACATAGTCACCCAACACAGCTGCAAACCTATTTAAATCCTCATACCAGTCCCTAGCCACCTCAAACATTATCAATTTGGCATTTACATCCACATCATACTATTTCACAAAGCACACTAGGTAAGAGAAATATATATGACTTGATCCCTCTTCAGAGTATTGGTAAGTAGGTAGCATGCCCACACAAGGAGTGTGGTTTGCATGTTCAATATATATTTCACACAAACCCCCTTTTTCTCAAGTGATTCAAATTTTATTTTATCAAGCATGATGGAGGGTTTGCATTTGAAGACAAAATCATCTCCACAATGATTTCCATCGATGACCAATGCTCAATTTTTCATAGGCACGCTCATATAGGCACATTGTAACTACCTAGAATATTTTAGGTCTTTGTGATCAGTTTGGATAATAGTGATAGAAATGAATAATAGAATCAAACACCAAAGCATATACTTTTCAATGCTCCTATCTTTTCAAATCCAAATTTAGGTTTATGACACCTTTCCAATCCTGTATAGCCATTTTCAACCTCTGTATTAGTTGTCTTAGTCTATTTTCTAGCTAAGTTGTATTTCTTCTTATTTATTGTTATTTTTAGAAATGTGAAAAATATAAACAAATGAACAAATCAAGAATGTATTTATTGCTATATTCTGTATTGATTTATTAATCTATAAATTTAACTAAATTGGGAATAAAACTCCATTATTCCCAAACTAAGTTAAATTATTTGGTGAACTTGACTTACTTCATTTGCACACAAAAAACCTTAAAAACCCTAGGGAAAATTCCTTGCTAATTTTAGCAATATTCTTCTAATTTTTATTGCATATATAAATTAGAATTTCACATTTACTTTTTGAAATTCACCATAGTAATTTTAAAAATCATTTCTTTCAAACCCTAGTATAATATACTAGGTCCCTATGCTTTTGGAGGTATCACCTTACATGTTAGTGAGCTTCGTATCCTTTTTAAGCATATTCTAGTTCATTATTTTTCAAAATGTAGATTACATTTATTTAATCTTCTCTTTCATTTTATAACTTGTTTTCCTTATGCCACATAAACTCCTTGCATCTTTTCCTTTGAGATGAAGTGTAAGAATTAGTGGCAACCCCCATGAATTCACCTAGATTCCTCTAACCAATCCATATACCATGGATAAACAACCAACTCAATTTATTACTATATATCTTACACATCTAAATTACACTAATTTCCATGAGAATAATTTTGATAATGAGCAATATGAGAATAACAATGATGATATACACACTGATGTTCATACTCCACCAAATTAGACTACTAATCCACTTCTACCTATTGTTGATGATGATTTTGTCATCAACAAAGATTTGATTTTATAGAGTTTTAAAGAGAGACTTAGGGAACAACCTCGAGATCATGCCATTATCTTACAATCTATCATGAAAATTAAAAAGGCTAAGCAAGTTGAGTCTTCCATTCCTTCAGAACAACCAATTGTAAAAGACACTATGGGGGAAATTATGTCTCAAAAAATCCCTATAGTAGCCCAACATTCATATGTAGCATCACCAGTCACAACTAGTACATCTTCACCTCTTGATGTGATTGGCCTTGTGAAAAAGATTAAATCTCTTCAATCCAAGGTGATACATCTTGAGCAATGTGCCTTTAAACCAACATAAGCTTTGGACTCTTTTTCTCTATTTTATACACCATTGACATGCCATATTGCTTCTACACCCTTGCTGCCAAGTTTTGTTCAACCTAAGATCACTCTATATGATGGTAAGTGTGATCTAGAGACACACCTGAGAGATTTTCATGCATCATGCTTGGATTATGTGCCAAATGACTGGTTACTAACCAAGTTATTTCCATGGAGTTTAAAGGATTATGCTCTACACTAGTTTTGTAGTCTACCAGATCAGTCAGTCAAAGCATTCAATACTTTAGTTGATATGTTCCTAGCTCATTTCAAGATTAACATATGTGACAAGGTTTCTTATGCCCAAGTTGTACAACAAAAACAAAAGTCAAATGAGCATCTCATAGATTATGTTCTTATTTATAAGACTATTTTGGCTAAAATGACTAGCCCCATGGCCAATCAATAATTACAAGATTTCTTCAAATAGAGTGTTCTACTAGATTTTCATGAGTTAATAATGTTCAAATTTTTTTCTTCCTTCACTGAGTTATGTCATACACTAAAGAAAAGGGAAGTCAAATTATTTTCAATGGGCAAACTCAAGTACACAAGCATATCAAAAACAAAAAATAAGAGTAGAAGTAAATTACCATACAAAGTAAAGATTAATAATGATAAAAAAATCAAAATCAACCTACAGTTAATGTGCCTTTAGAGCCCCCTAAACGAGTGGTTTTATAAGCTCTTCCTCAATGATCCTTTACCAATCTACCAGTATCTTTAGCCAGAGTCTTACAATAGGTATTAGAATGAAATGTCTTATCTCTCCCTCCTATTTGAGAAGTTGATACAATAAATCCTCTTCCACATGGATATGATCAGAATGCATTCAACAATTTTCATAGGGCACTAGGCCACACAATAAATAGATGCATTAGTTTGCAACACAAGATACAAGGCTTGATAGGTGACAACTTTATTGATCTTGGCACTCCAATTGAGCCTCCTCAGGTAAATAAAACATAGGATAAGGCTCTAAAAATTTTCTCAAATCCTTTCCCACAACAGTGTAAACAATAGATAGGGGCACATTAGGTATTCACCATGCATATCATGCACACCCTCCACTAGATACATACTTGGCACCTTTAGTTGAGTCACATCCTTTGAGAAACATGATTGGTGTGTATAATTCTAGAGTTATAACTAGACCTTTGATCTCCTTCTCATATTAGGAGATAGTTGAGGATGATTCAAATTACTATGCACTCTTTATCAGAGCTTACATTGATCATCATACCATTCATAGTGTTCTTGTAGATAATGGATCTAGTGTCAACATGTGCACTATGACATTACTTTAGAATTTTGGATATTCATATCAATATATCACCCTAATGGACATAATTATTAGTGGATTCAGTGGGCATATACAAAGATCATTGGGTGAGATTGTACTTCCTCTATAGGATGGTCTAGCAAATGTGACCAAACTATTTACTATTGTTCCTAGTGCAGGAGTCTTTGACATGTTTCTTGGTCGATCATAGATCTAAAAAATTCATACAATACCTTTTATAGTTCACAGATGCATGAAATACATTCATAATAATTAGGTTGTTATTTTTGTTGGAGTTTTATATGAGTTACCACTCCCCACTTTAAATCCATCTCTTACTCTGCAATCACTAGTTTCAGATCCTCTACTAGTTATAGTTCTTCCTCTAGTTAAGGTTTAGACATAGTTGAGGCCTCCCTCACTAGCATAAAGAGTTGATACACTTCCATAGAGGCCTCTCTTAGAGTGACCACTACATCAGTGATAGTTTCAACACTTTAGATAGTTTTCAACTATAGTATTCACACTCAGGGCAATATCATTGAGGTCTCATGCCTCTACACATAGATCACATTTTTAGAGAGATTATTTTACTACTAAATGGGTCCCTAATAGACCCACAATTGCATTCACTTTTAGAGTTACAGGGGGACCCCACAATCAATTTCCACTATAGATATTTTAGAGTACTTAAAACATACACAACTTTTAGAGTCATAGTCTCAACCCTTCCATTATACTTCATGATCATGCATGATCCCTCTACCATGATATGGAATCTCTTATGAGACTCATTGGTTAGTATTATTTCTTCTTAGTCTTTATTTTACATAATTTCTCAGCTTGCTTATACATAGTGTCTTTTTTCTTACTTATACATAGCTCAACTCAAAACACCAAAACTAATACAATATTTCAAAACACCAAAAAAAATATAACATGTCAAAATAAAAAAAACATTCAAATAACTAAAAACACCAAAAAAATTTCAATTATACACATTATCCATGCTTTACAATAATACTACCATGTTAGACTTACATTTTTCTATTCTATGCTATTGTTTGTTGATTTATCTACATTACCATGCTTTACTTGATCTTCTTTGAGTGTGTGCAGTGACACCCAAATCCTTGATTGCTTCACTCTACCCATTAAGGGGGCATCCTAATTTTACATTCAAGACATACATTGACATATCTACCCACCGAGGGTATCTTCTACATGACTACACCATCTAGGTTATGTCATTCCTACACCACACACTCTACTTATCATGTTGATGTACATTACTTACTAGCTTACACAAATTATTCTATCAACACTCATTAATATATAGCACTGATGTATTTCTTAGAATCTACCTAGTTATGTACTGCATGTTTTACATACTTTCACTTTTTGCTTTGATCAATTAGATGTGATAGTATTTCTAGCATTTACATGCCTTCCTTTCTTGCTTTGAGTAGGCTAATGCGATTTCATTTCTTATTTATTATTTTGTTACTTGTGTGTTCCTTAGTAAATTTTCCAATGTCCTTTACATGTACTCTTGTATGTGCTTATGGCTCTCACACCAATCTGGCTTATTTGCCATTGTATGTGTATATGGGTATTTGAACATGCCTTATATGCTTGATTTCCTAGTTTGAGTTACATGTGCCCATGTCCCTTGTTTGCTTGGACCCTTGGTCTCTTTTGTATGCTTCTTGCTTCTTTCCTTACATGATTTTTTACTTATTTTATTCTTAGTTATTTTTAATGACATGATCCACATCATGCATTATATTGCCTTCTTGAATGCCATGATGGACATCTACTCCATCCCTCCTTGACAACTAACTAGATTTTTAGTTTCAGTTCAGTATACTATACATATTATTACATTGTTACATCTATCTAGGCATACCCCTATTGATCTAACAATCTCCAACACAAACTATGTTATATATTGAGACATCTTTTTTTTTTATCATCATTACTATATCATGTATTTCACAACATAACACACTTGTAGGGCTCTTTCTTCTAAGGTAAATCATTACAGGGTCTTCATTCCTACCCTCAAAAGAGGGGGAAACAAATAGGGATTTTGTCATAGAGATCAAAGCCCTCTATTGATCAAAATCAATTTTCAAAACACTTAGAAAAGTAATCAAAATTTAAAACATATAGAATATACTAGAAAAATAGGGACGAATATAGAACAATCATCAAAAATAGTAAAAGATAAGAGCACCCCATTCAAACTACAATGCCCTATAGAAAAGTGTCCACTTTTTGGTGCTCTTGTCCAAACAACCAAAAACCCAAAATTTTCAAAAATAGATAGAAAGGTAAGGTCAATTATAGTTTTGTTAGCTATAGTCTAGTTTAGATTAGGCAATTTCAGTATAGTTTTACTTAGATTATCCAAATATAGTGGTTATCATATATGGAATGATGTCTCTCACTTCCAATTTTAGATTGGGTAGTTGGTACAACCTCCAAATTAGAATCCATATTATAGACACCAGTGATTGGGGGAAATGTGCATGACACATTTGCCTTCTTTTCTTTTTAGTTCATTGTATTACCTAGGTATTTGTAGTAGTGTGCCTTATTCCATCTATAGGTAGTTGATATCATTTTAGAGTGGATTTCATATAATCCTAATTCTCAATTTTAGAGTGGCTTTCATATAATACTAATCTCCACCTTTTAGAGTGGTCAAGATTATCCTAATTATCAATACACATTCAGTTATCCATGCCACATTGTTATATTATAGAGCATTCATGAACTTCATGAGTCATCTCATATAACACACATTCATACCAGTATCAATTCATAGTTCACACTTAATGGGAAGTTATGGATCCAAAGGACTAGATAAACTTTGTATTCTTAAGCCACCTACTCATAAGGATTGGACACATAGTCCAACCATTGATTAATAAATGCATGATCACATAGATTCACTACATAGTGGGTGATGATGGATCCAAAGGGCCAACCTTTGTATTCTTGATCTACCCTCAAGGAATTAAGAACTCAAATCTGTTCATGATATTACTCTTAGTACAACACATACCCAAGATCACTTAGCATCACTCAACATGACAATAGGTTTTGTATTAGTTTGCATACTTGGTGAGGTGTATTCATTCCTTTCTCTTCTTCTCTCTTTTACCTAACCTTTGTATGTTCTTATTTAAGATATAGCATGTCTCATAAGAATTTATCTACTCCTTATTTTCTCTTACATATTTATGCTTCACGTTGTGCTCTCTCTACACACACTCAACATCACACATCTTCATGGGCCTCACCCTTGTAGGTAAGTTTAGGTATGCTTTCTAGTTTTCTTTTATCCTAGTATTTCACTTTCATACATCACTAGAATAAAGGAGAAGGGGGAAAATGTAGTCATATAAAATGTCCAAATTGGTAGTTTGAGTGTGGCTTGAGATACCCCATCCATAGGTCCTTTTTGCATGCTCTTTTGACCCTTCTAGACACCTTTTTGATCATTTTCAATCATACATAACCTTTTTAATGGTTATTACACCTTAGCCAAATAATATTCCTCATGCAAATCTTGTTCCCCAAGGTCTTGAGCTTGTAGGATAAGAGCACCCCATTTGGACTATAACACCCTATAGAGAAGTGTCCCATTTTTAATGGTCTTATCCATTTACACTTTGATCCCCAATGGTCATTTTTATCTAGTCCTTATCCTTAATTAGGTTAGCCTAGCATGAATACATCTAACCCATGACCAATTTTTCCCTATAAAATCCCACTCAAAGCTAATTTACAAGGGAGGTGACCAAACTTATAAAGCAAGCAAGAATACAAACAAATCACTAAGGAAAACTTCCCTATTCTTTGCACATAGTCACCCAAAATAACTGCAAACCTACTCAAATCCTCACACTAGTCCCTAGCCACCTCAAACACTATCAATCTAGCATTTGTATCTACATCACATTATTTCATAAAGCACACTAGGTAGGATAACTATATATGACTTGATCCCTCTTTAGAGTATTGGTATGTAGGCAACATGCCCACACAAGGGGCATGGATTGTATGTCTACTACATCTTTCACACTAACTTCCCTCTTTCTTAAGTGAATCAAATGTGTTTTTATCAAGCATTATGGAGGGTTAGGGTTTGAATACAAATTCAGCTCCAAAACAAGCTCCATTAATGACCAACACTCAATTTTTCATAGGCATGATCACATGGGCAAAACACAACTACCTAAAGATTTTTAGGTCTCTATGATAAATTTAGATAATAGTGGAAGGAATGGACAATAGTGTTAAACACCAAAGCATCCACTTTTTTGTGCTCTTGTACTTTCACCCAATGAAAGCCAAATTTAGGTTAATGACACCTTCCCAATCCTGAAAAGTCATTTTCAACCTCTGTATTAGTCGTCTTAATCTATTTTCTAGCTAAGTTATATTTATTCTTATTTATTGTTATTTTTAGAAAAGTGAAAAATACAAATAGTTGCACAAATTAGGATTGTATTTATTACTATATTCTATACCAATTTATTAATCTAGACCTTTAACTAAATTAGGAATAAAACTCCATTATTCCCAAAATAAGTTAAATCAATGCACTATTGTAAAAAGTCTTTCAGATTTATATTCTTGGCATGATAATGATAAGAATTATATGTCTACATGAAGTTCCAAATGTGTGACTAGATGGATTGGTCATGTGATGTTACAAATTCAAAGTAACTAGGTGTTTCCTCTTCAGATTATTTTGAAATATGATCATAAATAAAATAATTATATAAATTATACATATATATATTTCTTACAATAATATTTATTTAAATGACCTTCCTTACAATAAAATAATTTTCATTTATAATTTATAAAATTACGCACAATGATTTTAGAGGTTTATCTTACATATTTGCTTACATTCCACTATTTTCCCTTACTAATGACTATGTTATGAATGCACTTTATATATAAATTGACATTCAATAAGCTGACTGATCTTATCTCCTTTATTTTTTCATGATAATTATTAATAACTTATAAAATTCTAGTGTCTATGTCTCCATAATCATATGAAGTGACTAAAAATGAGTCATATGATGATGGTAAATTTTATATTACCAAAAAAATCAATCCTTATTCATCTACAAGGTTTTCAATTGTTTTTAGTTGATCACATATACCCTTTAGCTTCAAAGTTTAAAAAAAAATAGAGTCACCTTCCTATATCTTCACGGAAAATATCATATTAAACAAAAACAATACCCTTTTGACTTCTAAAGATTGTTATTTAGTAGTTAAGATTTTCCACAAATCTAAAGATATAGTTGAATTTCTAACTTCTGTAACTAAATTATCAACAATAGAAAGTTTTAGCATCATCAAATATTATCTATGATGTCTATCATAGTCATTAGGTTCATCATGTAGCCTTGTTTATTTGGAAAACAAAATTTGATCAATATTTTGATACTCACATATATCAATTATCTTGTGACTCTATAAACTAAATTTTTTACATGTCAATTTTTGAGAATCAAGCAGCAAGAGGTGTTGTAAACTAGCCATTTTCCCTAGATTTTTAGTAAAACAATACAATAAAAAAATAGAGAGGCTTTGAAAAAAAAAAATCACACATGGATTTTACACTAAAACTGAACAATATTGCCAGTTTTTATCGTAAAGCTATTTATCATTTATGAGAAATTAAATGAATTATTTCCCACTAAATTAACTAAAAAATATGGGTAATTTTAAAATTTAAATTTTACAAACTTTTTGATTTTTTTTTTCACATGGGTTTACACCTCTAATCAGATAGAGTGAAAAATTATGGGCTACTATTCCTTTTTGTTCTTCATAATCAAAATTAACTATCTTATAGACAAGTGTTTAATGAAAATAAATAAAAATTTATAAGGTCTAAATAAATAAAATTTATAAATAATTATTTTCCCTAAATAATTATATATTTTTTAATTTTTTTCTTAAAATAATGAGACTTTTATCACCCAATCATAATTAACATATGTATTTAGCATCAATGGCATCCTCCTTCTTCACCACCTAGGCACTTTAGTCCTTCAAATAATAATAATAAGATGGTTATTTTTGTTTGATATTATAGATAAAATACAAGCATAAAATTAAGGATTTGAGCAAAAAAATCATCTTACAAATAACTAATCATCTTGCAAACAAAAAAGAATATAATGAATTGCATTATAAATTATCTGGTTGTGCCCTTGATATGGATATGAACACATCAACACTCCTTTGCTTAGAATTACACACTCCTTAGATCAAATTTATAATTTCCTTATTCCTTGCTCAAAAATTCCACACTACTCAAATTAATAATACATTATCTTTTTTCTAAAATACCTCAACTATATATTTTGAATAGAAAACAAGTTAAAATGCTTCAAAATAGTAGATCATTACATCCTCCTTAGATCATTATGACCTCCTCAGATCAGACCGAAGATTTTTATATTAGCACATCCCTATGCTCACATTAAAACTTTACTCCCATACTTTGTTTTAGCTTAGGATGGTGCTTCTTGTTTTCTTATTTTTGTTATCTTTTACCAATGTTACTTCTTAGTAGGTACACCACACAACAATAAAAAATGACAAAATTTTTGTATTTTATCAAAATTTATTCAAGATATACCATAAAACACATAAAATTTCCCTTAATACACTTCACCACTTCAAACCACCACACTCTTTATTTCATAGATAACTTTACTCTTATTTCTCTCACCATGTACCTAGTTGTAAAATAAATACTAACTGATCTTTCTATAGGAAAATATTGGATTTATCATAGGATTTAGAATATAATTATCTAATATCATAAAATTTTGAATATGAATTCATAATCATTAATATATTTGGTCAGTACTAATAGTTGATACTGAGTGTAGTGGTCGAATTTGGCCCTACACATAATGAGTGACTATTTTATTCCATGGAAATTTAATTGCATACCAAGTATTTTTTTTCATCTATATTCACTTAAAACATCACATGAGTGCACCTCTATATTCAAACCCTAGTTCTACATAAATATTTAATATCAAATGTGAGGTGTTGAATGAAAGGCTTGAGTTGGATTAACCTTGGTCAATCCATGTTAATAGATCAAACATTACACTACATTTCTATTACTCTGAAGATGTCTTAAACTCTAATGTATTTCTCTCTTTAATGTGTATGTGTGTATCCAATACTTAATTCTCTTTCTCATATCTTTCCCTTGGTAAAATTATGAAAATATCAATTTACCGTTATAAACTTCAGATTTAGCTCTAATAATTCTATAGGTCAATATGTAAAGTTATCTAACTATTTAGAGTATAATGTGTTTGTTCAAAAATACCTTACAATATCTTTGTATATATATGAGTATCTAACTTTGAATTAAGGACTTAGTGGTATGCAAAAGCTGATAAAATAAGTTAAAATGTGCTTAAAAATGGTCATAAAGTGAAACATTCCCAAAATAAATTAAAACATGACCTAATTTAGTTCCTCTATTTTTGATTATTAATAATAGCTAATACTAATTATGTCTTGCCAAAAAAATGAGAAAAAGAAAACACACACAAAAATAGGATAATTTTTTTATAATGTAAAACATACATTCTACACAATTTCATTTCCCAATTGATAAAGATGTAATGTGCAATCAAATGCATGATCACTATGCACCTATATAGGTCTCACTTATTGTAATTAGCCTACATTATCTCACACAATATTATATCTCTCTAGGTAGTTATAGTGGGCCCCATAAACCTATGAACTAAAAGGGATTCACACCTATATGGAGGTGGGTTTGAGAAACCACTTACTTAAATGAGGCATCCTAACTCACAACAGTGTTCAAAGGAAGATCTAAGTGATTCTGGCCAATCACAGGGCTCAATTCATAATTAAGTTGAAAAATAATTCTAATGTCATGTTGACTTAACTTAGATTAAATTTATTAAACAAATATAAATTAGTCCCCATGAGACCTAAAATGGTGCCTAAAATATCTCATTAAACCCCATTATTGGATCAACCTATCATATTAAATTAATCTTGACCTTTATATATAATTAAAGTAAAAGGTGACTTAAATAACCTTATGGGGGCCATAAGTTCTCCAAATCATTCATTAAGTTGAAAAATCATATTTTTGAAGGAGGGAGGAGGTGTTAGAGGGTGATTTTTTCCATAGTCATCACTCCTCCACTTCCTCATCCCTGGATGACTATCGTTAATGGAGTTTCTAATATTTTGGTCAAAATTAATTATTTCAATTTTAATTTTATAAAAAAAATTAAATATGCTTGTGTTTTTCATGTAGATACCTAGTTTAATGTAAATATCATAGGGGGTCTCAATATCCCATGTTTTCCATATAGGTCTTGAGATCTTCAAGCTCCACCACCACTATAATGACTATTAATTTTTTTTTCCAACGTACACATATTTTAAAATGAAACAATAACAATATTGTGTATCTCAAATAACCAATATAATATCTTAAAAAAATATACAAAGTGTGGAGAATGTATGCCTTTAAATGGACTCCACATACAACTACAAGGCCAGTCAAAAGAGAGCTTGCCTCCCATCATTTTCCATATAGGCACCCCTAAGCCTAAGACTCCCAAATATGGATGTCATCAAATCAAAGTTTAAGTGGATAAGTATATAAAAGAACGTTTAAATAGTAACTAGACTAGACAAGTCATGTTTATTAGGAAAAGACATTTAGGAGGTTATAAGTTTAAATACAAAAAAGAGGATTTCATTCCCCAAAACCAAAATAAAAGGAAATAAAAACATCATTTAAAATTCTAAAATATAGAAAGGTAGCCATACACATTTCCAACACAAATGGGCCATCTGAATGAGAAGAAGAATGTGGGGAATTCTTCACCCTTGTTCTACTATATATTAGCCATGGGAGGGAATAATCACCTTTGACAAGGCCAAATAATGTGTGGGAGGGAATAAATATTATTGTCCCACTCTCAACTACCAATACATAAAATAAAACTATGGAGGATGACATGAGAACCTACTTCCACTTACCACTACCACTATGTATGAGTGCACAACAAGCTTGTAAATTCACATAAATTTTAGCATCATAAATTTACCATTTTAAGATAATAAATTACCATTAAAAACTAAGAGTTAGGAGGAATATTATATATCCAAGCCCAAATTGGCATTAAAACCACATGGTGGCCATTAACACAACCATAGAATAAAAATGAAGAAGAGAGTAAGCAAAATGGCCTTACACCTCTTGAAAATTGTAAATAAAGGAAAGGAGAAAGATATTTTTGATAAAAATAAAAATAATTCAAATGGGGAAAGGAATCATACCTTTTTTTATTCTTTAATACACTAAATAAAATCTCTTATAATATGCGGGCAGTGGCTATCCTCCTCCTCCTCTAAGCTTTCCTCTAAGCTCCTCCTCTTTCTCCCTTCTCCACTTCCAATTTTCAAGATTTCAAATGAGAAAAAGTCCTCTAAAGGAAGTATTTCATTCCTCATATAGGTTAAAATCCATTCTATTAAAGATAATGGGAAGGTGACATGTTCCAAGGGTGAAATATTCTCTAACCTTCCTATTGGTCCAAGGGCAAAAATATCAACACAAAATATCTAGAAACCACTTTATGTCACCCTCTAAAGTTGGTTCTCCCAATTTATTTGAGTTTTGATTCAAATGGGGCCACTTAAGTGTCTTAAAAATAATTTATGAATGAAATAAAACTTAATATAACTACTAGTATTAATAATGAAATATGTGAATAGTATTCAATAGGGGTGAATAGTGCTAAATGAATTAAGGATGTTTACACTCCCAACTAGGTCACAAAATGATAAAAGGAGTGGTTTGAATCATGGTATGGTAAAATAAACATGTTAACATTATACCAATTATGTTATTATACTTGGAATATTCCTTGTTTCGTCATTGGCCTCCTTATCACCTACACAACATTGCACACATAAAATTCCCTACCCTAGATACTTGAAGCTGTAGAATATAAATAATGAAAATGATCTCAACTCACCCAACATGAAAACAACATATCTAAGTAATCACATATAAATGGTAATAAACTAATATTAATAATAAAAACATATGTATAATTAAAATACATTCTTAATAACAATAACTTTAGTGGTATAAAATTAATATGCATCATAATGAACAATTGAATAGTGTAAGTAAACTAACATCAAAATGAATATAGTAATCATCTAATCTAAGCATATAAATGCTATTTTGTATAAAAAATAAAATCTCATAACATATAGAATATCTATCTTATTCACAAGGACTAATTAACATCTCATGTCTCAATAATATATAAGTCACATCTCAACACGATGTGTGTAAAACACCAAAATTCTAAAGGTGATCACTATGAAAAAATAGAGGCCTCACATCCCCCTCACCTTATGCATACTTCCTCATAGAATTTAATAAAATAGGTGTGGATAATAGACCCTCAAATGTGTTTCATCCTCCCAAGTGGTTATAGTATTATCATATATATCCTACTAGACCATGATGTGGTCTAGCTCTCTACCTTGAATGCTTAATGGTCTATGCACTATAATCTGTATAAGCTCTAAAAATAAATATTCATTTCTCAAGACCTATAAGGTTGTATAATAAAAAACATGGGTAGTGTCAAGTACATATTAACATAAAATTGAAACATGAAACATGTTTTGAACACATGATAGGCTAGGTGGTAAGGCTAGATGATAAGTTACAAGGTCGATGGCCTCCAAGATATCAAACAAACTAAGACAATGAGGTGCCAACTTAGAACATTTTCCATAATAGATAGGTATTTTTTGGGTATTAATATCAAAAATACCTTGAATATAACATTGAAGTGAAAATCTATCCTCTTTGCATCCACATACTTCTATTAATATCGCATAACCTCAAGGTGTTGTCGAATTTAAATAAGCTATCACTCTATGTCTTGAAAAATGGCAAGAATAATCATGAATTGATCCTCAATATGATCCAAACTCAATGGGGTCCTACATGCTCTACTATATAGTGCTTTGAAAGGTTCCATCTTGATCTTACTATGATAGATGTTATTGTAAGTAAACTCTACAAGGTACATGAAATCCTGCCAACAGGATTGATGATTCATAATCTACATGCAAAGGATATCTTCCAAAATTTGGTTAACTCTCTCAGTTTTCCCATCTATCTCAGGATAGTAAGAGGGAATTAAATTGAATTGAGTGCCCAATGGCTTATGTATATTATTCCAAAAGTGGGATATGTATACATGATCTTTATCCAAGATAATCTTATGGGGAATCTTATGTAGTCAAACAATATCATCCAAGAATACCCTTTCCACTGACATGGCATTATAAGTAGCCTTTATAGGATAAAAGTGAGATACCTTTGTCAACTTATCCATAGTTACCATGATCACATCATGATGATATGATGAGGTAGGTATTTCAACTATTAAATCCATAGAGATGGTGTCCCATTTCTATTCAGAATCTCATGGGAGTATAATAACCTTTCTAGATTCTAATGTTCAGCCTTGAACCTCTGTAACTCAAGGAATTGAGCTAAAAAATATGAAAGTATATGTTTAAAGCTGACCTAATGATATAATTTCCTCAACTCTACATACATATTCTTCACTCTAGGGTAGGCTTGATAAGCGACTCAATGAGACTAATAAAATCACATTATGCAACTACTTATTGTAGGCATATAGATACATCCCTAGTGTCATAAAAATCTACCTCAGTCTAATTAATAACCCTCAAATTTCCCCCTAGGTCCATATATAAAACTAGCATTTGTCACACTTCCTGGTATATATTATCCTCAAGAATTTACTCAAGAATTTGGATCTACAAATCAGTGTGTAGCCTCATCACTACCAACTTATGGCATATCCTACTCAAGTCACATGTTACCACATTATCCTTTACCTCAATGTAAAATATCTCACAATTGTACTCACATATAAGTTTCATCCAAAGCTTCTAATGGGTGTTAAGGTTAGAATGACTGAGTGGTCTATCTTAATAACAAAGTGGTGACCATTTAGAAAGTGTCACCATCTCAAACAAGAATGAATTATTGTTATAAACTCAAGATCAAGATTTGTGTATTTCAACTAGTAATCCCTATGTTTATGAGACTTATATTCAATCATGATACCATTATGCTTGAGGATGGATCCTAAACCAACATGGGATGCATTGGTACAAATGAATAAATCATCCATAAGATCATGGACTGCTAAGATAATATCACTATTGAGATGATATTTCAACAATTTAAAGCCATCCTCACACTCCTCTATCTATAAAATCTTCTTCCCTTTCCTCTAAAGTAAAGTGATGGATTTTACAATATAATAAAATTTATCAATAAAGTGATGATTGTATCCTACCAAACTCATGAAGCTGTGAACCTTTGTGATGCTTGTGGGTTCTCGAAACTCTATGATAAAAAAAATATTAGAAAGGTATACTAATATCCCCTCCCCAAAAAATATGTGACTAAGGTATTGCAACTTTGACTATGAAAAATCACACTTCCCTAAGTTCTTGTACAACTAGTTCTCTCTCAAAACTTCCAGAACCTGTAACAAGTGGTCCTCATGCTCATACTCATTCTATGAATAAATTAAGATATAATCAATTAATTAAAAAAATGGTTTAGTCAGGTGAATAAAACTCTGTTCATGATGCTCATGAATACTATTGGAGAATTAGTCAAAATAAAAGGTATAAATGTAAACTTCTAATACCCATATGCCATTTGAAACATAATATTTTGATGTTCAGCCTCTAAAATTCATAGTGAATGATATAATAATTTATATCTATCTTTTAAAACACTCTAGATACCACATATAATCAAATAAATCATTGATAATGGGTAATGGGTAAAGATAGACACCTACACTAGCTTGGGAGGAATGAATAATGGTTGAATTCACTTCCAGATTAGGTAGAAATCAGACTTAAACACTTTATATGACCTACAATATTTATGATTTACTGCATAAAGGTGGATTATTCAAACATAAACCTATGAAATAAAGTAATTTACTAAGTTCTATCAATGAATAATAAACACACTTCATGAAAGCTTGAGAATGGAGGGAAATTTAGTATTTTATTTCTTCAAAGGCGATGTAGTATAAAATTTTGGCAAAGTTTTTATAATCTAAAATAATAATTTCTCATATTCAAAAATAAATTTACATATATAAAAGAAGAATCAGGTGAGAAGATAAGGGGATCCATATGAGTCCACATGCAAGTCAACTTCACTCCCAGTCAACTGAAAATTCAACTCAAACTTGAACTCCACCTTCAAATCCACTTTTAATTTCACCTAAAATCCAATGTATAATTTTATTCTTAATATGGTGTGGTATTATAGAGGGAGTTTATTATTTCATGTTTGAAAATTCAAATGTCTCTTCATGCATCTTGAATCTTGAGTTAACTTGTTGTGATCTTGCATGCAACTTGATCTTCTTTAGTTGACTCTTTTTGGTATTTAGTTAACTCATCTTGGTATTTAATGTATATTTTATTTATGATTAAGTTACCTTAAGTTTAATATTTATTTTACTTGAGCTTATTTACTTTCAACTTAGAGTTTGGATTCACTTATTTTGACTTGTATCTTGCATGCAACTTGACTTTTTTACTTTTCTAATTTTAGCCCAAACGGGGGCATAGTAAGAGAGAGATTCCATGATGATGTTATAAGGAATATTTTGCATGAAAATATGGCCTAAAATATTGATAAAAAATCTAAATAAAATTTATCCACTTTTTCATGTTTTGAACTCCTCTTTTCTAGGGCCAACTCAAAATTATTTCTGTTGACTTGACCTTTTCTAAATTTAGCCAAAAGGGGGGCAAACCATATATATATATATATATATATATATATATATATATATATATATATATAAAAACAATTATTAACATTTAATAATATAAAAAAATACTTCTACCTCAAATGATATTTCATTTAATAAAACTCAAAATATGCACTTTTTGGTGTTGACTAGTTTGCCCAATTTCATTTCTAAATGCATGTAAATTTAAGTTTTTCCATTTTATTGAGTTTTATGAGGCCTAAAAACCTAATTATTTTTTAATTAGGATAAATAATAAACATATAATCATTAAAACCATTTTATGTGTTCAAACAATCTCTTAAACCTCTCAAAAATTATCTTTCCTAACTATCTCTCTTACTTGCTTAAAACCCTGATACATGTACCATTATCTCTCTCCATTATTTGACCAAATTTTTTGATTTAATAAGGTGTATAAATTTATTATATGAACAATAAGATCTCACAACACATTTATTTGTCAATAAGGAACTCACAAATAAAATTATATCTCTTGAAACTAAGCCATTAGGGTTTAAGAAGGGTTTTAGAGCACCTATTTAACTTAATAATTGTTCATAAATTTAAGAAAATATAACCTAAAAATAATTCATGGATTATTGAGGTAATATGGGATAAAATATCCCACTAATACATTTTTAACCAACTATTCTTCATCTTCATGTGCTGAGCATCTAAAAATTTCTTTCACTAGCTTGCGAATAGCTAGTTAGAAGAATAAAAGAAACCTTTATCAAAATTTTGATTTGTGAGTTGTTCTTAAACATGATTTTATATTTATTAATTTTTTTATTATATTTTTAAGACATTTTTTTAAATTTAATCCATGAACAGAGTCTTCTTAATAACCTACACATAAGCAACTTTGACCAATGATAACAAAATTGTCAGCATTCTTGATGATTTATTGAGATGTTTACTTGATAAACACTTAAGACAATTTAGATATGTATTAATGAGAAAATCACCAAATATGAAACTAAAAATGTCTTCCTCAAGTAATTACAACACTTGTACATAAGCACTTTTGAATTGAAAACTAGAATAACTACCAACTGAAAGATGTGCAAGATAGCACTTAGAGGAATGTGAAAAATAAAAATAGTAAAAAACATTTAAAATAATAAATGTATACCTATATAAAAATAAAAACCTCTCATTTCCTTTCCATGTGGTTAATGAAGATGACTAATAAGTTATTGTGTGAGTGTCATTTTAGTTGGATTAACTCTTTTCCTTATTGTCAACCTATTTGGTTTATCTCAAATGAATCAAACATATATACAATATAAAATAAATTATCATTTATTTTAAAACTCACCTCATGTTTCTCTTTCATACTAAGAAACTTTTCAATGTAACCACATTCAAATTTACCTTCACAATTGCTTTATCAATGTCTTCACAAAGATTCTCAAAGTCTTGAATCAACTCAAATTAATGCTACCATAAGTCATCAACCTCAATTTTATACTCTTAAGGTTCACTGTGGGTCACTACATCTTATTTTATATCTTTATTTAGCTCATGTCTAAGATTGATACATTGTGAAACCATTGTTGAAATCTCACTATTTGCTGCCATTTCATATGGAACATCTTCATGATAGGATTATTGAGGTTCACATATTGATGCAATTTGATTTTTTAATGTCTCATAAAGGGTTGAAACATAATCTCTTCTATGCCAAATTGAAGCTCATTTGATGAACACAGATCTTGATCATCATCTCTTGAGAAATTTTCTTTTTTACCTGTATGTTCTTCTTTTGCCTTCCATACAATAGGTCCTCCTTAAAAAATGGAGATGGTGTGAGGTAAATATATTCCATTTGGTGGCATATATATATATATACACATACATATATATATACATATATATGTATATATATCTATATACATATACATATATATACATATATACATATATATATATATATATGTATATATATATATATGTATATATATATATGTATGGTATATATATATATATATATATATATATATATATATATATATATATATATATATATATACACACACACACACATATGTATATGTGTGTGTGTGTGTGTGTGTGTGTGTGTGTGTGTGTGTATGTATATATGTATATATATGTATATATATATATATATATATATATATGTATATATATATATGTATATATATATATATATATGTATATATATATATATATATGTATATATATATATATATATATATGTATAATATATATATATATATATATATATATATGCCACCAAATGGAATATATTTACCTCACACCATCTCCATTTTTTAAGGAGCACATATTGTATGGATATAAGTAATTATTGGCTACTCTTGAACTTGATGTGCTTGGTAAAGTTTGCTTGCTTCAACATGTTGATTTTTTTGAGCTAAAGGGTCAATAATTTGATCATTAGTACTATTAGAAACTATATTAGTATGTATATATATATATATATATATGTATATATATATATATATATATATATATATATATATATATATATATATATATATATATATATATGCCACCAAATGGAATATATTTACCTCACACCATCTCCATTTTTTAAGGAGCACATATTGTATGGATATAAGTAATTATTGGCTACTCTTGAACTTGATGTGCTTGGTAAAGTTTGCTTGCTTCAACATGTTGATTTTTTTGAGCTAAAGGGTCAATAATTTGATCATTAGTACTATTAGAAACTATATTAGAAACATTTGAATCATGGATTACCTCTTTAAGATAATATATAGTGCTTCTCTTGGATCTTTTAATGGTTAAAATAAATTTATTTGATTTTTTAGGATCACCAATCTAATTTACTACCACATGATCATCAACTTGAAAATTCATCAAGATTGCATCTAATTATACTTGTCCATGATTTTGATTTATCTTGTGTCATTTGAAAAATTGACATATCCTTTGTTACTAAAGCTTGATTTTGCACATCATGATGTTATAAGGATGCCAAATTTAATCTTTTATCAAATTATTTTGAACTAGAACAAGGGCCTTGGTTGAGGAAGAAACATTAAGATTAATTTCAACATATGGTTTGGTTGGTATAATGGTTCCTTGAGTTTGATATGGAGGCCTATTGGCTTGATATTTTTTACCTCTTCAACTCAAATAACTCAATATGAAAATATTTTAACATGCCTTTTAGTTTACCAAAATCACTAGATTGACTATGAGGAGCTTGAACTTGACCTTGAGAGGCTGGAATTTGGGTTATTGATGGAGCTTGAAGAGGCATAATAGGATATAATTATATAAAAAATGTCATTAGAGGCATAGGTGTAAGTTTACCAGCTTGAATTAGACTATTTTCAGCATTAACGATAACCTCATAGGCATCTAGGATTGTCCCCACCACCCATGGACTGAGTCATAACTAAAATTTCAGAATTCAAGGCTCTTAAAAAGTATAAAAAAGCATGTTTAAGAGATGTCCTTATCATGAGAGGGATTGTGTTTTATGTTTTCTAAAATTTAAGATTGAAACCAATCATAAATTCATGTGGTGCTCTCTTTATGGTAGTGATATGCTCAATAATGGATTGATGGTCTGATTTATTTTCAAATGGTTCACCTAAATCATCCCAAGAGGCTATGGATTTCAAGGGAAGGTTCTTATACCATTACAATGCCTTTGCATTGAAGGATTTAACAAGTAAATAGATGGAAACATTTTCTTGGGTAACATGATAGAATGAGCACAAGTTGGCCACATATTGGATATGCTCTATGGGTGTATTTTGATCTTCACCTGTGAAATATGGTAGACTTTTGAGGGTTGAGGATGGAATGTCATCATATAGGACCAAATTGAAAAGGATTCCATTATTAAAAGGAATAAATAACTACTAATTTGAGATAAATATGTTGATTTATAGTGAATTTAGGTTTGAAATTGATACTTCTTGCTATTACAAATGTCTTTTTAAGCTTCAATTTGTGTGTCTCATCAGGCATGCCAAAAACCGTTATCACTTAGAAATGCACCCTTGCTGAGAATGTGTGCCTATTATCACTTATATTGATATAGTGTAAATTTATAATTGGAGAGAATTTCTAGATGAAGTGTTGTTTCCCTTTGGTACACTCACCTACTTCTATCTAAACTATCGAATTATGTGCTTTCTTGACTAGGAAAAAGGTAAAAGGAGCTATGCTAAAGCTGAAAATAAAAATGAAAACTAAAAATTGGGGTGATGCACTAATATTAAAGTCAATTATTACTATACTTGACATAATTTATAATCTAAATAATTTTCACATATTTAATTCATCTTCATTAAATGACTCTTGCAAAAGTATTTCACATAGAGGTCTTGATAGACACCTACACTAACTTGGGAGAAATGAACAATGGTTGAATTCACTTTTAAATTAGGTATAAATTAAACTTAGACACTTTATATAACCTAAAAAATATATAATTTGATTCATAAATCTGAATTATTTATAAATAAACATATGAAATATAGTAATTCACTAAGTGCTATCAATGAATAATAAACACACGTTTCATGAAAGCTTGAGAATGGAGAAATATTTAGCTCTTTATTTCTTCAAAGGTGGCGTAGTAAAAAATTTTGGAAAATTTTATGTAATAAAAAATAATAATATCTAACATACATTAAAAAATTAATGCGTATATATATAATAATAAGAGAGAGAGAAGGCAAGGAGAGTTATATGAGTCCACATGAAAGTCAATTGAAAATTCAACTCAAACTTGGACTCCACCTTCAAATCCACTTTTAATTACACATAAAATCCAAAATATAATTTTATTTTAAATATTATTTCATGTAATATGTCATGGTAGGAGATAGGGATGCTATTATTTCATGTTTGAAAAGTCAAATGTCTCTTCATGCATCTTGAATCTTGAGTTAACTTGTGATCTTGCATGCAACTTGATATTCTTTAGTTAAATATTTGTAGTCTTTAATTAAATCCTCTTGGTATTGAATGAATATTTTATTTATAATTTATTTACCTTAAATTTAAACTTGATTTAAATTTATATTCTTGACTTAAAAAAATATTTTGACTTCACTTATCTTGATTTGTAACTTGCATGCAACTTGATTTTTTTACTTTTCTAAATTTAGCCCAAAGGGGGGCATAGTAAGAGAGAGATTGAATGATGATATTATAAGGATTATTTTTTAATTAAAATATGTATTAAAATATTTATCAAAAATTTAACTCAAACTTCTCCACTTTTGCATGTTTTTAACTTCACTTTTCTAAGGCTAAACGGAAATTCTTTCTGTTGACTGACCTTTTATAAATTTAACCAAAAGGAGGGTGACTTATTTTGAAATTTTATATATTATCAGGTATATTATGGAACTTAAATAAATTTTAAACATTTAATAACATAAAATAATAATTCCATGTCAAATTTTATGAGATTTCATTTAATAAAATTCAGAATATGCACTTTTTGGTGTTAACTAGCTTGCCCAATTTTATTTTTGAATGCATGTAGATCTGAGTTTCACCATTTTAATGAATTTTATGAGACATAAATACTTAATTATATTTTAATTATTTCCATTATGAACCCATATAAATATTACAACCATTTTATTTACTCAAATAATCTCTAAAACTTATCATAAATTATCTTTTCTGACTATCTTTCTTGCTTGCTTAAAACCCTGATGCCTATACCTTTGCCTTTCTCCATTATTTTTCATAAAATTTTGATTTAATAAAGTGTATAAATTTATTATATTCCACATAATATCTCACAACACCTTTATTTTTCAATAAGGAACTCAAAATTGTAATTATATCTCTTAAAATTGAGCCATTAGAGTTTATGAAGGGATTTAGAGCACCTATTTGACTTAACGATTATTCATAAATTTAAAAAACTATAATATGAAAAAAATGAATTTAATATTTATGTAATAATGGATCCAAAATATTAATAATACCTTTTTAACCAACTCTTCTTTGCCTTCATGTACTGAGCATCTAAAAATTGCCTTCACTAGCTTGTGAATAGCCAAGTAGAGGAATAAAAGAAACCTTTGTCAAAATTTGTACTTGTTAGTTATTTATAAGAATGATTTTTTGTCTAATGAATTTTGTATTATGTTTTTAAAGACATTTTTGGACATTTAATCCATGAATTGAGTCCTTTTTAAAACTTGTACATAAGTAATTTTGACCAATGGTGGTAAAATTGTCAATAACACCTTGAGAAATCACTAATAAAGGTGAGAAAATACTTAGAAATTGTGAAATATATAATATTAAAAATTCATATATATATATCATTTTAAACTAAAATATAACTCTTTTGAATCCCTCCTAGCTTTTCCTTTATCAAATTTCTCTTTTTGATGCTTCTCAAAGGTGCAATCCTCACAAATACCCTTAGAGAAATGGACTTGAGTTAAGCCTATGACCATGTAATTTTTAATATGTTGTTATAGGTAGTGGAAATTAATATGGACCAACTAATTATTCCATAATTTATTAACTCCATTTGAGTGAGTCAATAATGCATTCAAATAAGAATCAGTTGCAAAATGTGAGAAGGTATATAACTTGGCCTAATGATTTGTCCCTTCCCACTGCTACTATAGAATCATTATGTAACTATCTAATGATAAATTAATCTATTAAAAATATACACCATCATGCCCTTACTAATATGAGTGATTTTTTACACTAATAGAAGATTATTTTAAAGGGATGGAAAACTTCTATCAGTATTGAATGTTGTTCCTTCCATTTCAATAGACTATCTCCTTGAAACTAATACATAAATGTCATCACCCAAAGTGATTGAAGACATTTATATAAGTATCTCAGGAATAAAAATCAACCTATGAAGAACCCATGTGGTAGTAAGCAGTTGATTAAATAATCCGATAAATATGTTAGAGATGGAATTAGTACAAGAGCCTTGCCCTTTTCTTTCTCTTTTCCTTTGCCCTTTTGCCTTAAAATATTCTTGAGTTGATGAATTGTGCTTGATAGACTTAGGAACACCTATGTTTTTATTTTATAAATATATGAATTAGGTGGTCAATCTAATTTTTCATGCATTCATATTTGTCATTCCCATTTTTCTTACAATAGGCACACTTAACCTTCTATTTCTTAGGTTTATCATTGGAAGAAGAAGTTTTAGTGATTATTTTGATAGAAGTTGATTCTTTATTATTATTCTTGATCCTTGTTATTTTTATTATTTTATTTTTTTGAATATTTTGTTTTCCCATTCAAAATAATTAGGGATTGAGGTTTTTAGGACTTAAATGTACCCATTTTTAATTAACTTGTCTTGCTCTTGAGTCAATTTGGTAACAAAGGCATCTAAAGAGGTAATTTTCCATGTAGTGCTTAGATCACTTTTAGTGGAATGAAAAGTAGAGACAAAGATTGAGGTAATCAGGGAATTAGCTTGGAGAGTACTAAAATAATAAGTTGGTCATCTTTCTTCTTTATTCCACATTCTTTTAATTATAATCTCAAAGACTTAAACTTGGTAAAGAAATATTGAAGGGTGTGAAAGTTGCAAGAACTTAGGCTGATAAGTTCATTTTGTAGTTTGTAACCTCTCATCACATCTTGATTCCAAAATCTATTTTCCAAGATGGTCCAC